>WAAB01006311.1:0-67627 GCA_013389865.1 Piaya cayana | reverse complement strand
TGTGTTCAATTCTGGAGTACTCAGCTTAAGAAGAACAAGGATCTGTTGGAGTAAGTCCAGAGAAAGGCCATGAAGGTGGTCTGAGGGCTGAAGCACCTCCCATTTTATGAGGACAGGCTGAGAGAGTTGGGCTTGTTTAGTCTAGAGAAGAGAAGGCTCCAAGGAGACCTTAGAGTAGCCATCCATTTCTTTAAAAGGATACAGGAAATATAGGGAGGTGCTCTTCATCAGGGAGCACAGTGATAGGGTGAGGGGTAATGGTTTTAAGCTGAAAGAGAGGAGATTCAGATTAAATATCAGGAAGACATTTTTTACTGTGAGGGTAGTGAGGCACTGGCACAGGTTGGCCAGAGCAGTGGCAGATGCTCCATCCCTTTAGGTGTCCAAGGCCAGATTGGATGATGCCTCAAGCAACCTCATCTAATGGAAGGTGTCTGCCCATGGCAGGGGAGTTGGAACTGCACGATCTTTAAGGTCTCCTCCAACCCAAACCATTCTAAGATTCTATGATTTGGTGTGATCCAGAGTCCAGTGCCACAAAGAGTGCCTCTGTGAGGCATTCTAGGAGGAACAGGCTAATCCTATATTATAATAAACTATTGAAAACTTCGGTCCTCAAAGGTGACAACTAAGAAAACCAAACCCAAAGAAACAAACCCACAAAACCCTCAGAGGTTAGTGCCACAGCAAGGAGAGAAAATTAAACTGTAAAGATTTGTTTCTTAAATAGGTTTTAAAAGTATATCTAGGGAGTTTCTTAATGGCATTGCATGGAGAGGACAAAAGGAGGTAAGTCAGACATTTAGGTGCTGAGTCAGGAATTATTTTTCTTTTTCAATGAACAAGGTGTACATACAAATGACAACTGACAAAAGCAGCTGATCAGGGGAATACTGAGTCCAAGTGGAAAAAGGAGGACATTATTTCCAAATGTGTAAGATGTGTGAAATGCAAGGAAAAAAGCTGCAGTGAACATGAAAGACAGAAAAGAAAACTAAAAATGACAATGGGACAACTGCTCACCATAAACATGAAAAGAACACAAGAGTAATAAGGCTGAATAAGTGCCTGGAGAGTAAAGAGATAATGTAAGTCATGAAACCAAGTAATTGCTTTGAGCAGTAGAAGGCAACTTTTTCTGTTATCCCTAGAGCAACACATTGCAGGGACTGCAATAAACTCCACAGCTTAGTATCTACTGCAGTGTCTTTGCTCATGGGAGGAGGAAGCAAATTTCCTGCTGAAAACGCTGCAGCCCAGGTCTGTCTGTACACACATAAGCCTCTCCACTGCCAAGAAATGTAAATCATTTGTGTGATCAGGATCTGTGGAGGCTTCCCTCCGTGGTTGTCCTCGTACATTTCTTCATTTGGTAACACTGAAAAATGACTTCTGTAAATGGGAGATGGTCAGATGGAGCAGGCTGCTGGGGGAGGTGGTTGGGTCCCCATCCCTGGAGGTATTTGGGGGACGGGTGGATGGGGTACTCGAGGACATGGTTTAGTGGCAGATAGAAATGGTTGGACTTGGTGATCTAGGAGGTCTTTTCCAACCTAGTGATCCTATGATTCTAAGACATGAGCGAGCTTTCTTCTCTTTCACTCCCCACCAACTTGCAGAAAAAGACAGTAGCGGTAAAAATTGCCTCTAAAAGAGCTGAGAATCATTCATATTAAATATTGAAGAAGGAGTGAAAGGGACTCAAGAAAGAGCAAAAGTGAGGTGAGAAACTTACCTTATTAGCACTGAAGAAAAATGCAATCAGAAATAGAGGAAAAAAGCTTCTTCCAAAAATTAACAGTCAAGCAGAAGTCTAATATGAGTGAAAATTACTGGGAAAAAAAACCTCAGTTGTAAGAGATTGCACCCAGTTATCATTCACTCCACATTAAAGGGAGAGAGAAGAAATGAACAGAAAAAAGGCCCAGCCTAGGAAGCTCTAGGAAGAGTTCTTACTCTGGAAAACTAGGGAACTTAGAGAATTATGTACTAAGCAAAATTAATCAGCCATTTTTCCAGATGAAAGATGATACTTAAACTGTCTGATGATAAAAGTACAAAAAAAACGCATGAAAAAGGAAAGAAGCATGAATGAAAGGAATATTTGTTGTGACTGCAAATCTCAATGGGGACTAAAAACAAAGCACAGAAGTCAGAAAAAACCACATTTATTGACTATGACAAATGCACCATTAAAACCATCCTGCCACTTTCATGATGACATAACATTCATCAATAAATTTTAGAAACAGAGGAAATCACAGAAAATTACATTGAGATAATTCATGAAGAGAAGATAACATGAAAATGAAATCTCCTTTTGTGTAAGTGATGATGATGTAAAAAGATGATGACATAAAACCAAAGAAACAACAATGGGTTAGTTTAAAGAGTAAATGGTACCTAAACAAAGCTTATATAGCATTGGCAAGGCCCCTGTGATAAGATGGCATTCTGCCTGCCTTGGATTTTCAAACTGTCTCCTAAAGAAACTGGGTTTAGCATTCAGCAGTGTGGTAACAGTGAAGACTCAGAATGCTGTACGTGCTTCCCCAAAAAAGTCTGCAGGTCATATCAAGACTATAAGCACTATGTCCTGTGAGAACACAGTCAATCAAAGATATAACCAAGTGTTATACAAAACAAGAAAAACAAGAGAGAGACAACAAGTTTGAGAGACTTTAGATTAAAAGATAAGGTAATGACACAATCGAGAATACTGAATTTTCACTTTACCCATTATATTGATATATATTTTCTCCAAATAATCCTCTAGTTTTACTTGCAGAAGTTTTGAGCCAATGCATTGTAACATCTACTCTGCAAAAGCAAAAGTTTAAACCATTAATTATGTGAGCTATCCGCCTTTTCCTAAATCACTGATTGACTACATCAGGAATTTGTATTTGTGTTTTAAGACCATAAATAATGATTTGTAAATTAGGAAAAACTAGACATGACATCTGGAGGAGATGCCTAAAATGACAGAGTTTCAAAGGGCTGTAATTACGTGACATACTGGTGCAATGGTTCCATGTTCCCAAGACAGAAAACTAAAAGCAAGAGGTACCGGGACAATGGGAACTATCAAAGCTGGAATGTGCAATAAACTATAGCTTCAGCTCTAGAGCTGACAGTATAGCTACAGGAATATTTGCCAGCAACACAGAGCAGCAAACTCCATTGTCAAAAATACTCAAGCCACATCACTTCAGTAACTTGAAAACCAACTCAAATAGAGCTAGACCTTAAGACAGGAAACAGTTCAAGCTTCTATCATAACTGTCACCCAGCATTAGGTTTCAGTTGTACGTTTCAGAATATTAAAAAAATTTGAAGGACGTAAAGGATATTTAGAGTGTTATTTTCACATTTCTTAAATTTAAAAGTAGCATAAGATAATAGTTGCTGCACCAAGCTGTAAATGCTAGTATGTTAAGAGCATGCATCACAAGGAAGCACGTTGTTTAAATCCTGTGCATATTTTAAAAAAAAAGAAGTAGAAGCAAGAGATAAGAAAGTGAAAGGAACAGATTATAAAATGGGTTTGGGACCATAAGGTAAGTCATGGAAACATACTGGGAAACCACAGATAAACACTTGGCAGCCCACTAATAGACATTCTGCCCACTACTGTATTTACTGTATTAACCAAAGAGAGCCACAAAGGAATTCTCTGGTTTTAGACTACCATCTTAGGAGCAGCGTGAATATGTAAATCATGACTTTACCTTTCATTCTCAACTCAGAAATCCAAGAAGTAACTCTGCTAAACATGCTCACTGCTTTGCAAATCCCTGCCTGAGTGAATCAGCTATCCCCTGCAGCACCTCTGGGACTGGGTGAGGCAGGGATGGAGGAAGGAGATGTAAGCAGCCTTTGTATTCTACAATCAGTTAGCTTCTTTTTAGTTTTACATATGGGTGAATAGAAAGAAAAGAATGGTACATATAATGTTAAAAGAATCCCAAATCATTGTAGTATTAGTAATTAAGTTATTTTATATTGGCATCTCAGCATGCTACATTTCCATTTGTCTTCACCTCAAGTTACTCTCAGGGGCTTATTCTGTGCTAAGTAATGTAACTTAAAAACCTTTCAAGTAGAAATGCCTATAGAAAATCTTAACTTACCAGATGGCACTGAAGAAGTGAAAGAATGGGGAAAACTCAGATCTCGGGTCCTTTACTAAACAGTTTACTCTTTCCTCTCTCTTTTTCTGTTCTCCTCTTTTTTTTCCCCACCAGAAAGCAAGAAGCATGCATCTCTGCTATGATCAGCTTGGTTTCTTTCATTATTCAAGTGTTGTTCCCAAGGCAGCAGCTCAGTGCCTCTCCACCAAGTGCTCAACCTGTAGTAGCTAAGCAGCAGCGGGTACCCCACTGCCACTCTGGCCAGTGCTCCAGCTGGACTTGCAGGGAGGCATTAATCGTTGCAGAGATGGATGAGTCTTTTGCAGGAATCACACACGTTTCAGCTTGGCAATTTCATTTCACTAACTACTGTTTCCAAAGTGCATACATACATTTCTTCCCAGTGCACAGATGTTTGTACTGACACAGGCAATGCATCACTCTAAGTTTAACCGCGCTCCATTGTTTCTGCCACCAAGCCCTTCCAGGGGTTAATGAAACCTCAGGAAACCACTTGTGTATACAGTTAAAACTTACAGCTTAGCTTTCAAAAGCATAGGGAGAAATCTAAGAAAAATATTTTAATAAAATCTGCCTTTCTTGTGTGCTCTGTGGCTAATTAGCCTGAACAAAAGTTACACGTTACCACAATTCAGGTGCATGAAATCTTTTGACTCCACTTTAACCTTAAATTTCACACGCTATTGCCCAGAAAAACAACAAACTGCTTTCCTCAGAAGAAGCTATTTCTGAGCCCACTTGTGACTTCCCAGTGAGATGCTCTGAATTTGTTTGTGCTTTTATTCCAGGGTTGGCCCATCAGTCCTGTCTGGTACTAAGTCAAACACTGGTCTGCCACTCAGAGTTCCCAACCAAGGGAGGAGGGACAATCTGCAGACTACCACAGCCAAGGACTTAAGTCACAGCCTACAGCTTCAACACTCCATATAACACTGTCTTTCTGATACACCAGATGCTCTTGCTCTCCTCCAAATATAACAGCAATTTAGAAGAAAAATACAGACATACAAGCAGACACATTCAGGCAGTCATATTCACACATTCAAATAAGCCTTGTGGGTATCTGTGCTGGAAGCAAACCAAGGACAGATTTAGCCTTCCAGTTTTGCCCATTAGATTTTGATTCCAGTATGTTTTTCACCAGGAATACCAATACCCCTACTGCCTTCACTCAAGAGTACACACAGCAACATCATGACTATTGTGACTGTCCAGCAACAGAGCACCCTCATGCTTATATGCACTATTGCCAATGTGAATGTATTTGCTGTATTTCCGATGTTCACAGGATTACACGTGTACATGTACCTGACTACATACTTCCCTCACAAACTTGATAAGACCAGAGGAGAAAAGGGATTGCAAAAGAAAGCTACTGCTCCACTGCTGCTTCAGCACTGCATCTCGTCAGCAATCCTGCATTGCTGAGGACTTCTACAACAGAGCATTCCACCAGCTTCCCACCTCCAACCTTCCCAACATCAGCGAGGTCACACTGAAGGCTTGGGCAGGTTCTCTTACAGCTGATATGATCATGTCAGATAATGACAGATCAGGAAAACATCACCAACTTGTAGTACGCAGCTGTAAGATTAAACCTTTTGCTAGGAAAAGACTAAATGTCCACCCATACTTTCATTTTTTCAGAAGTCTATTACTTTTTAGAAGAATAAGCTCCCCAGCTTCATAATCACACAGACAGCCTTCTTTTTTTCTTCATGTATATAATTATCCTCTGGTCCTTTTCATTTCTGGCATAATGACAAAAGAGCAATTCTTTTATATTAAGAGGTTATTTATTGAAGCAAAACACACCTGAATAGCTTAAATCAGATTAGGAGAGGAAACACAACCTCATGACCAAAGCATCTGGTTGAGCACCTGGAGATGTGCTTCTTTTTCTGGCTCTACCGCAGGTGGCACATGACAGTGGGCAGCTGATGCTCCCGGTGCAGCTGCCCAGCACAATCCCAGCACATCCCACTCATAGCACACACCACTGGCTTTCCCCATTTGCTCATGCCATTCTAAGGCCATTAGAGCACCTCCTACAGAGGCGTGCACCACCGCCTGCTCTGCTTACAGCCTCACTAGTCTGGGCTCTGGCCATGGGACAGTCCAACTGTAAAGAACTGCTCAAAGGGAAACAAACCAGTGTTTAATCCTTCAGCCTTTGTCTTTAGCTCACATGAGGAAAATACTGACATGAGCACACTTCTATGTTCACCCATGATCAAATTCTACTCCTGCAACTACAATCACACCACTAATTAATTTGATATATATTTATTTCTTATCTTGTATGGTCTACAACATTTGGAAACAGGTCAGTCTGGTCCCTGGTTGATTTTTTTTGCTGCAGTTACTCACAGGCTGCCTACAGAGGGCTGGAACAATCCTAAATGACCACACTTACCAGCAAACACGCTAACTGCAGAGCTTGGGATGCCTGGGGAGCAAGAGTGTGCAATACCATGAGAACCCTTGAGTACAGCTCCTAACTGACTCCCCAGGACTCTGCTTACGGAGATTAAACAGAAGCCTAAATTCACCCTAACGATGACCTGCATTCCAATAAAATCCCAAGTAACGTAATTTCCTTTCACAAAGAGCTGTTCTCCTGCTATCAGTTCTGGATAGTCAGACTAGCTGTCTCATAAACTCTGAAAGTCATGAGTCGGCTCCACCACAACACAACTGCTTTAAAAATGTTGATAGGAATACTAAATTTTGCATTTTTTTTCATTCAGTTCTGACATTTGAGTCCTTATGGACCATCCCTTCAAGCTGTTCTCTTCAACAACAAAGGCAACAGGATCTTACAGCTCCAAGGCCTGGTGTCCTGATCCAGCACCGGGCAGCAAGGAGTGACCACTTTCCTCAGGGAGACAGGTTGCAAGAGGCTGTGTAGCAACCCAAAGTGGCTCCAACATAGCCTCCTCCTGCCAAAATGTGTTGGTCAGAGTGCCCTGTGCCACTCGCCACCCAAGTGCTGGAGAGGGAGGCAGGATGTTTGCACCATCAGAGGTTTGTGGGAATTAGCAGTAAGGAACAGTCTCCCAAGCAGAGGCTTTCTGCCCCACACTGAAATCAAATAAACAGTCCTTTCTTCTCACACAGCTTGCGCTATCTCTGTGCTCAGAGCCAACACAACCATGTGTAAAGAGAGAGGCTACACACACCTTTCTCACATGCAAATGTCCCAAACAGTCAACAGCACTTGCTTGACAAAAAGAAAACCTTCTGGAAGATCAAAGACTCTCACCACTGACTGCATGTAGCATGCATTAGAGAATTACAGAATCATTTAGGTTGGAAAAGACTTTTAAGATCATCAAGTCCAACCCTTAACCTAACACTGCCAACCCCACCTCTAAACCAAGTCCCTACATGACACTTGTACATGTCTCTTAAATACCTCCAGGGATGGTGAGTCAACCACTTCCCTGGGCAAACAGTTCCAATACCTGACAACCCTTTCAGTGAAGTAGTGTTTCCTAATAACTGATCTAAACCTCCCTTGGCACAATTTAAGGACATTTTCTCTCATCCTATCACTTTTTACTTAGGAGAAGAGACCAACACCTGCCTTGCTACAACCTCTTTTCAGGGAGCTGTAGAGCATGATGAGATCTCCCCTCAACCTCCTCTACTCCAGACTAAACAGCCCCAGTTTCCTCATGCACTCCCCATAATCCTGTGCTCTGGATCCTTCCTCAGTTCCATTCCCCTTCTCTGGATGTGCTCCAGCCCCTCAATGTCTTTCTTGTGATGAATAGCCCAAAACTGAACACACCATTTGAGGTGTGGCCTCACCAGCACCAAGTACCTGGGGTCAATCCTTTCCCTACTCCTGCTGGCCACACTAGTTTTGATACAAGCCAAGATGCTGTTGGCCTTCTTGGTCACATGGGCACTCTGCTGGCTCATGTTCAGCTGCTGTCAACCAACATCCCCAGGTCCTTCTTCACAGGGCAGCTTTTCAGCCTTTCATCCCCAAGCAGCCCACGGTGTCTCAGCACAGTAGCCAGGAATTCTGCAAGGAGCACTTCAGGAGAGGTATAAAATAATATGTACCAGGGGAAAGCGGGAATTCAGCTTGGTGCAACTAATTCTCATGGTCTCATGCATGCACTCATGACTCTGTCACACCCAGAGCACATGGCTGCAATGGACCCCTCTGCCCTCTTCCAACTGATCTGCAGCCAAGATGGAGCAGCCCATTTCTCGGGGCAGGAGAAAGTGCAGAGCTGCACTCATGCACCCATGACCTCCTTCCTGCTTCCAGCAGATCAAAGAGAAAACTTGTGTATCACAGTACTGGAAACTGGACAAATATTTATAAAGAAAGCACACTACAAAGTATTAGCAGAATATTTATATTTATGTTCCCATGTTTACATATTCAGTTTTCTCTGTTTATATGTTCTATATTTATGTATGTTTGCATGTTTACACCTTTAAATTTCTGTGCTTATATTTTGTATGTTTAGGTATGGATTGGATATTTACATATTTATATGTGTATTTATATTTATAAATATATGTTTGTATTTATATAATTGAATATTGTGCATTTATATTTATATTTACATATATAAATATAAACATTTAAAGGGACTCACATTGTAACCAGAGAACCATTAGAAAGAAAAGAAATTATTTTTGCATCTGAATATGGCCACTATTTGTTTCTTAAGAATTAAAACCAAATATCTTTGTATTAATTTTTTATATTAAAAATGCTATTTTCCTTACATTCTAGAATTTATTTCCTGCGCATCCTCTATACATAACTCCAAGTGACAGTAATGGAAATTACATGAACCCTTTTTAAAGAACAGAATGAACCTTTTAGCTGTAAAACCTTTAGGTTTATTTGGTGGGTTTTAGCCTCTAGTGATACCTGAAGGTAACAGCACTCAGGTCAAAAAGGAGATCTATATTGTACAAAATGCAGGGAAGAAAAAAAATTGTCTGCCACTTGAGGCAGTGCTCTTCCCCGTTAAAGCTCAAACTTGTGCTGCAGTAAAGTCAGTTTAGTCCTTTGACTTGGACAAAGGTCATCCAGTTCTGAGCAGCTGGCGACTGGGCTACTCATGCCAAGGTCCACCACTCTATCACTGCTTAAGTTCTACAACACGTTTTGTGGTGTACCAAATGCATGATGCAGCATAGCGGCACTGCAGTGTTTTATACACAGTATTCCTGAAACTCACTGTGGCTTTTCCCTGTCTACTTCCAAGCTACTGAGTATCTTCTTACTTAAATACAGAAAGACTGGAAAGTTATGGTGAGATAACTTAACAATCTGTTAATTGTTACTACAGACAAGGATGTTTTAATGTGAGAAATAAGAGGCCAATTCAATATGCAATTTGCTTGTCATCTGTTTAAACTAATTGAACATGTATGCCATGATCAACAGCCACCATTAGAGAATTGCTCTTAGAAATGTTTCAGCGTGCCCTCAGCTTTCCTCCTCTGAGTGGCACTGGCAGGTCTGACTGTCTCTCTTCCAGGTTGGCTACTGAAGGCAAAGTTTTACAGGAGTGAGATGTACAGTAGGCTCATTTCAACAGACTGAAGAAGTCACCCCTGACACGTACAGCAGAGAGATTTTCAGCACACTGTGGTACACTCCGTATTTCTAAAGGAAATTACTGGGTATTGTACCAACCCTGCACAGTCCACTTTTACTCAGTGATGCAAAATACCACCTCACCATTAGTTACTGCCTGAGGCTAAGTATGTCTGCACAACTGCTTCTGTTCATCAGCTTCATTCAGCCACTCCTCCGATATGGAATAACGGCAGGCTCATTCTGCAAGTGCTCATCTTTGGTTTCTCCTTTCTCCTGCCATCCCAGCAACAGACCACAGAACTGGAAAACTGCACATATTTGTTCTTTGTTACAAATGCATTGGCCAATATTCACTAACTGGCTATTAAAAAAAAAACCAACAAAACAAAAAAACCCCAAAACCCAAAACTTTTTTTTTTTTTCTTAAATTCCAACAGTCAGCCAAAAAAAAGATCAGGCTCAACGTTAAATATTAATGATTCATTTTGTTTCCATTACAGGACAGCTAAGAGGCAGCAGTTCAAGACTGTTTAAGAGCTCTCCATAGCTTTAAACACACTAAGGCTGTGGGTGCACATTTGTATCTGTCACAAGTGATTTTGCTCCAGCTTGCTGACATTATCCTTATGTATATCACAAGGCACCAACTAGAATTTTTGGGCCAGATCCAAAAAAAGAATTTCTTTACTCTCCCAGATGCACATGATTTGTAACGTTATTTAACATTCACAGCTGCTCGCAATAATTAAACGCTCAGTGGATTTGTAAAGGGGGTTCCTGGTACTGAAAGAAACGGACAGAGCATGGAACAGAGACAGAGTGACCACCTCAAGACTGACTGAGTGACAAGGATGGGTGACAACCTCAAGGCTGGCTGTCCTCAGCCACTCTGAAGAACCAGGACTTCTTTGAAAGAGTTCATGTCAGCTTCCCATCTCGAGCACATTTACTAGAGAGTGCATGGACTGCAGCCTGCACAGCATGCAGCCCTGACCCGCGCATCTCAGCGGCTGGTGCATGCCAGCGAGCTCGCCAGGCCCTGCAGAGAAGGGCTGTGCCTGCCAGTGGCTGTCTGGCACTGCAGGGCTGCCAGCAACCCAGGGCAGTTGGCACAATGGCCCTCCTGGAGTTAGCTAAGGCAGCTCCACATCATGCCCGTCCCTGTGCCACCGCAGGTGCTCTCCCTGCAATGCAAAGATATTCCTACACCACATTCTTACATACAGATTTGCTGTGAGTTACCTTGTGCTACCTCATACCTACTGAGATACCACTGCAGAAAGGGCTGCGAGACCCCTGAGGTTTGGGGTTTACCTTCAGTGTGGTAGAAAGACAACCAACCTGTGATCCAGAAACAAAACCAAAATGTCTAATCCCTTCCTGAGGAGGAACTAGCACTTCTGATAAGAAATCAAAATGCAAAAGGTACAGATGTGGTACAGACAGTTTCCAACCCGGTGATTCTATGTGGTACAGACAGCAGAGTGGGGTTGAGCACATGCTTTGGGACCAAAAACTGAGCCAGGAGGAAGTGGACACAGACCACTAGTGAAATGGTGGCATTTAACACACATCTAAGTTACCTCACTGAGCCACAACACACTGGCCTTGAGCGACCTTTTTGTTTCCTTTCTGCTAGATTTGTGTAATTGTCTTTTTTATTGTTGATATAGCAACGTCACTTTTAAGTCACTGTCCAATGAGCAAGGCAAGTCACTTCATTAGCAGAAGAATCCAAAGGATGGTAGAATATATGAAAATCGTTAATACAATATAACAAAAGATTGCAAATAAATGTGAATTTTTGAGGTGCTAGAAGTCTGGAATAGAAATTTGGTCTTTTAGATGAAAGTCACATGGATATCAAAACTTTTTGTTGGGCCTTCAGTCAGAGGACATCCAGGAATGATTTAACCACTTACCAGTTCATCCTCATACCTCAGAGTACCTAGCACAAAAGTACTGAGTATCCCAAATGTTTGATAAATCAGAATTCCACTTAAAACTTAGCTCACATTGTCAGCTTCCTTAATATTTACTTAAGCAGAGGTGAATAGCAAAACTTGAAGCAAAGGAGAAAAAAATAAAATAAGCCCGACGAAATAAGCCAGTCCATATAGATCATAATGTTAATCCAAAATATTTCTTTTTAATTATCCTAGTTAATCACCTCTGGGGTGACCAAGGAAACCAAGGGTCCAGTCCTTCCCTCAGGCCTGTATAACTTGTAGGGACATCCTCATGTTCGCTTCTCTTTGGGCAAGGGAATAAAGAAATCTATCAATCTTTCTGTTCTCTCTTACTTTGCTTCCTCTAGGAATCTCTTCCCTATTTTATCTTACAGAAAGGCCAGCAATGAGCTTTCATTTCCAAACATGACGGCAATCAGAGACTGGTTTTCTCTTGTGTGCTGTCTGAGATTGAGTTTCTTCCTCTCTTCCCTTGTTCTCAGCTACACGTTACAAAATGCAAAGGTAAAAAGAACACATTTCCCCTTCCCTGGAGCTTCCCTTGAGATGTTGTTCCTATCATAGACTTTAATTAGCAAACTTTTCTGTAGTTGAAAATGTTCTTGCTCTCCTCAGCACTGTACGACTCTTGAAGCACAACTGGAATATGCCATGAGAAGAAACCCCAAACACTCAGTTTAATAAACTTCTAATAGGTAAACCCCCAAAGATATCATTCGTGATGATTGGCAGATGGCAGCTCTGGAATTCAGAGTGATTACCTCCACTGGCTTCTATTGATTTAGGCATTCTTAAAATCATAGAATGGTTTGGGTTGGAAGGGAAATCATCCAATTCCAATCCCCTATCATGGGCAGGAAGACCTTCCACTAGATCAAGCTGTTCATTCTGCCACAAAAAGTCTGTTGAGAAGCACCTTTATTTTGAAGACATCCCACTTATCAAGCCTGCACCATGGTGATGCCCATGGCCTTCAGCAAACCAAGAGCAGAGGTACAGCACTGCAAGTCTTCTCATTCTGAGGCTGCAAGAGAGCAGCAACATGTTACCAGCCACCAGCCCACATGTCCCTCAAGACCTTTCCATTGCTGCTCAGACAAGCCGTGCTGCAGCAATCACAGAATTCAGACCCAACAATATCTGTATGCAAAATAGAAGAGTTTACTGTAAGGCAGCTATAAAGCAGAAGGACCACCATGCATCAGCATCTTCTAAGCCTGCCATAGGTTTCTGCCACCCAGCTTGGAAGAGACAGAGGACAGTTTTGCTAGACTCCTCCTTTAGATTCATTCCCAAATAATACAGTTCTTTGCTACAGTCATCTCCAACTGCATGAAAGGCTTTTTTGAACAAGAGCAGTTGGCATAAAAGAGATGTCCAAAATTAAATTATTCCAGTGGGCCACCTTAGAGCGTCAGCTTTACATAACTCTCATAGAATTATAGAATCGGTTGGGTTGGAAGGGACCTTAAAAATCATCCAGTATCACCCAATCCACACCTTCCACTGGTTCACATTGCTCAAAGCACCATCCAACCTGGCCTTGAACACCTTCAGGGATGGGGCTTCCATGACTTCTCTGGGCAATCTGTGTCAGAGCCTCACCACCCTCACCGTAACAGATTTCTTCCTGATATCTAATCTAAATATCCCCCCTTTCAGCTTAAAACTGTTACCCTTCATCCTATCACTGCACTCCCTGATAAAGAGCTCCTTCCCAGCTTTCCTGTAAGCTTCTTCTAAATACTGGAAGACTGCTCTACGGTCTCCCTAAAGCCTTCTCATCTCCAGGCTAAATGAGCGCAACTCTCTCAGCCTGTTCTTGTGTAGGAGACGCTCCAGCCCTCTGATCATCTTTGTGGCCTCTGCTCGACTCACTTCGACATATCCATGTCTTCCTGGGCTGAGGACTTGAGAATTTTCCTTTTGAGTTTCACTAGATGTCTGAAGGTAGAAAATCTTGCTCTAGGGAACCAAGAGCACTTCAGCATACTCCAGCATTAGCTGGGAGACATTTTCATAGTCTCTAAACACCAGTGGGGATTTCTCTTCCTTTCTTAAAACAGATTTCCTTATTTTGCAGTGGCTCAGTAGATAAGAAAGAGAGCCACAAACAGCTTAGAAAGTACGTATTCCCTTACAATACAAGGCCAGCAACTACAATCAGCCAAAAAAGCCACTTCATTACCCAATAGTTCATATTCAGAAAAATTATATTTTACAGTATTATTTTCCTTGGCAAATAAATTACTGACTAAAAATACTAAGAATCAAATGCTGGCTCAATAGCTATTACCCCTTCCTTTGCTGTTGATTTTTAATTAATTACTTCTCTTGTAAATAAGCAATCAGACTTACATTGCCTGCCTAAATTTGAAAAAAAAATCACTTTTTTTCATGTATTGCCATGAGATATCATCTTCTGTTACAATTCATATGTATATACTGTGAGAGATCTGTGTGTGTTAAATCATCCCAAAAAAAGCAGCTTTCTGCAATGAACCTCAAGCCTCAACGATGAGTGATGGCCATGCAGAAGGTGAGCAGAGTCTGGGGTGGGTTCCAGCCTTTTTGGCTATTCACCAGGGAAGTGCCATTGTTCACATACTGAAGGAACTACCTTGCTTTCCAATTAGAATTCAGAAGTTCCCAGGCCAAATGGCTGTCCTGCTGCTCACTGCCAATATTTTAGGAAGAAATCTATAAGTAAAATGAACTCCTCACTTATTAAAGCAGTGAATACACTGATGCCTCTTGCAGGCCATTCCAGCATTGCCTTAGCAAGAATTAATAGGAGCCTCTGGGGGTGTATTTCAGCAGGAACCATCAGGACGGCACAGGCCAGCTTTCCCTGCACATTTCTTCTTTAAAATGGGCCTTCTTTTCTAAAATCAGTGTATTTATAGATTTTGTCCATACATATCTGGAGCCTTTCACTTGTGTTTTAAGTGTGCCAGTGAGTTGGTCACAAGTATAATTACAGTAACCTCTTTTGTGCCATCCTGCATGCCCTTGGCAGGGAGAATTAGGATGGACCAGGCAGCTTCTGTACCAAATGATTAACAGAGAAAACAGGATAATCTGAATAGCAGGCCTGTCGGCTTGACACTGATCCTGCACAATGTAATGGAATAAGCAATACACAACATTATTTATAAAGAATTACAGCAGCTTAACAAAATTAATGTCAGTACAGACGTGTACAAAAAAAATTGCAGTGTCAAACTAGCCTAACAAATGTCTGCTGGTGGGATTATGAGTATGGGGGACAACAGTATCCGTGGTAAAGCAACACAATTCAGCAGGCATTGGATTTAGTACTATATAACTTTTGACTGAGAACTCAGAGTGTTATAAATCAGTATATTGCATTAAATAGACTTGAAACTCTCAAAAGAAAAAATTAGATAAGAAGCTTAGTTGTAAATGGAGAACCAACACAGAAGGAGTGCTTGCTTAATTGATATTTCATTTTGGGGCCTTCTATCACTTTACCTCTTATCCAATGACTGAAGATGACATGAAATAATTTCTGTGCAAGTGAATTAAAAACAGTGGGCAAAAAAATACTAGTATCCAACTGGACCTGGCAAAGTGCAGGGCTCCAGGGTGGGAAGGAGTGAGAAAGGGCTGCAGACCTGGCAGAGCAGCTCAGTACAGTGCAAGCAGCAAGGGAATGGGCTACCATGGCCAAAAGCATCAGAAGAAATCAAAGGGAGGATTCCCAGCTGCCATGTGGATCACTGTGTTGCAGTATGGTTCTGGGCAGCAGGAAGCAATATTTGTTTGGGGCATTATACTGTTCTGGAAAAAACAGATTATGAAATTATATGAGAAACCATCAGCCTGTGCTCCCTGCACTCCCTGCAGATCACTGATCTTCTGCAGGACAAGGGCTGAGAACCAGGTTCTTGAGAACCAGGCTGGGCAGGTAAATCAATGAGACTGGCACTCCAAAGTGCCAGCTGTAATAGCAGTGTTCTGAATTAGGATAAGATCCAACTATCCATTCTCCACAGCTCAGTTCTTGCAGAAGCTAATTTCTTCCTAATACGGCTGCAAGAGATTAAACCTCAAATGTGCAATGTTAGCAGAAAAAGAAATGTTCAAAGGGCAGGAACTAAAGGAAAACCATCCACAGCCATCAAGTCACACTAGATGCTGAATGAGTCAATCAAAAGCAGTGAAAAATGCTCAGATGTGCTGAGCAGGGCTATACGTTTTTTAATTAATTGTGACTATATGAAGGATTAGATGCATCCACTCAGCTTGAGAGGAAAATTAACAAGAATATTCTAAAAAGCTTCAGTATCACCCCCAGGCTGATTATCACAGTCTTTCTCATGAAGAAGAGTTTCCCTTTCATTGTGCTTCTTGTCCAGAAGGATGAAGGAAATACTTATTGATGTCTTCCCATGTGTAATTCTTTGTCACTACTTGTATTTTCCTTTCACAGAACCAGAGGAAATGCTGACACATCTCCAACCTTTTTCTTAGAGATTCATCAGCTAAAATAATCCTACACATGTGAATGGGAAGTTTAATTAATTCACACTCTATGATTAACAAATTTAACAAATTCAACTAAATTAACTCATAAGACTTAATAACATGCTTTTTACGGTGACTTCAGTTTTTCTACCAGAAAGTTTCCTTCTATCAAAACTAGTATATTTTTAAAAACTGTGAAACTGGAAGTAATGTTGTGAATTATCAAAATCAACAGAGCCTTTCAGGGACAATTACAATGGTTGAGGATTACTTCTAATGTTTAAATTCTCATATTGACAAATGTTTAAGTTTGTAAGAAGTCCATTAAGAACACAGAAGGCATCTTTAAGTAGGAAATGACAACAGTCCATAAGCTTAGGTATTGCACTGCTGATTTTGGACCAGTCCTCCCTCCATTCTCTTGACTCCTGAGCTGGAGTAGAAGGCACAACACTCCTTTAGGGTGAAAGGGTTTAGAATATATAAAGTGACCAGCCTTAGGTTTAATCTTACTGTATCATCCACTTACAAGGACCAATAAAAAGCTCTCCTTCAATTGTCAAGCACAAACAAACACACACTCAGCTTACAAAAAACAAAGGTCATTCAGACCAAACTGGAAAGGGTTCAGCTGCTGGAAAGAATCCCAAATGATTTTATAAGAAAGTGACCACTAATGCCAATGCACACTCAAAAAAACACCCAAACCAAAAAGAAAAAAAAAAAACCCCAACCAAAAACACAACCAAAACCCAACTGCTGAAGCACAGGGTCTCAGATTTCTAAAACATTAAGTCATTGCACCACCAGTTTTGAAATAAGCTCTGACTTATGCAAGAGCTTAAAGCATGCTTATCAAAAGTGGCTCCTATGCTTCTCCACCACCAAATCAGACAAGACAGACAAGAGTGCCAGCCTGAGACCAGTGACATTAATAAGCTTGTATCAGAATGAAGAACAGTGGAATGTCAGTCTGAACTGCTAAGCAAGAAATTAATAAAACATTTTAAAATACTGAAAAGCTTTAACTATCATCTATTAAAATGTATGGTTTTCCCATGACTGCCAGGTTTTGCATGGCTCACTGAACTTCCCCGTCAGAGAAGGAAGAGATAAAAGGTCATGGAAATGGGTACAAATGTGAACAGTGCAGGCAAAACAACAACTGCCCCTCAATGGTTGGACTCGATGACCCAGTGGGTCTCTTGCAACCTGGTTATTCTATGATTCTGTGATTCCATGGCTGCATTCCACAAGAGCCAACAGAACATCCTAGCTTTGCCTTCTCTTTCTTTCCTCTGAAGAGGACAGGAACTCACACTGGAGCAGGGTCCTGCCTCACAAGCAGTCAAGCCAGCAGCTGTCTGTCCAGGTCTCTCTGCACACACGACATGGAAACCTCACAGTCTGTACAGGTGAGATGAGGCTGGGATGTTCACCTTCCTGGGTTTTGATGCTGCTGTAACTTACAGTGAGATACCAAGCTGAGGTCCCTTATTTTCTCAAATGCCATTAATGGCTACACTAGTGTTATTTTTTAAAATCTTGTTTCGAATGAAAGATAGATTTTTATTCTCGTAGAAAAATGAAGCATCTGTCTGAGGGTAAGCATGTTAGTGGACTCTTCAAAGACCTTTGCAGGCATTAGTAACGACATCATTGATGATATTAATTTTAAAATCTGTATTTCTCCAAATGGAAAAAGGCAAATTTGTTTCCAATAAACATTTCTCTTTAAACTTTTCAAGGGTTACTATATATAAGGCAAAGTATACAGAGAAGACTATTTACAAATAAATAATATATACATATAGGCGATAAAATATTTATTAATAAAAATGTATAATTACCCTAACAGAAACAAATTCAGGCTAATGCAGAACAGTGATCATATTGCATAAAATAAGCAGTCACAAAGCTGATAAACTCTGTGAGAAGGCTATAAATTGCAAAGAAAATAAAATCTTGCTATTTACATTAACTTCAAAGGAAGCAAGTTGGTTGTTAGATACACAGCTTCACAAGAGACAGGGAATACAGACTGCGCAGGAAAATTACCAATATTCTTTTTCTGCCAAGGTCTCTCCCACCATTTTCTTTCTAGAATTCTGTATCAACTGGTAAAGAAGCGGGAAGAAAGAAGCCACGTAAACCCACCAGTGTAAAAATGGAAATATTTGTGCTGGAGCCTTAGCACTGGAGCCAGTATACTGAGCGCTGGTCTTCTATAGGCAATAGGATGCCTGGCCTTTATGCTCTGTCTGCTGTTCCCAGTAAGGGAACTCCTTGGAAACCACTAGAATAATCTACCCAAGACTGGCAAAGGGTAACAATAAATGATCACATCACAGTGTTCACTTGCTCAGCCTAGAGACATCACCTTTATTTAATTGTTTTCATAAGTTATGTATTACCTCACCCACAAGTCTCTGGGGCTCTAGTATCCTGCCTGGGGCTTATCAGGCACAGTCCCAAGTGAAATGAAGCTGCAAATTAGAGCAGTATGAACCTTGGTTTGGCCTGAGCTGTTTTCACACCTGAGAAGGGGACTGGCTCCAACACTCAGTGAACCATCTGGCTCTTAATTAGTATTAAAAGGGAAATCAAAAGGAGAAGACAAGCCACCTTATGGAGACAGGCTTATGTCCATCAAACCATAAACATTTGCCATCTGACACAGAGAACCAAAGGGAAGAGCGGCAACTGCTTGGGCACAGTGTGTTACTGCACGCAATTGAGTAGATGCCTACTGAAAGATGCTGGTGTGCTGAAGCCCGTCCAAAGAAGGGCAAGATAGCTGGGAAAGTGTCTGGAGCACAAAGGTTATGGGGAACAGCTTAGGGAACTGGGGCTGTTTAGTCTGGAGAAAAGGAGGGTGAGACAGCTCATCACTCTCTGCAGGGTCCTAAGAAGAGGTTGTACTGAGGCAGGTGTTGGTCTCTTCTCCCAAGTAACAAGTGATAGGATGAGAGGAAACGGCTTCAAGTTGCACCAGGGGAGGTTTAGATTGGGTATTAGAAAAAATTATTTCTCTGAAAGAGTGGTGAAGCATTGGAACAGGCTGCCCAGGGAAGCAGTGTAGTCCCCATCCCTGGAGGTGTTTAAAAGCCATGTGGATGTGATGCTTAGGGACCAGGTTTAGCAGTAGAGTTGGCAGTGTTAATTTAAAGGTTGGACTCAATGATCTTAAAGGTCTTTTCCAACCTAAATGATTCTGTGATTCTATTTTCCAGGCATGGTCTTAAAGCCAGAGAATGCTCACACTGAGGGCTGATCACAGCTGATTCCCAGTTTTTACAGATGGTGTCTAGTCCAAGTGCTTCTATTGAAATGGGAGCTTTTGTATGTGTTTCAAGACATTTCTTCACAATGGCAGATCAGCAAGTACCCCTTTTGGTAGGTAAGGCAGAGTCACTGTTCCAGAGTATTACAGAATTCTTATGCCTAATTCTGAAACTCACTGCGGGCAATACTCTAAGAATGTAATGAGAGTATATACTGCCAACAATAATTAATGTTGGTTTTGTTCAGCTGGGAAATATTCATTGCTTTCGATTTATTTATTTATTAATTCTAGATTTTTCCTTTCAGAACTCACAACACCCCCACTTGTTACATAGACTTTGGACTTTCGGAGACAGGAACTGTGGCACTGGCTCTAAGACTAAGGATAGCTAAAGCAAGACCAGTGGAATTAATTTGTTAAAGCTAAGGTCCTTACCAATACATTTCAGACGCTCCTGCTGCCACAGACAATTCAAACGCTTTTAACTCTCACAATAAAAATAAATAAATAATTTGAAAATACTGAAAGAAAACAAATTCCTATTCAGACGCACCATAAAAGATACTCACTACAAGTGAGTCTTTTGGGTTACAAGGTAAGAAAAACAATTATAATGCACTCCTTCCCAGTTTCACCTGACACAGCAGTGCCAGTCAATAATGCTGCCCCTCTACAAACACACTGCAGTAAAATCAAACGCAGCCCTGCAGCACTGTTAGCGACATCCCAGAGTATCAGCCATGTGGATGAGATGTCTAGCTTTACTCCTAATCTTTACAATATGCCTTTGCCAATGATATTGTGCCATAAGAAATGAAAAGCCATGCTGACCTTCATAGAATGTGTAAAAAAACAGGGCCTAAAAGGTGTCCTGCAGCCCACTCATATTTATGGGTATGTTATGGACCAGCCCCCTTATGGATCAACAATATTAATGCTGCTTCTGACCAAAATATTTAAGCTTGCCACAAATCCATTTATAGTTTAAGACGATAGCCAAAAAGTCTTCATTTTAATGGACCTAAAGGTCTCTGCCAGTCGTCTTTGTTCTATGAATACCTACCTAGTTATGCCAGGAGAAACCTGCAGGTGGGCATGCTAAGCAGTAGCCAGCAGCTGAGGAAACTTGTCCTTGAAGCTGCACTTGGGATGAGCTGTGGGAAGGCTACAGTCTGAGCACACGGCATTCAAGCAACAATGCACTATGGCATGATACTTGAGGATAGTTTAGTTCCCTACCTACATTTAATTGGCCTATGACTCTATTTTTATCAGTTCTGGTCAGTGATTGCAAATAACACAATGCTGTATTTGGTGCGTAAGATGATTCCTGTTGCTATTTAAAGAGCAGATACACACACACAAAAATCCAATGACAAAACTTTTACCGTGTTCTACACCAGAAAGCATGAACAAACATGCTAATCTACACAAACAGTGCAAAGACGGTGGGTGAGTACTTGCCACATCTTGAACACTGCAGAAACTGTTTGCAAGTGCTACCAGTGCAGGTTCTTCCCACCCAAGGGATACAGACCAAGGAGCTCCAGTCCCACTGCAGAGCTGCCTCTCACTTTTCTCACCTGCCTCTGGTGTCCTTGCCTCTCCAGAACAAGTGCACTTTGTGGTTTTAGGGTTTTTTCCCCCCTTTACTGTATTTTTTTTCTGAAGATTAATATAACATAGCTGATCTCTGGTCAAGAAGACACAACTTTCTGTCACCACACTCAATCCTCAAACCTGTAACAGGCACTTGATTTAATCCCACTGAACTGTTCTAACTGGTTTTGCCAAACAAAACTTTGCAGCAAAAAAATGAACTATTACCAGGGCATGACATCGAGCCAAACAGTTTCTGAAACACTGAAAGGCACCTCAGAATGATCCTTTACCAGTATTTTTATATTTCCATTACACTACGCAATCTTTAAAGCACAACTATTGGCTTTGTTAAAAAACTGTATTTATCTCTGTGCAAAATAAAACCTCTGACCAAGCTGTGCTAAATACATATGTTTTCACAAACTGATTCATCTCTCATGCAAGTTAATGCAAGTTTTAATGATCTCAGGGAATCTTTGGATCAGGATCTAGGTTGTGTTCGTGATTCTGAAAGCATGAAGTGACTCATAACTTCTTATATTTTCCTCAATGTTTTTAGAAAAAGAATTAAGTTATTTGGAAGTTCTTAAACAACCTTTCAGAACTGAGACATTATAGGCACTTGCAAAAACAAAACAAAAAGCTCAGAAAACCAACAATAACAAAATGGGAGGCATTATTTCTTTTGCATTACTCTACTGGACACAGCTAATAAAAACTTGACAGAGACTCGCTGATTAGAAAGTCACCTGTGAGTTCTTCACATAACGCATCTCAACGCCTTATATTACCCTTGATCTTAAAAGCTTCACAAAGGTTTGGAGCACTGGATTTATTCCACTGCTGGTATGTTACAGGCACTCCTACAGACACCAGCTCAGATTAAATCACACAGGACTGCTGCCTGTCCTGTATTGCTGGGTCATTCCTGTGCTTGCATAATAGCTTGAATGCCTGACAGATTTGTGTTCCACTCTCATAACCACATGCGAGGCACCACGCTTGCTCAAGCTAACAAAGGACAGGCTATGAAACATCTGGACCTGCAGGTCCTTTTTTGGTACTTCTCAGAAATGAACCTCAGGCTGGTCCTGGGATTTTCACTACTGGGTCTGCTTGCAAGATGTGAGTGCTCAATAGCTTAATATTTGTGAAAGCAGAGGTTCAGTTCCAATTTGTGCCACATCAAGTGAACAACACTGCTTCTTTATGTTACCACTAAGCAAGCAGAATGGGCTCCTCATTCTGTGCAGCTCACGGGCTGCTACACATTGCTTCATGCTTACCATGGATACCCATAAACACCCTTCATTGCAAGTTACACAATTCAATGATAACTCCAAAGAAATAATTGGATTTACACCAGTGAAAAGGAAGGGTAAAGGAGAGATGCAGCAGTTCCTAAATACAATGAATCCAATGACATTCAGGACAAAATATAAAAATAAGGTATATTCAACACTAAGCCCTTACAATACTGAGTTTGTAGAAGACATTACAGCAACTTGACCAAGTACTCAGTATAATTCCGTTAATGTTGGGCAGTGTAAACTATGGCTGAAGTTATTTTATTATCCACTGCACTTCATTAAATATACACTGTCACGGGACTCTTAGAACTACTATGAATAAACCTGGCTTTTGCTCATCTTGTTGATAAATACACCACAAATATTTAAGACAATAAAGTATCATAAAATTAAAAATCTTGCTCCAGGACATTAATTACAAAATCATCACTGATATTGCAAAAGACCTGGATTTCTTTCTTGGCATGCTTTTCTTTAAGGATTGGTGTTTGTAAATTATTTTACTGCATAACCACTGAGGTTACTGCCTCAGTCTGTCCTTGCTTGGCTGCCGTTAAGTATGTGTAGGAGAAGCTGTGAGGATGCAGCACAGCACCTTTAAGCTCTATTTTCTTCACTGAGAAGAACGCGACACAGATTCTGACACAGGATATTTTTGTAGGGTGGGTGTTAAACCAGCCAAAATGAGTCCTTGAATGCTGCCATGCCAGAGCAGGCACATCCCAAGCAAAACCAGGGGTGGTTCTGACCACGGTCTGCGAACCAACTCCCTCACTGCACACAGATGTACTTTCCTGGAGTCTGCTAGACCCTCATGCAGCTCCACTCCCAGTGGTGCCCACAGCAATATTGATTTTTCAAACCAGGAGTTCTCAGGTGGGATTTTAAACTGGTACAGCCACGAAGGCCAGCACATCCAACCATCTCCCTCCTCCTCGCACACACCATGTGAATAACTAACACAGTAAATATAAAATAGAGACTAAAATAATGAATGTGAGCAAGCAGTGTGCCCAGGTGTCCAAGAAGGCCAACAGCATCCTGGCTGTATCAGTATCAGGAATAGTGTGGCCAGCAGAAGTAAGGAAGTGATTGTGGTGATTGTGCTCCTTCGCACAGTGCTGGTGAGGCTGCACCTTGAATCCTGTGTTACGTTTTGGGCCCCTCACCACAAGAAACACTTTCAGGGGCTGCAGCATGTCCAGTGAAGAGCAAGAGAGTTGGGGAAATGTTTGGAGCACAACTGTTATAGGGAGCAGCTGAGGGACCAGGGGCTGTTTAGTCTGGCGGAGGCTGAGGGGAGACCTCATCACTCTGCAGCTTCCTGAAAGGTGAGTGTTGGTTCTTCTCCCAAGTAACAAGTGACAAGACAAGAGGAAATGGCCTCAAGTTGCACCAGGGGAGGTCTAAACGGAGTATTAGGAAAAATTATTCCACTGAAAGAGTTGTCTAGCCCTGGAAGAGACTGCCTAGGCAAGTGGTGGAGTCACCATCCCTGGAGGTATTTAAAAGATGTGGCACTAGGGACATGGTTTAATGGTGGGGTTGGTAGTGCTGGGCTTATAGTTGGACTTGATGGTCTCAAATGTCTTTTCCAACCTAAACAATTCCATAACTCTGAATTCTAAATAAAGACAGCACAGCCACACAATAACATCTTCTAAAAGGACATGTAGAAAAACTGTTTTGGCTAGCAAGTCACAAGTGATACAAGGATTGAGGGTTTGACAGGGTAGGCTGGACAAGGTGGCAGCCACAACCCCCTTGGGAGCTGAACATCACATGGCTGACACTCCGGCTGGCACAGGACAAGCGTCAGTTTTCACGTGCACACATGTCCTTGACACCAACTTATAATGATAATAACTCAAATTTGTCCCATCACAATTGGAAAAATAAGCAAAAGGAGCAGAAAACAAGAAAGAGACAAAATGTGAAGAACAACCTTAAATTACATTTAGTTGCTTATATGTGAGCTCAATTTTTGAAATAATTTTAATAACAGAACACTCATCTCCAGAACAATGTCATGAGGTAGCTTGCTAATAAGCTTTTTTCACTCACTAATTAATAATAAGTATTCATCTTATACTCCCAGTTAAATGGTGTCAGTAGTCACTTCACTGTATTTTAACTCTATTAAAAATCCCTATTTTAATCCCATTAGCTAAACAGTAGCCGCTCCAGTTGGAAGCTTTTGTAAGACAAACATGAGCGGATGGCTTTCTCAATAAACCAGCAGCCAATTCATTCATGCATTATCACCTTTACTTGAAATTCAGTGCCCTCCCATACTGCACTGGCATCTAATGAGTGTTCTTTCATTTACACCTATGGAGCTCTTTTGATTTCAATTAAATTATAAGGATTTAAAGGAGCAGAATTTCACCTTCTAGGTATACCCAGATAGAAAGAACAAGCTGCATAGTATCTTGGAGTCAAATCTCATCCATCTGGTCATAAACTTCTCTCCAATGATGGATTAAATTAGCCTGTGTAACAGACATCAGAACAAAAAGCTTAATGTGTTTTGATGTTGAGATGAGCTACATACAATTTATTAGGAAACAAACAATCATAGTAAATTACAGTTCACAGCTGAAAACAAAAGAAAGTGCCTTAATATTAATAGTTTTTCTCACACGTAATTTCCAGGAACCCTTTCTGTTCCTCTCTGGCTTAGGTAGTGAAACACAGTCTGCTTTGCCTCCAAAAAACCTGCAGACAGGTCACCTCTCTTTTGTATGCAGTTCATCCCAAAAAGTTTTCATGCCAGTCTTGAAGCTAGGATGGCTCGTCCCTTCTGCTATTGCTTGGCAAGGGCTTATTACTTCACTCATGCCACATGCGCCACAGTCTGCAGTGTGATGAACAATGCCTGTGCCTGTGCCTCACTGCAAAGTTCTGGCTGATGTTGGCTCTTAGCTTGGAATAAGTAGTCCTCAATGGTTGGTAAATAATGCAGAGGGTGTCTTCAAAATCACAGTTAAAAAAAAAAACAAAAAAAAAGTTCAAATTTTCTCTGTGTTTTCTTGAGCAGAGTTGGTTGAAATGAAATTAACAAACAAAAAATTATTAAAATATTCTATAGCAAACCTGGTTTGCCCATTAATGCTCAGCTGGCATTTAGAACCATTTCAAGTATTAAATGCATTACAGAACTGCAATATGTGTTTTTAGTAGACAGCAACTGATGCTATATATAAAAAAATAATACTAACATTCTACTTTTCTGTACATGAAAGGTCAGTGTAACAGGATCAGAATGGCATATCATGCTTTACAACAGCACAGAAGGAATGCTCCTTTGGCATTAAGGCAGTTTTGCTGTGTGTTTTCATGACACCACCTTTAGCCACACAGTCTTATGCTCATTTCTCCACAGCCCTGCTCTTTCAGTGCTGCACTGGACAATACTTCATGGACAGCTATTTGTATCTTTGTTCCTCATCCTTTCTTCATCTTTTAAGAACAGTTTTATTTACTGCACACTATTTTAAGCCTCAGAAACAAGGAGGACTCTCCGTGTTTCTACTGGTATGAGAGAGCTGCTGCAGACCCTTCCTCTTGGAGATGCCCTGCCAATCTCTGCTCTCCTGCCCAGAAATATTTGATCACACCCCTGGGACACCAAGCAGCTCCATGCTGAGCATTCCAGCCTCTCACAGTGAAGTGGCTCCTGAAAGCTGAAGGCATTCCCCACCACAGGACGGGCTGTGTTCTTCCAAAGGTTGATGTGTAGGGTAAATCCACCTCGATTCTCAGGAGGCTGAGAAAAATCTCCCTGCTGAAAGAATGGCCATTCCACACCAACCCACAGTGCACTCTTCTGAAAGGGCAAGAATGCTTCAAAACAGAAGGCCATCAGAAGTTACTATCCTAGGCAAAGATAAGGATTTCCCCCTCTAGTCCTAATGGTTTTGAGAAGAAAATATTTTTTCAGGGAAGCAATGATAAACTGGGAAAAGTCTGTTCAGGAATTAAAGTTTTGTGAATGCACAGTTTTTTTCAGGAGACCAAAGCAGCAAATGGCAGGTCTGGAGAAACACTTGTGTGCCTGAAGAAGGACTATTTTTTAATGTTGATGTTTCATATTTTGATTCTAGGCAAACTTGAAAGAGAAAAAAATCACCCTTAAGCAACTTTCCAAAGAGATGGTATCCATCCATGCAGCTAGTCCACAGGGAACAGCTTTGCTCTTCGGTCTTCATGAAGCTCATCCCTAAGGCTTGAGGTCAGGACCTCCACACAGCTGAGCATCCCAGCCAAATGCAGAGATCCCAGCTGCAAGACCAGCCCTGGGGCTGCTCTGTTCCACTGCAGGTCTGCAGACATTGTTCTGAACTTCCAGCCTGCGCTCCACATGCAAATGCAAACTGAAGGCTGTACCAGGACAGTCATCAGTGCTAGTCACTGTTCCAAGGTGAAGAGACCAGCATGGCACAGCTGAGGAGGAAAAGCACAATTTACAGAGCATGCCGTGGTTCAAAGCTCTGCTTGCCTGAGCTGGGGACTGCTGTGAGTTTCTGATGCAGTGTGATGTGGAATGGGAGCCTGAGCAAGAGCTGCCTAGGGCCATCACCCAGCTGCTGGGCTCCAGGAGCAGGAGGAGCAGTACAGGTCCCTGCAGCAGCCCCTGCGTGCTGAGGGCTTACAGGAAACATCGAGCTGCTTATTAAAAAAATCCTGATGTGGCAACCAAGCTGCTATAATATGACTCAATGGGGATTTAGGTGCAACCTCCCCCTTCACGGGGAGTCTGAGGGCACTGTTTGCTGAACCTAGTGCCAAGAAGGCCCACATGCAAGCAGTCTGCTCTTCTTTTCTGCATTAACAAGGAATACTAATTCTCTCCAGACTCTGAACAGGAAAAAAAACTAGCTGAAAGAGTTCTTTATTGTGATGTTTGCCTTCATACTGCTTCATAGAGTCCCTGCCTTCACTCACTGCCTCCTGTCAAATACATGAGTATCATGATGCTTCCTAAACACACACATCACTTGAAACATGCTCTGCTCAACCTCATTTCCAGTTTCACCTGCTCCAACATGAATTATTCCACTACGCATCCATCAGAGGGAACCAAAAAGCCACAGGAGGTAAACATGAACCTGGCACCACCATATGCTGGAGGTTTTTCAAAGTCATAAAACTCCTTCATGCTTTGCATTTTGCTTGCTGAAAGTTTCCAGGTCCTCTACTACTGTGATTATGGAGCAATCTTTATGATTGGCGTGAATTCAAATTTTATGTATATATTAATGCAAATCTGTATTTATATATATATACACCTATATATATACATGCACACACACGGATTATGTGTTAGAGACAAGGACTGATAACAGGTTTTTTGTACACAATACTAAAGTGCTTTTTCTTATGCTTAAAGAAAGAATCGGCAAAATTCTCCATTGTAAATTAGATGGAAGAAAAGGACGGATAGAAGCTAAGAGGTAGCTTCTGTAGATGATCTAATACTCAGACTTATCAGTTCATTAGAAATAAAATGATTGTTCTTTCTTCTTTCTTGTCAACTATGAACATTCGTCTTAAAAGATATTGTGTTTTAGGTAAGCATTTATTAAGAACAAACTCATTGTATTCTGTTAATCTTACATTTCTGTTAGTGCCAGTTATATTTTTTCATGCTGTTCACCCCATGCAGCCAAAGTCAGTGCATTCAGACTAATGGACTAGAAAAATGCAATACAGTTCCAAAAGGACACAATTTCTTTTGCTTTAAGGTCTCCCAGAGCTCCTCTAAGGCTATATAAAAATAGTCCACTCATTGGAAAAAAAGGGAAGGACATACTAGATATGGAAAATGTTCGAAATAGGATGAAAAGGACAGGTAAAGGTATAGACTTGTCTGTAAAGAGTCACTAAGTAGGTCAGTTTAAAACAGAGATAAAATGGGGGAAATGTCATAATGTACAAAATCCTGTGTGGCATGGAGAAGATGGATTTGGAGCAGCTTATCATCATCTCCAGTGCAAAAAACAATAACTCCAAATAAACCTGGCATCAGAGAACAATTTCTGATAGCACAATATGTTAATCCTGCCTCTCAGTTTCTCCCTAAGTGACCCTATAACTTATTAGAATGAGTTTAGTGTGTCTAGTCAGAATCAAATCTATCAGAAGTAACTAAAATTTATCTAATCTCAGGCTAATCTCACAGCCAACGCTGATAAGGTTTCTTTTTTCTTTAACCATATTTATATATCATATTCCAACTGCAGGAGCTGCATAGAAGGAGATCTAAGTCCTAAGAAACACCCACCTCCTGACACCTGATCTAATTTTGTTCCCTGGAGCAAGGCAGTGCCTGAGATGGTAGAGGAGCTGATGGGCATCAGAGTGGAGAATGAAGACGACCACAGAAAAGTCTTTCTGCTGTGACACAATACACAATGTTGAAAGGTGGAAAAAACAAGAACTACCCAAAACACTGATGTGTAAGAGACTAAAGAAACCTTAGGATTATGTTAAAGTACCATATTCTGAATAAGGGATGTAGATCTCAGTGTTTCTGAAGACAGCTGTGGACCAGAGCCAAACCCAGCCACAACCAATGTAATCCCATTTAGCTCCATGCACTCTGAATTTCCCACAAATTAAGCAGCCCTTTAAGCTACTGCACAAAACATACACCTTAGAGGCCATCACTTAAACGTATCAGAAACTGCTTTCTTTGTTGTATTTCATGCCAAGTCAGTTAAACTGAAGGAAAAGGGCAAGAGGGGCACAAATTATCAACTAGTTTTTGTTTCTTTGGTTCTTTCCCCTACCTTTCACCATGGATAAAGGCTGATATCTTTGATGAATTTTACACAAAGAATGCCTTTAAAAAACAAGGATATCTTGGAAAAGGACTAAATAGGGTGTGACACTTTGCATCACACCTATTTATGCTAAATCTATGCACATCAAAATAGCAGCGATGATTAAAAAGCGCCAGCAGCTCTTAAGCTCTGACTGGTAGTTCCAGGATCTTAATTTTTACCTTGTTGAAGTTAACATATTGTTGCTATTATAAATGGAAATAACCATTCAGCAGCAGAGTGTTAATGACATCCCATTAAAAAGAGTGCCTTTCCCTGGCAGAATGGAGCACAGACACTGGCGAGCCTTGCAAAATGCACAGAAATAATTTAAAGGAGCTTCTGTGCACAGATTTGAAAGCTGGCGTGCTAGCAGAGGCAAGCACATCAGTGTTCATTTTGTGTGGCCTCTTTCATAGCTTTTATACTTCTGCAGGAACCCTGAAATGTGGCTTTACCAGGAAAAAAAACTCAGTACTTGGAAAAATACTACAGCATCTGCAACTATGGAAAAGCAAATAAAGAAAACCTATTTTATGGCATTAAGAAGAGTTCCTACAAATACATGCATATTAAATGAAGTTTGCTCTCAGATTTCATTATGACCACTGTTCCCAGAATGGCACAGCAAGCAGAAGCCCCTATGGGGGTCCAAGTCTGTGACACTCCATGAAAACTGCCTTTGCCCTGGAGACAATTCTAAGTCAAATCCTCTGTTCTAGGATACATTTACATACTACATTGCTATAAAGACCACACCAATATGTGGCTACAAACACAATGTATCTATATTCTAGCATTTCTGACATAAACTGTTATCTTGTTATTTCAGTATTTGGTAAAAAATGTCTCTCAAAAAATAGTTTGTTTCCCATTTCTTCTTCCTCTCAAAAAACAAAAGACAGTTCTGTTTAACTGTCACTCCAAGATACTAAAAATCATACTGACTTTCACAGGACTTCTGATCAAACTTGTTTTAATACTTAAACCCTACTTGAAAAATTAAAAGCATTGACCTGTTTAAATAAATAAGTTTTGCTGAGTTGTAGAAGTCTGAAGAAGATTATTAAACCTTGGAATGTTATTAATATTGATCATAACTACATTTCTGTACTATAATGATTCATCTTCCTGCTCACAATACAGGATTACAACATTTTCTTATTTCATGAAACAAAGAATGCATCTGTGAATCAACAGTGGCCTCCCTGCTATGCCCAGAGTCAGGCAAGGCCAAGCAGGGGGCACAACATGGCTCCCTTGGCCACGAGAGGCAGGTACAGTCTGGGGCTGTGCATAAGACATACTCATCCTTACCATGGAACAGGAGGTGGGATCAGGTAGACCCTCCAATCCTAGAACACACAGAATCACTGAGGTTGGAAAAGACCTTTAAGATCATCAAGTCCAACCATCATCCCAACACTACCATGCCTACTAAACTATGTCTCAAAGTGCCATGTCTACATGCTTTTTGAACACCTTCAGGGAAGGAGACTCTGGGCAGCCAGTTCCAATGCTTCACCATTTTTTCAGTAAAGACTTTTTTTCTAACACACTATCTAAATCTCCCCTGGTGCAACTTGAGGCCATTTCCTTTTGTCCTATCACTTGTTATTCGGCAGAAGACACCAATATCCACCTCGTTACAACCTCCTTTCAGGTAGTTGTAGAGAGCTATGAGGTCTGCCCTCAGCCTCCTTTTCTCCACTCCAAACAATGCGAGTTCCCTCAGCTGCTCCTCATAAGATTTGTTGTCCACATCCTTGACTGGCTTTGCTGCCCTAAACATGAGTTACCACAAGGCTGCAGGGCTGTCCTACAAGGACATCAGTGCTGATCAATATCTAACAGCGCAGGGTGGGCTGGGGGAAAGGATGGGGCCAGACCCTGTTTAGTGGTGGCCAGCGACAGGACAAGGGGCAACAGGTACAAACAGGAGCATGGGGAGTTCCACCTGAAATGAGGAAAAACTGCTCCACTGTACAAGTGATGGATCACTGGAACAAGGAACAGGCTGCCCAGGGAGGTTGTGAAGCCTCCTTCTCCAGAGATATTCAGAACCTGCCTGAACATGTTCCTGCACAACCTGCTCAAGGTGACCTGCTTTAGCACGGGGTTGGACTGGATGAGCTCTGGAGAGCACTTACAACACCAACTGNTATTCGGCAGAAGACACCAATATCCACCTCGTTACAACCTCCTTTCAGGTAGTTGTAGAGAGCTATGAGGTCTGCCCTCAGCCTCCTTTTCTCCACTCCAAACAATGCGAGTTCCCTCAGCTGCTCCTCATAAGATTTGTTGTCCACATCCTTGACTGGCTTTGCTGCCCTAAACATGAGTTACCACAAGGCTGCAGGGCTGTCCTACAAGGACATCAGTGCTGATCAATATCTAACAGCGCAGGGTGGGCTGGGGGAAAGGATGGGGCCAGACCCTGTTTAGTGGTGGCCAGCGACAGGACAAGGGGCAACAGGTACAAACAGGAGCATGGGGAGTTCCACCTGAAATGAGGAAAAACTGCTCCACTGTACAAGTGATGGATCACTGGAACAAGGAACAGGCTGCCCAGGGAGGTTGTGAAGCCTCCTTCTCCAGAGATATTCAGAACCTGCCTGAACATGTTCCTGCACAACCTGCTCAAGGTGACCTGCTTTAGCACGGGGTTGGACTGGATGAGCTCTGGAGAGCACTTACAACACCAACTGTTCTGTGTTTCTGTGATTCTATGAGATGCAGAACGTTGACTATCAAGACACGGAGTCCAAGAGGATCCAGGTTCCTCTGTTCAGGCTACACCTCTAACACCTGCCTGATTCCCTTCTCTCCCGATGTATCCCTGTGGATCCCCATGGATACCTACAGATTCCCACTCCTCCATGCCTCCTCACTAGGCGTCTCTTTCCCTTCTTGCCGTGCACCCAGGTAGGCAGGGACCAACACACACAGCCCCTCAGAACAAGGCCAATCATGAAAGCTCATGACATGGCATTGTTTACTCATGGATAACAGTATCCATGCCCATGACATTATCTTCCCTCCCTCCTGTGCACACTAGCTGGGTGTTTTTTACACTGGGAGACTGCCCTCCAGAGTGGGTGACCACACAAGCTTTGCATCAAACATCCATACAGCAAGGAGCCTCCAAACACAGGTAGCATTGTGCCACGCTGCTGAACTACCACAAGGTTCTAGCTGCAACCATCCTCCCCTCCAGCCTCAACTTACAGCTTTCCCAACAACTAACACATACAAATCCTCACAACTAGACCTCCTGCATATGACCACGAGCATTACAAAACCCTCCTGTTACAAGCCAAACAGATTATGGGATGTTATGCCACTGAGCAGGAATATCTAATGCAAAAATGAATATTCTTCAACAAAATCCATTTTAGGGCAATTCTGCTCTTCCATCACCCTAAAGAACTCTTCACCCTTTGTTTCACATGTTCATGAATCTTGCCAGTGTTCATTCGGAACATCATGAAGTACTCTGGTAACTCATGTATTTCACAAATCTCACTGCATAACGTGACAAGAACCCTCCTGGCACGTGCCTGAAAAGCATGGCACATTGCCATGCAATATGTCACTGTGCCATGACACACAGAAATCTTAGCTTCTTCTGCAGCATTTGGCTGTAGGAGACTGCAACTTGTCTGTTGAAATGGCTGAACATGAGGAGGAGCATGTAAACTCACAGTGAAGACAAAGAAAAGTCATGGATGCCTCATCCATGGAAGTGTTCGAGGTCAGGTTGGATGAGGCTTTGAGGAACCCGATCCAGTGGAAGGCATCACTGCCCATGGCAGTGGAGGTGGAACTAGATGGTCTTTAAGGCCCCTTACAACCCAAACCATTCTGTAATTCTAAGATGCTATGATTCTAGGAGATTCACAACACTGGGCAGAAATAAATGCACTAGCAGTACCCTTGCTGCTCTTGGGTACTTATCTATTAGTTTGGCACCTATGCCTTGCTGTGAAAACCATCAGCCATTTCTAGGAAAAATTTTGAATGGTTTACAAGACAGAGCAGGTTACACTGCAGGACACTTCCACCAGGAAAAAAGAAAGACCATTTCGTATTTCTAGCTCATAATCAATATCCAGCCTACAAAGCACCAGGAAAATAAAACAACGTTATTCCTACAGGAGAAACCACTGATGGATTTAGGAAAAAAAATCCTTCTCCATATAAGGGCTGTGAACATTTTCCCCACTTAAGACAACGTGTGGGATCATATTCACAGACACAGAAATATGTTCTGTTCCCTGACACCCACAGTACTAGAACACCGGGCTGAAGTGCTGGCAAGAATAAGAACCATTTGTTAAGCACAAAAAATGTCTCACATAATTAGAGAACTGCTGAAAGCTACCAATTTAGTACTCAGGCTTTAAAATGTAAGTTGTTTTTTTTTATTATAACAACAGCTAAAGCTTCAGTATGCCTAGAGGTGGGAACGCCTAACGCACGCACCATACAGTTTCATCAGTATATCAAATACATGAGGCAAAATTAAACACAAAGTACAAAGAGATTTTCAACACCACTCAAACAACACCTTTTGCAGATTTCATGCTCATTACAAAGTGAAGTTGCCCACCAGGCACCAAGAGGCCCCTTCCTGCTGGGGTGACATGTTCCCCTCCCCAGCCTCATCCATTTACCCCCAGCTCATCCAGCCTCCAGGCTTTGCTCCATAAACATCCCCATGGCTCCCTCTTGTTATGGCAATGCTTTAGCTCCTTCTCAAACTGCCCAGTGGTCAACAGCAATGAAGACTACAAATGTCCTGCAAAGCATCTACCAGGGATGAAGAGCAGTCTCTGCCTAATAGGCCTTTTAATGGTCAAATGATGAAAAGAGCAAAGAAGAGGAGGTCCTGGGCTGTTGCCCTGCTCATCCTGATGTTAGGAAGCAGTGGATGGTGCTGGTGATACCAGGATGCTCGATCCATCCCTCAGACACAACACCCCTCATCCTCCTGGGGTGCAGGATGGATTTATCACCCTCATTCCCTTCCACCGGTGCTTGCCATCACTTTTCTCATTCCTTCACCCTCCTTCTTCCATCCCTGTCCAAGTAAATAACCCACTCTGAATTACTTTTCCCAGTTGGTATTCAGTGTTCATGACTCCCCAAGATAGCTGCAGGCAGGGCTGAGCACAGCCCTTCTGCCTGGTCCTCGTGTCCCTCCCTCCCTGGCACAGTGCTTCATCCAAAATAGGAATGGTTTGCCTTGATGATCTAAGAGGTCTTTTCCAACCTAGTGATTCTATGACTCTATGATTCTATGCGCCGCTGAAAATACAGCATATGGCATTTGAACATGTTTTTTTTTTAATGTATGAGAATAAAGTGATGCAATAGAGAAGCAAACAGTGGGAGGGACTGGTGGGGTTTGACCCCAGGAGAGGTGGAGCTGGAGTTCATGGCACTGTCAGAGCAGCCATTGCTGCCACCCCTTGCTCTGCCACCAGAACCTGCCAGCCACAGCCCCACACCTTGGTCACCACAAGGCACCAAGACATCCTCTCATCTGCTTACAGTGCCTCCTCAGCCTAATGACTAAGATCCCGTGAGGGCCTGTTCACCTCCAACGACAACGAAGACCCAACGCTTACCACAGATGAAATAATGCATGCTGAGGAAAGGACAGACAGCACTGATGATGGTCTCATGTAGCTTCTGACACAACATAAGTAAGGTGTCAGGACAGCGAGTTCCTCTCGGAGCAGTTTCTGACAGGTAACCTTTCTCTTGGCATCCCATCATCTTTCTTCCACAGTCTCCCCCAAGTCAATTGCAGCAAAAATTTTAAAAGTGCAAAACCAGATGACAACAAAGCAGCATTTTAAAATCAGCAGCTGAAAAACAACCCAAGTCAATGAAAGCTTTAAATTCCACTCGATTCTCCACTTCACAGTGGCAGTCTCCAGGGAACGGAGCATCAGCTACGTGGCTTGAGGTCAGTGCTGCCAACTCTGACTGTCAGTGAGCAGACAGGCACGCTCTGCTCTGCTACGTTGCTCATGACATCACACAACATGGACTTCTGAGCTCACACAGATTTCTGTTTGTCAAAATGCTCTTTGAGTACATATTTTATACCTGGAAGATTGCTGTATTGACTGCTCTATTTATAGTCCATGTCTAATCTTCCAAGAATCAAACTTCAGTAATAAAGTAAGCATCAAAGATGTCACAAGTGTGTCTTTGCATCTTAAACACATCATTGAAAAAACAGTAACAACTAACAATTTACATGATATAAAGCCGAGCGTTTGTTTGCATCTATGGGAACTTGAACAGTGCACACAGCCCCACAGGAGTCCCACTGACTGTTTCACACATCTTGATTAGTGCATCTGAATAAATGGTATTGCTGTTTGCCACCCAACTGAGACATATCCAGTTTTTTCTGCCCACTGTCTCCTATGCTTATAAAAGGCTAAATCCTCAGATTTGCTTTGCACTAGATCTCGTTTTCATTTATTTACACAAGCAAAATATTGGGTGGGGAGCAAGTGAAAACCATTTTACTCCAATAAGCTCAAACTTCTGTAGCTCTGTATTCCTGTACTCTAGATATGAGTTAACTAAAGGATGAAGAATGTTCTCCTCCTCATAATAAAAAAGAGCAGCCTTCCTGAGCTTATGGCTTCCTTCCCTTCTCTATTCACCGTAACTTGACCTATTAATATTTCACTTGCTTCATCTCACCAGAGCACCTCTCGAGCTGTACAGATTTTATGCTCCTTTACTTCCCTAATTTTGCACTTAGCTACAGAACTGCCAGTGGCAGCTTCTCCTTAGGGCTGGCAGACCTCTTACACAAAGTTGCACCCAGACTAATTCACAGCTCCTTCCATGTGTTCTTTTTCCCAACCATGACATCTCTCCACCTTCCACTTCCCCACAACTTCCAGACAGGTCATGACTAAAGGTGTTACCTACCCAGTGAAGGTGCAGTCAAACACTTGGGATTTCTCTGCCATCAACAAATTTCTGTATTCCCAGGGGAAAAAAAAGAAAAAAAAAGCTAACATCTGAAAGACCTGTCCTAGGATTTGATGCAATCTGCCATGCAGGCAAATGAAAGCCTACAGAAACCACACTAAAATTAGAGAGAGCTGAGATGAAAACCAAAGACACATGGTGGCTCTTAGGAATCTTTAAATAGGGCTTAGCACAAAATTTGGGTGCTTGGTCTGTGCTCAGCTTACATCTATGACATCATTAATATATGTTACAAAGTAGTGCTTACTGTTTCTGAGATACTTTTCTACACAGCTCAGGGTAATCCCTGTGGGTTTCCGGATACTGACCTCGTGGTCCAGCAGATTTTCAAAGTGTCCATGATTGGTCTGATGGAGTCACACACCCTTACTTAAGGGGAAGTATTTCCTCCTACATCTGCTTGCAGAAGCTCCGACTCTCAGGTCATCAACCTGAGCTCTGCCCAAGTTTGATGCTTTGCTGCATTCTGTATCACTGGTGTCTACAGACATCAAGGCACACAGCCCAAGCTTTGTACAGATGCAAATACCTGTGAGGCTATTAATTCCTCATTAAGCTGAAGTTTTGTGGCTTTAACAGCATGCACACACTGCTGTCTTGAAATATTCAAAAAATAATGGATAACCTTCCTTTTAAAATCCTGTATTGTAAGCAACTACGTCTTTAGCAGATTTTTTAATGAACGATTAAGAAGCATTTATAAATTCCTGTGGGACCAAGGAGTGAAGCATTAGCTCATGACCATGCCCCAGTCCTCCTTTTAACAGACTCCCAGACAGCAGCAAACACAGGTCGTGCCGTGTCCCAGCAGCTGTCTCCGCCGGGCTCTACACAGGGAGCAGCTTTGCTACCCAGCCCCTGCTCCCTACCTGTTAAGCACCCAGGGCACAGAGGGCAGTTGGTGAGGATTGCTGCTAATCGAGGAATGGCAAAAACTGGTTTAATGTAAACCCACATTTCCAGTATTCCATATTATTTGCATGACAGAAGCACACAGAAAAGCTCCTCCTGCCTGAGGCCATTAAAAAACCCACTGGTTTATCACTGAAAAAGTTCTACGCATCAAATTCTGGGAAGGGTTCAAGTTCACATGGACACCAAGCTAAAACAAAATTGAGGTACTGGATAATAACACCATTAAATTAATATAGTTTTGAAATAAAAGACAGCAATTAATACTGTTTGGCAATGAAGAAACCTCCTTTCACTGCAGCTGCATGAAAAGAGAAACGTGTGACCTGCCCAGGAGGCCAATTCCTTATCCTCTCCCATACCTATGAATGGAAGCAATGTCAATATTCTCAAAAAAGAGGTCATGTTTTCCAAGACGCAGAATTTATATAGAATTATGTGGATTCTGTAATCATCTGTTCCTATTCCTTTAACAAGGCTTGCTACTTCCAAAAAAGTGGCTGCAATCTGCGGGGTGGAGGTTGCCATGGCAAGCACACATCCTCTGCCGAGTCTTGGAGTGAGCAGATGCGTAACTGCAAAACCCACCGGATTAAGTCACTGCTCTTGCCTGATGAGGAAAACGCTTTACATTCCAGCTCCTCCTAAGGATTCTAATTCCTCAGAACACCTGAGGTTAAGACCAGGAACGGCATGTGGCCGGAGCTTTTAGCTGAAAATCACAGATGTGCAAAAGTAAAAATGAAGGGATTTAATCAGACCGATAGGCATCCCAAGAACATCCAGCATACGGATCATTTTTATATCCCGAAACCCGAGGAACTTCCAGCAGTGCTTTCAGAGCCACGAGCATCCCTCGGTCCAGCCTCAGGGGCATCACCTGCCCGCTTCCCCGGATTCCTCAGCACACGCTCTGCCCTCGGCAGGGACACGGAGATGGGTCAGGGGGAGACGCAGCCCCAAGATTCTGTGCCTGCAGCCCAGCCCCTGCCCGGGAGCTTCTCCCGCATCCCTGGGAACAGCTATGAGCTCATCCCTATCGCCCTGCGGCGCCCCAATCCCCAAGCAAAGAAATTTGGCACCTTCTCCGCGGCGGCCAGGATCTAAAACCGGGACGGTGCAACGGGGGTGGGTGACAGCACGAAGCCACTCGGGACGCGGGAGCGGGAGGGACCCGAACGGGGGCGATTTCCCGGTCCCGGAGGCGCGGCCGCACCTCGCCCCCTCTGCCGAGCTGCCCGCGGCGCTCCGGGGAGAAGGCACGGGCACGGGAGAGGGCGCGGGGCTCTCCAAGAGCCTCCCCGAGCAGGTAGGACACCGGCGGTGCGGGAGCCGAGCGCGAGGGCAGCGCCCCGAGGGGAGCCCCGCCGATCGCCCGCGGGCCTTTGTCCTCGGCGGCGGCTACGCGGACCCGCAGCACCGGGGAGGGCTGGCAGCATCCCGCACCGGGGAGGAGGGGGGCGGCATCCCGCACCGGGGAGGAGGGGGGCGGCATCCCGCACCGAGGGAGGAGGGGGGCGGCATCCCGCACCGGGAAGGCGGTAGTGGCATCTTGCACCGGGGGAGCGACGACACCCCGCGTCCCCCCCCTCCCCGCGCCCCCTCCGCGGCTCGGCACTACTCACGGTGCAGGCGGGAGCGCGCGTCCATGTGCGGCTGAGCCGACGTCCCGGCGGCGCGGAGCCTGCGGGGGCGCCGCCGAGGGCTGCCCGCGNCGGCCGCGCCTTCGTGCGGAGCGGCGCGGAGCCGAGCCGTGCGGATCCGTGCGCAGCGCGGCGCGCAGGCGGCGCCGCCCGTTCCCGCCCCGACGGGGCGCGTCGCTGCCGGAGCATCCCCGGCGGAGCCGAGCATCCCCCGCGCCTCGGGGGCGGGGAGACGCCTCAAAGCCGTCGCTCCCCGCCCCCTCCCGGCCCTGCCCGCCTTCGCTCTCCGTCCTGTCCGCGAGGCGGGAGCCGTCGTCGTCGCTTTGGAGAAGTTGCGGGGCCGCCGTCCTGCGGGAGCGGCGGGGGAAGGCGCCGGGAGGCGGCTCACGGCATCCCCGCCGTCGGCCGGGCTGTCCAGGCCGGGAGCTAAACCGGCGCGGGCGACGGGGAAGACCTTGCGGGACCGTCCCTGCCCGCGGGTCACCGGGGACACCCTGCCGCCGCCAGGGGAAAGGGGCTCAAGCCTCGGGGTGCGACCCGCGCTCCGGTAGCGGCGCTGCCGGCGAGTGGCCGCGCGATGCTGAGCGCCTGCCGGTCGTTGGATTTTTCTGCAGCTTCTCCTGCGCTTTCCAGAGCAATTGCTGCAGCCTCTCTGCTTTTTCCTTTTACTCTTTCGTTTCCACACGCGGCAGGCTCTGCGGCAGCCCCGGCGGGTCCCGTTCGGTGGCCACCTCTGCCTCTCCCCTCGGTGACCGGGTGGCCTCACAGCCGGCCTGCTCTGTGCTGGGTAAGGATGTCACCTGGCTCTTCCAGCGCCACGGAATCTGCCCAGTGTCAGAGACGGAAAACATTTAATAGAGGCTAGAATTGCATCACAGGAGGGTTTACACCGGCAGTGAGTTTTCCATCCCTCTTCTAAGTGACTAACCCCTTGGTGCACAGAACCTCTCCTCATCACTGATGCAGGAACACCTGCTCTGGAAACGGGAGGGCCAGGCAGCTCCTAGACTCTCCTGCTCTCACCATCTCCAGACTGGGAACTGAAATTGACCCAGATGAGTTTTACTTCACCAACACGTACTGTTCAAAGGGGATATTCAAGGGTTTGATTTCAGGAATGAAATGGGGAGAGGTCTTCAATGTTAGGATCTCCCCATCCCCTCCAGCCAACCAGAGAGCATACACAGCCTCCTTGGTTTTTGACCTGGCACCAGCCTATGGCACCTTTGGGGTTACCTGCCTCAGGCAGGAAACAACCATGGAATAAAATATTCTTGCAATAAAAAGATATCAAAGAAGAGAAGAAGCCTATGCTGTTATAACCAGTTGCACATAAACCCAGGGCCAGCCAAATGCGAATATGCATTGAGTGCTGTGCTGTGGAGAAGGCAAAGTGCAGTCTGCACAGGAGTGATGGGTACAGCAGCTTCTGGTGGGCAGGTGATGGAAATTTATATCCCAGGAGATCTAGTGTAGCATCAGATAGGAGATTGTGCCTCTCACTGTGTGTGTATGTTGTAATGGGGAGTCCCCCTTCCTGAATGTTCCCTGCAGACCTGAAACCTCTCCCAAATTTTGCAGGGCAAAAAGACTTGCAGCTGTAAAATCTGGAAGAATCTGATCCTTACCTGCAAAATACAAACAGATCTTTCTCCCCAGTAAAGGTATGTGTGGAGTGGGACAAATGTACTTCTGTGCCATGGGAGAGCTGCAGAATGACAGGGGTGGGTGGGAACCTTCTCTGAGGGCAAAGTCCCTGTGAGCTGGAGCCTGGAAAGGAGATGGCCAGGATATGGTATGGGAAGAAGGTTCAGCTCCAGGCTGAGGCTTTGTTTCCTGCTTAACATTTCTGAGCTTTCTGCCTGTGTCACCACCCTGTCCTCTTACAGACACCTCCATAAATTCCTGTCTTTTTGGCAGTGTGTGTTGGAGATCTCCCTGCAGCTCCTGTCAGTGTGGCCTTGGCAATGGCAGAGTTTGGAGTAAAGGGGGTTTTCTCTTCTGTCTTCAACTTTGTCTGTGGCTACTCATTGGTCTACTGTAAATGGGCTACTGGGTTGGTTTTGTTGAGGTGGAGGTGGGACCACTGGAGAGGAGATGCTGTAGAGGTGGTAGCCAGCATGGGAGCCCTGATGTGCAGGGAGAGGTGGGAGTGAGTCCACCCCTGCCTGTAGTAGTACAGGAGTAGCAGCTCCATTTCAGAAGCCTGGGGCTGCAATGTGGGACCTGCTTATCCCTTCCCACAGCAAAATGGACCAGGATCAGTGAGGGAGGGCTCGTTTCTAAATGGCAGCACAACCTGTAACTCCAGCCAGCACCTTTCCCTGTGTGCTCCTCATACAGAAAAAAAGAATGCAGATACCTTCAAATGGCTGGGTATGGCTCATGGCACAGTTTGCTCTACAAGATGCTGGGATTTGCTCTCTGCACCTCCCTGCATTGCTGTCACTGGCACAATGAGCCACTATTGGCAGTGTATACAAACAAGCAAGAGTCTATTTACTGTGTCTTGTATTTTTCCAAAGCTTTGCTGTATTCCAGCAGCTGCTGCACTGCCTGGTGGGGCAAAGTGTCTGTGTGAGCAGTGAAACCTGCTCTGGAATGGGGCATTTCTAGTGAGAGAGGCAGCAGCTGACCAGGCTGCTGCTGCTGTAGACTGATCATCAGTGTGTATGTGCTACTGCTCCTCTTGGTGGATGACATTGAAATGGTTGAATACCATACAAAGAACATCAAGGATCCTGAATCACTGCTAAACTTAAACCTCGAATTCCATTTCTGTGACATACATTTTGTAGTGGTTTCACTTCTACTAACTCCAGTGGAGACATGAAAAGCAAGGTAAATAAAGAGGAGGGCAAAATACTTGCTTTCTGCAGAAGTGTGGTTCCTGGGCATATCCCAAAATGCTGCTTAGTGCAAAGCTGAAGTTGATCAGTTGAACAAGTCCATAACCTGGTCTTCACCACGCATACCTCAATATATTTTCACTGATATGCACATATAATCTCCCAAACCCCATACTGATTTTATTCATTTGTAGACCTGAATGAAAAAAAGTTTTAAAATCATGAATTTCCTTCAGCAAATTTTATAGGAAAGGTAGATACATTCCTTAAGGGGGTTCTGCAGGTTTGGGCTCACTAGTGTCTGTTGGTGTCACACTAGCTGTGAAGACAGTGTGTTAAATCAGAGCATATCCTTAAGATTGATAACCCTGAAATAAAGTTATTTTTTATTCTCATTTTTTTTTAAAAAATCTGTAATATGTAGAGAAGGAACAGTTTTTAAGGTCATGGTTCCTTATGTTTAATAAATGGTGGTGCTACACAGCTTTGAACATTTTCCCTGTAGAAGTCCCAATGTACTTTTTCTCCTCCTGGTTGTACTAAGTCCTCTCAAGTGCTACTTTATATATTCCCAGACAATGACAATTTCCATTTCTAGAGGCTTTAATTTTAAGATTAACGAAAGCAGATGAGTCATAGGCTGTTGTGGTAGAAGTGGATGCTGATTTTTAGGTCACCCTCTAAGTAGGCCATGGTGGACGGTAACTAGAAGTCCAGTTGGATGCTGCGAGATGGTAACAGGAGACCAGTCTGGGCATGTGAGGGACCTGTCAGTGCAGTGCCTGGAAAAAAAGGTCAATAACTTTGAAAACAACACAAACTGTCAATAATTAACGTTCTTATTAGGAGTTTTCTGCGGGAAAAGAAAAACCGGGAGGGATGGGCACATTTTTGCCTGAGTCAAGAGTCAGCAAATTGTTGCACTGCCACCACTGCCACTGCCACTTTTGGCCTTCCTGTGAAAAGGAAGGCAGATGCATAGCTGGGATGCAGGAGGTGCTTGCTTGCTTTATGGTGTTTTGGAGAAAAAGGCCCTGAGATCTCTCTATCTGTGGCACAAGTGTCTGGAAGAGTGATGGAGCTGCGATATAGGGCAGCAGGCATCACCTGAGCTGTCCTCTGCCCCCTTCTGATCATTGCAGAATTTAGCAGACCGTGTAGAGGTATGAAAAGTGTGGTTGAAAGAAGAAAATATCTTAATGGAAACCCTAAGAGCAGCCTGCTGCCAGAGTCCATCCCAAGTTTGCCTTGCCCAGTGCAGCTCCTCCCTCCAAAGGGCAGGCTGCCACCCAGGTACCACCCTCCCTCTTGGTCTCCAGTATGCGCCTGGGTTCTATCATTGTCAATGAGGTACTACAAAAGCTCTAGAATCAGGAGGATGCCAAGACCCATGTCAACACTCAGTGAGCTTTCCTCTCTTGCAGAGGGTTCTAAGGGCAGGCTGCAGTCAGGAAGCTTGTGAGGTATGTGAGACTTTGTCAAGGATTGATGTTAAAATTATTTGCAAGCAATAGAGGAGGAGTGAGGGATGATTGGTGCTGAGGGGCTAGGGAGCTCACTAGAATGATTTGGGATATTTGCATCCCTGCACTCTGTAGTAGGTAAAAAAATTGAAGTTATATTGGATCAGGTAAGGGAGCAAGTTAACTTTTCTTAAGTGTATGACATCAGCAGACTATAATGTGGAAAGTAATAACCCTTTTTCAAAATGGGACAACTATTTTTTTTCTCCTTAATAGTGAATTTATTTAATCTGTATTATCTGGAAGCACTTTAGAAACCTGTTATAAAATATAATGACCAGGCGTCTTGAACAGTTCACTCTTTCCTGCTGGCAGAATTAAAACACGTCCACAGGCCCTGGGAGGACTGTACTTCTAGGCACTGAGGTATTGGCTCTCCGGGAGCTGCAGCCAGGACCTCGCAGGGAGGCTCAGCTGGTGCAGCCACCAGTTGTACCCTGTGGAATTAATGGCTCCCTGTGCTTTTTCCCAGGTTATTTTCACCGTGAGCAGCTGAACTTCCATCCAACCTGGTATTCGTTAGGAGAGTCTCGTCCCATTCCTCCCCCAGAGAGGAGGCATAGCTTACATGAGTTTTCCCATCAGAAAGGCAAACAAAGCTGTGAGAAGAGCTGGGACAAACCTGCATCTCCTGCTCAGTAATGGGGAGTTACCGTGGGCTTGGGGTTGGAGGTACGCAGGAGTCTGGGGAGCAATGATTGCTTCACTGCAGAAGGGGCTGCAAAGGTAGCTACCCTGCAATGTCAGACCAAAACAGAGTTGAGGGGAGCCCTGAACTTATTCACTTCCTGATGTTGCAGTTGCCTCCAGATTATTATTTTTAAAATGTTAACATTGCTAGCAATGGCCAGGGGCTGCTGGGACGTTTAGTGCTGGCCATAGGGGTAAGACCTGTTGTTGGAAGAATCACTAACCCTCTGATTTCCATTTTGTTTTCCTTCAATCTGTGTACCTGTCTCCCAAGATCTGGTGTTCAGGTGGTGCACTAAAGCCTTCACTACATTTGAATTCCACCCTGTAGGTAGTTGAGCTCTCTAGGTCGATCCAGCAAAAAGTATTTAAATGTCTGCTTCAAACTTAATTACAGCTGTCTCTCAAATCCATAATTTCATCTAAATTTGCCACAATTCATGCATGACTTTCCCTGTCAGAGCCGCCTGTATGAAGAACAGATGAAGGTCATTCCTAACTCTGCTGCTAACATGGGGAAATTAGAATTGCTTTGATGCAGAGGCTTCCCATTAATGTTTTCTGTCAGTGCTGGCAAAGTTGTTGGCTATTACATTTTTGCTGTACCTCTCATCAAAGCACACACACAGTGCTTTCTGCCGAGCTCAGAGGGAAGAAAATTCGACTTGCCTCCTTTGCTGCAGTGGGCTGCACTCTGCAGCAAGTGTGTGTCAAAAATACATTGCAGATACTGCAGCACTAACAAATACTCACCATGCGCTCCATTATATTTTCACAGAAACAGTCTGTGTTTATTCCTTATTTCATATCCTTCTGACCTTTAAGATTCTTGAATTCTTTCTGCCTCTGAAATTAAAATATATGCTTGTGTAGGTAAGGTGCTCAGGAGGGAGAGATGCCAGCAGGCACCAGTGCTCAGACCCCTGGCAGCAGCTTCCCCCACCATGGTCAGGCTCCCCACTCCAAAATGCTGCAGATCCCAACGGGTAAGATAAATTTAGAGATAAATAATAATCCTGAACCAGGTATGAACTGACCTGACAATAGGAGGGGAGATGGTACCAGCTGACAGGGGCACAGCTCACTACCAGAGCCTGCAGCAGGCTCTGTTTCAGGCTGCCAGGGGGTCTGGTGTCACTCACAAGCGAGTGTCTGGCAGGCATAGCTACATGCTGGTGCACAAAATAGCATGTGCACATCTCTGTGGAAGGAAGACCCATTAAAGCTGCACTGGAAGAAATGCCGCCAAGGACGACTCAATGGTAAGACCATAAGTGGCAGAACACATCCAAGAGCAAATGTTTCTTCGTAGACATGAGCAACGTAAGACATCAACTAGATGATCCGGTGTTACTTCTCCATAAGGTTCACTGTTATGATCACTCTGACTTTAAATGTCCTGGGAAACTGATTTTCATGCTCAGGACCCTGTTCGTAACACACCTTTCATCATTTTTGTGAAAACCACATGTTTTCCTGACAGCCTATAATTATTCACAGCTATCAAAAGTCCTCTAAATAATTTCTGAGATTCTTGGTATTTGGTAATTCACCCTACTTTTTATCTGCACAGCGTTTGAGTAGTTGCTGTGCACAGATTTCCCCTTCCCAGCAGGGCACCACGCTTACAGGGAGCCTCTGTAGGCATGGAGGAGCAGAGATGGCAGCAGAAGGCAGCTGCAGCCTGGCAGTGCTCCCGAAACAGCATCACTGGGATATCTCAAAAAATAAAGCAGCCATTTATGTTCAGCTTTATTACTTTCTTACTATGATAATTTTGCAGCAGGAATAATAGTCATGGCAATCAAATGTGTACCAGTAAATGGCTTTTGCATTTTCCAAAACCTAAGCCTTGTTTTAGCACTTAATCAACCACAAACCAATTGATTTCTTGTACATATTTAATTCCATTTCCTTTATATAACTATACTAAAAACACAGCAATAGGTGCTAATGGCATGAGTCTCCCAGGACAACCTGTTAGCAGAAATATCAGTTCTTCACTGGATTTGGGCTCTTCCTTGGCCAAGAGGGATTTCAGTGCGTTTATCTGCTGTATGCTCAGGAAAGGAAAAGAACTAATAAATACTGATCATTTGACCGGGATGGAGAGATGTACACTGTCTGCTGCAAGTCTTAGTGAAGCGAATTAACTTTCTATGAGTTTCCATGGATCAGGGACAGGGGTTAGTCCAGAACAATTCATCCAATATATCTCAGCATTTTTAAGGAGGGAAGATGACACATGTGGAATGCGGCCAGGACCATCTCAGTACTGCTGTGGGGCAGTGGGATGGGTGGGCTGCACCCCTGTCTCCACGGGAATTGCAAAAGCTGTTTCCCAAATCAGATGCTCAGGATGGTATTTCAGATTTGGATACTCCCAGAAAACAATTTTAGCAGAAGCCGTCAGAAATTTCTTTCCAAAGGGATGCTGGAGTGGGGGCAGATCACCCAGGGAAGAAGGCAACTGGCAAGTGCCCCCCAAAAGCCCCTGCTCCTGCTTCCAAAGCTCCACTGTTGTCCTCCAGGCTTTCCTTCCTCATCAGCCCACCTGTAGCTATACTAGGAAAGTCCATCACTCATTTTGACAGGCATTACCTGTCATTGAAGAGTGCACAGATTATATCAACTTATTTTTTTAACTCTACTGGAAGACTTGAAGGTTGGTAGGGGCAATGCTTGGCACCAGCAGCCCCCCAGCACAGGGCTCACTATGTCTGCAGCCCAGTTGTGCTCAGGCCAGCTTCCCCAAGGCCAGTGGCCACCTCCCCATAGGATGTAATGTGCATTTGATCAGAGGTTGAGTAAATTTTCAGATTTTTTTTGTCTAATACCCTCTTAACATTTAAAAATAGAGCTGTTACTAAGCAATGGCAGTAAGTAAAAAGCAAAGCCTAATGGGGATCATTTCTGTGAACAGGTATTTTTTCCAGCCTAGGTACTGTAAACACTGTGGGTTGACAAATTGTGAATCAGAGCCCTCCCTCCCCAGCCTGAGCTGCATCTCTCCCATTATACCCGAGAACAATAGCACCAACCATTAGGAGCTGTGTGTTTTCACTCTGGCCTTGAACATCTTGGATTGCAGGTCAGTTTTTCAAGCCTTTCAGATATTTTAACATCTTTAAACAAACAAACAAGTAAGTAGGATGATATTGCAATATAGTGGGATTACCCTGGGGGACAAAAGCAGGAGAAATGTCCATAGTGCTCAGGTCTGAAAGCAAAGTATAGCCCTGGGCAGCCACCTCTGTGTGCCCAACATCTTCTGCCCAGAGCATGTCCCTGAGGCCTGGTAGCCCCCCACCCATCATCTGGGATGGGCACCCTCTTAGATTACAGAAGAGAGAAGCAGGGAGGTGACTCCAGCTTGGTGTAGGCATTGCTGCAGACATTTTACAGTCTGCATTAAAGTTATGGTTGAGGAGAAGAGTGAGAATCTCTTTTCTCAGGATGAGCTTACCAGGATGCAGGCTGTGTGTGCAGAGGCAGGAAGACGTGGACTGATGTTAAACTCAGTAACCAGTAGCATGACAGGAAGAGAAATCATGTTGTGAGGTGGAAAAAAGAAGTCTATTGCTACCAGGAGTTTCAGGGACTAAGCAAAATCTTTTTCATTGCTGTTTTTGAGATGTTTGTTTCAGCTGCCCTTTGTATTCTGGCTTTAAGGAGATGAGCTTGGTGGGGCTGTCCAGAAAGAAGAAAATGTGGTAAGAGGTGAACAGCTGCACTTTTGCAGCTCTTACTGTCCTTCATGGACCCAAAACTAACTTCAAGATGAAAACTGGAATTTTTAATCCTTAAAATTGCTTACTCATTACTCCTTTATGAGAAGTTCAGTGAGATGGGTCCATCTCCAATGGCAGCAGGGTGGCTGTGGGCAGCTCCCTCCTGCGATAAGAAACATGCTGCATCTAGAACTGGTGACAGGGATACTTTTCTTCCAGTGGGATGTGTTCAGAGAAATATCTTCGGGGGACAGATTTTGCTCTCAGCTCTAGTAGTGGAGACCAAAATTATCTTTACCCATCTCAGCACAGCTATTTCAGTTGTAAGCTCTAATTCAGGGATAATTTATGGGTTTACCTTTAGGAGTGTGCCAGAGATTACTCACCACTGGAAGGCGTTTGTGGAAGGCTCAGGTGGAGGGAAGCCTGACATGCCAGTGGTCTGAAGCACAGCTACACCCACCCACCCAGCTCTTCCCAAGGTGTTACCAGTGTGGTGCTAACACCCACCTTCTGCCTAGCCCCACCGGTCCGTTCACTCAGACACCTGCTCCTAACAGCAGCTCAGCTTGCAGGATCTTAAACACAGGAGGCAGTCGTTTGCAATCGGAAACCCAGTCAAATCATCTGTGTCTACTTGAACAACAAAATGCATCCATGCCACTCTTTTGCTCAGACACCCAAAGATGAGCATCAGCCAAGGAGAAGCTCTGTGCTCCTTCGTGGTTTGTGCTCCCACACAACCATTGCCTGAGAACCTGGGGCCTCACTGCTGCATCACAAGGGCTGCTGCAATCTCCATCTGATTCAGGTAACGGAGGGCTGTGTGATCCTCAACAGCCAGTGTGGTAGGACCCCAGTGTTCCAGCCTGTGGAGGGGCAGGGGCCTCTCAGCCACCAAACCCACCCTGCACCATCCCCTTTGCTATTCAGGAGAGCACATGTGGCATTTTCTCTCTGCAGTTGCAGAATGAGTAAGGAAAAGACAGCTTTTTTAGCCCAATTGTTTCCATGTATGAAATCAGTCTAAATTTCCATCATTCAGATGGTGCTATTGAATAAGAAAAATAGGGACAAAAGGGAAAAATCATAAGACGTGAGCTGCTAATGGAAAGGCACCAGTGCCTGCAATTGAATGAACTGATTTTTTTTTATTTTTTTTTTAGCCCTCCGGCTGCAGTGGGGATGGAGAGGAGAAATGGAACATGACCCCAATGTCAGCACATCTCTCACCAAATGCTGGTGCCTCAGTGATCTTTCTCCTGCTAGGCAGCATAGCAGTCAAGAGGATTTAATAACTAACAGTGATGGCTAAATGAAGCAGAAGTGATACTTTAAACAAAATCTTTATAATTGCTGTGGTTGCTAAGGTAGTGCCTTGCTGTGAGAAGGAGGAAAATCCTTAACAGCATGAGGGTGAGCTCTGCTCGTGGACAGGGATCTCCTCACAAGCAGGAGTTACACATATCTCAGCATCACACCACTTCCACCCTGGCAGGCTCCCCGCAGCCGAGCCCACGCTGCTGCCAGCTGTTCCAATGCCCATTTAAAAATTCAACACAATTGTATAACTTTTATCAAATACTATTATACCAAGAGTTCTCCCAACACTAAAATACTGTTTTAATGCATCATGAACTGCTGTAAAAACTGCTTTGAAATGAAAACATGTGACCTCCAGCATTGAGGTTGAATCATAACCAGAGTGTCTGTCCTGGACAGGGACTTTTAAGCCATTGCTCATAGACAGGTATTTGAGGAGCTCCCCAGCATTGCAGCGCTGCCAGGAGCTGCAGTTCCTTATGGCAGTTTTTCCATGCTGGAATTGCATTTGCACTTTTAGAAGCATTCAAAGGTGGCAAGCATTTTTATCCAGCTTTTGCTATTCTCATACCTATATACTCTTAGGGCTTTCTAGTGTGAGTGAATTCTTCAGTACCTGTGCTCAAACTGAAGGTAACTCCTCCCCATTTTTCTCAAGAGGAGAATGGCAGATTAAACAAACCAAAGACCACTTGTTGTTACTGTGCCAAGTGGCCTCACCCTATTTAAACAACAACTTCATGGCAGTGAACCACAGATGGTACCTGCCCTGAATAAGGGATTGTGAGCAAGGGGATGTCCATGCTGTGGGGCTGATACAGGCTCTTTTGGCATCAGATGCTGAGTGCTTGGTGTGTCCCTGCACTCGCTGCAGAAGGACAGTGGCCAAGGCCACCATAACTTAGCCACTGGGGCCACGCCTTGCCTGCTGGCTGTGCCCACACTGAGGGGATGGTGTGACTTTTGGTATATGCCAGCCAACAGAACTATCCTTGGAAGCTGTTTCATAGAAATAACCTCTTCTTGTTCCCAGGGACTGGAAAAATCAATAGTTTCAGTGCTGGTGGTGCTACTTCACCTGTGTGAATGGAAACACTGCAGGCATGTGCTCAGCTGGCTCAGCACGTGGGCAGCAGGGAGGGCAGGGGAGCTCCCTGTGTGGGGCTGGGGACCAGCAGCTCCTCCTTGCCGGGTGCAACCAGCAGCCAAATAGAGCCAAACTTGATTTAATCACAGTGCTGAACAGCACATTAAATGCTTGTTGAGTTGTCCAGGTTTTAACAAATTATTTAGAATTATATTATTTTATGTCTTACAGTGGGGGAAAATTGTAAGCTCCGTTATTGCATACACTAATTACTTTGATTGTGTCAAACCCGCATAATGCAATGCTGTGTTTTCATATATTAAAGACATTAATTGCCAGGAAACAGTACACAATGACTAATTCATTTTTTTTAACAAAAGAGGAAGAAATCAATATTAAGTATTTTGACTGTTAGGAGCTGAAGCACCACAACATATTTGAATTCAATATCTCCCTACTGAGCTGTAGTGGTTAAGGACTCAGACTTAGCAATTGCGTTATTGCTATCAAAAACTGTTATTGTCTGTGAATCATGTTACTCTCAGGTTATTACATATGAATTAATACAATGATAACACCCAGAGCCCAAGAGAGTGCAGCTGGAGCTGTGATGGGCTGAATGCAGGATGTGGCCACAGCAGCAGCCAAGGGGCTGAGCCCTGAGATTCCTGCTCGTGCTGCAGTGTTGCCCCTGGCCCAGCAGCCACCGCAGTCACAAACACAGGTGGAGGCAATGCCTTTGCTTCTCCTTTGCTTTTCCTGGCTTTCCAACAAGTCAATTTTTTGAAATTGATAAGTGGCTGTTAAGTGAAAAGTGAAAGGCACATCTGATTGCAATGACCTTTCTTTGTTCCTTTTGATGTACAGATTTCCCTAATTCTTGACTCCTCATACTTGTCTTGGCAACACATTGAAAAAGCTTAGTTTTGTGCCAGTACAGTGAATGTAATTGTGTATTGCAAGTGTCCATATGAATTTCTAACCAACTCAAAAACCGATGGAGAGAAAAACAGCCTGTTCCTGAAAAGCCTTAGGCTCAGCCTACCCAGCCTGGCCAGCCAGAGACAAAGGGAAACCCTGCAGAAATGGCGTTTTCTTTAATAAAGGCACTGCAAACTGGACAGATATTTATCTGCTACATTAGAATAAGTTATAATGTTTGTTACAAGAAAAGCAGCCACGTGGGTATGAATATCTTAGTAATAAAGTATCTCATTGCATCAAATCTCTTGATAACATTGGATATTTATATTTTACCTAACAATGTTTCCGTGCAAGCTCTACAAACCCTGTGTCCCCTGTGCCACCCTGTCCTGTGGCTGCAGGCAGCAGCTTCCTGCCCGTGCCTGCTGTGCCTCCTCTCTTGCCCTCCCAGCTCTCAGCACGGTGCTGCAGGAGCAAGGTGGCATTTTTCTGCTACTTGTAATAAACACAATATTTCTTCACATGCAGTCAGCCTGTGGCTGTGCACAAAACCCCTCTGTGCTCCTCTGCCCCAGCACAGGTCCTGTTTTCCAAGCTGAGCCTGGTCTCTCTTTGGGCTGCCTGGGCCTCTCTGCTACAGCTTGAACCAGAATTTCCATTCCTGTCATGAAATACTTTGTGCGCAGCAAGAGGCTACCCTAGGCAGTTGCCAAGCTGTTTTACTTTCTTACCTCAAAGCCTTTCCTGAAACCCTGATGGTCTGCTATCCAGGAGCCACTTTGGAGTAGCATTATTGCCCCACACCCTGGGACCTTCCACCCTCTCCCTGACTGCTCGGTCCCAAGCCATCCTGCCAGCCCCTTGCTGCCTCGTGTCCATCTGGCTGGGCAGCCACCAGCATTGGGTCTCCTGCATTGGGTCTCACTCCTGCAGAAGTTGAGGTAATGCAGGGCATGCATGAATACATCTATTGTTCATAATACTATGTATGAAATTTAATCACAGAGCATCTCCAGATCTGCTGGAGGAGCCCAGGCAGATATGAGGATGCTTTTCCACTCCAGCATCAAAGAGTAGTGAGAGCTCTTTGCTTCCGACTGCTTTTTTCCAGGAGTTCCTTCTCCACATGTGCTCCCAGGGAGAAGAGCAGGTGCTGCCTGCCAGCAGTGCCTCCCCAGGCAGAAAGAACCGTACATCCAGCTTTCACTCAAGCTTCTTGTGCAAATAACTGCTCAATGATCAGCTCCATTGAAGGCTGCAGTATGTTAGTAACATTTCATACCCCATAAAATCAAAGTCTTACTTTGTTTAATAGTGTCATTTATTATAAGCCATGAATTGCTGTACTTGCTGCAGACTCTTGCCTGAGCAGTGTTCCATGCAGCCCACCCACAGCCAACCCCACAGTGCCCTGCTCTGAGATACAGGCAGCTCTGAATGGGAAAACCCCAATTCTGCAGCGCGGAGCATTTCCAAGACACCATAAGCACATAAATTTCCTGGGAAGTGGCTGGGTTTAAGTCAGTGAAGTACTTTTGGAAGCTCATGTCTATAGACAGTAGAGGAGCATCAGCTGATAAAGGGATGTCAGCTGAGAATGGATTTTAGAGAATATCAGATATCACAGGTTGGCTCCAAAAGTCACTGGGGCTTGAAGGATTCCCATTCCACAACCAAACTGGAATTACAGTCTCTGTCTGAGTGCAGAGCTGGTCTCCCTGTGCTCAGTCCTCCTACTTATCCATTTTTCTTTTCTACACACATCCTTTGCTAGTCAGATGGTGAAGGGTAGTCAGATAAATGTAAGAAAATGTGCATATTTGAGGAGAATCTTGTGCCTTGTCAACCTCTTTCATGATGATTGGTAAAGAGCTTTGGACACAATGTAGAGTGAGTTATGCCTGCAGCTGGAGAATAAAAACGATACCACAGGTAGACTTTTCTTTTGATGATGATGATGAGAGGGTCATTGTTCTTACAGCAAAGAGTGGCTTACGGGTCCTTGCTCAAATTCAATTGCACATTTTCTTCTGCCTTATAATTTTCTGCTACTGATTAAGCTGAGCATTGCCTAAAAGTCTGGAATAGCTAAGGGAGTCTCACACTTCCTGGTAACTCCCGCATCTTCCCAGCACAGCGCTGGAAGCAGCAATTTTAGGGGTTTCAGATCTTCAAGAAAGAAAGCAAGCTGCAATTGTCATCTTCTCCCCGCACCCTACAAACAGTTTCTCCATACAATCTCTCACATCAGACTTCAAAGAGGATCAGATTTTTATTCTTAATAATAATAGCCTGGATAATTGACCCAGGCAGCTCTTCCTCTGCTTCCCCGATTGCTACAATCTGCTCCCACTGAGCTGATGCTTCCCAGCATTCCACTCATTTTCCTAAATTTAGCTGGTAAATCGAAAAAATCTGAAAGGTTTTTTTAATTTTTGATTTGGATTTTTAATCTTCATGTTTGGATTTTTTAGGAAGCTGGGAAGGGACTCACCATCCCAGACTTTAACCATCTAGCAGCCAGGCATCTAACAAGCTACCTTCTACAACAGAGGAGCAAACATCTCCAGGGAATTCATCCTGACCTAAACCAAATGTCTGTCGTCTCCTCAGGGCAACCTCCCTGGTTTCAACTATGTTCAGTGCAGCAGAATCTTCTCCCTGGCTGTTTCCAGACTACTCTAATACCTTTGAGTCTGGACCTATGGCAATTGCAGCTTCAATGCAGCTGCTGCAAGCAAAGTGTGTGCTGTCTCATCAGGTTTCTTTAATTTCATGCGTCTCAATATCTCTGTAAGAAGCCAAGAGTATCGCTGGTAGGAATGTGGAATATATGAAACTAAAAACAAGACTGAGAGAAACTGGAAAAATGTCTGTACTCTTCCTACAAAGTATTAGATACATGAGAACTAGGGTTTAAATCCTTATTTGCTGAAGTAGCTCTCTTGAATCCCTTATTGATTTATGGCAGCTCAGACTTTTGCATGGTGTCTTTATGAGTACATTTAGGAAAAAGTCTCTTCTCACAACAATTGCTATCACAGCCAGAGTTAGAATAGGGAAGAAAATATTATCAAATACAATAACTGACATTTTCAATCAACCAAGACTCTGCAGAGGAAGAAAACAGCTTAGAATTGATAGGCCTGCTAGAGAAAATGGGGGAAAAAGTACAGCTCAGGGTAATAAAAATTGTAAGATACAGATGGAGAAACCCAAGTATTAAAAATAAAAGTCATGGATTGAAATGATAGAAGGAATGATAGATTTGTCCATACTCCATGCTCTTTTGTGTCCAAATAATCATGTACTGAAGGAGAAAAGCAGACATTTTCCCCAACAAGTAGATCTTCCTATACTGAAACAGCCACTCACAGCCACAACCTCTGTGATAAAAAATGGTGAAGCTCAGCCCATCTTAATGGCCCTTTGGAAGTGAGTAACACCTCGATCCCTTTTCATTTGTAGCAGCAGGATTTCTAGCACTCAGCTAAATTGAGATATTCAGATTTGTGACCACAATTAGATAACTTTGGGAACCATATGCACAAGGCTATATGCCAGCTAAATGTAATTGCTTTACTGTTCTCACAGAGCAATATATGACTTGTATTAGGTTACCAAATTATGAAATATACTGTACTGAACCGGTTTAGTGCAGGTAAAGGGCTAAAGAAAAATGGAGGGATGAGCAAATGATTCATCTATCAGATTCTCCTTTCTTTGCAAATCAGACAGGTTGGGGCTTTTTGGCATCTAAAAAGTCCCTGAGTTCAACTTCAGCTGCAAAAGTTAGAGAGGATAGCCCTAAATCGTTAACACTCTTAACCCCTTTTGCTTCATACAAAAAATTTCATAATTTAAGAAAAGGTGAACAGGCTGAAGACACAGCAGGGGAATGTGGGGGTGGTCTCTGTCAAAACCCTGTCGCTTCCTGAGCAATGATTGAGGGGTGAGAACCATTGCCACCTCCAGCTCTGGGGTGTCCTGGGAGCCCAGGGGTCACCTGGGGGGCTTTGCAGCTGGTGGAGCCAGGGAAGGTTCTGATGACTCACAGTGAGGGGGCTCACAGGCAACCATTGGGAACAACAGCTCCTAGCTGGAGACTGCCAGCCTTGGCTTGTGTAAAGAGAAAATTTGAAACAAGTGATACCTTTAAAGCAGATGGGATTTTTTTGAAAAGTTGCACAGAGCTCTGCTCTCCTCGTAGTTCCTGTTTGATGAATTTCTCTTCAAGTAGAAAACTGAGCAATAAAAGAATTCAAAACTTCCATTAAAGTTTGCTGCCAGATACATAATTTAGCACACCAGCCTGCAGGGTGCACATGTGCCTGCAGTGGATTTAATGTGCCCCTACAAAGCAGACCTTCTTCCTCCCACTCTACAGCTTCCTTGTGGCAGGATAAATTTATCACAAAGCTGGCCCCAAAGTGCTGAAATACTTGAAGACCATAGTGTCTATCTGTCTCCAGGACCACTGTTAGACTGCACTTCCTCCTTTAATCGTACAACCTATGAGGAGTTCACCCTTCTTTGGGATTCGGGGTGCTGCTCTGAATTATGGATTTGGTGTGAAATAACTGAAAGGCAGCTAGCCTAGCACAACACATCCTCTGCTTTCTGAGTAAGAGTGTAATGGCAGAGAGGTTTTCTGCTGCCCATGATAGGGAAGAGGCTGATGAGGGTGATTTTGCTGCAGTCAGCCCTGCCACAGCAGGGTTCCGATTCCTTGTTTCTCTGTATTTTTATATCCTGATTTTCTGTGTTTCCAGGGTTCTGGGCAGCCTGCTGCATGTGACACTGTTTCCAGCCAGGGCTTGGGCTGGACTGTTCACAAAGGTCCCTGCCCCCTCAGCTCTCCAGCAACAACACAGCTCCCAACAAATTTCTTGTGAGAAAGCCATAGTAAGAGTAGGCAGGGGAGTTCTTTCTCTCAAGTAGACCTTTACACTGAAAATCTTGTCATTTCAATAGAAAAAAATCGTTAAAAACAGTTGGATTTTTCCTGACACTGTATGACACAAGGATAAAAAGTCACCAAGCATGAGAAACCACATGCTGAAGAAATCATTAGCTGTCAGGAGACAAACACATTTTAGCTTTCCTTAAAGAAATAATAATGTTGTGATGTAGGTCAACTCAGGCAAGTTAAATGCCCTGGTACAAGATGCTGTGTCAGGCAAAGATATCGAAAAGTTGTTCACTTAAAAGTAAGCAGAGTGTAATACACGTCTTCTCTTGCAGAGCATTGTGCATCATCAAACACCAAACCACCATCTTGCAATTGTGTTTATTTGTATGGAAACCAACAACCGAACCAAACCATCCCAACCTAAGCACCCCACAGTCCAAAAATTCCTGGAAGATGCTTTGCTTGGGACCTAAACCCCTGCTAATCTGTGGTGTCCAGGCAGAAGAGGGATGGACCTCCATAGGAGGTGAAATGGAAAAGCGAGAGTATTGCAAGGAGCCCCTGCCAGGCCTTCTGCAGCAGCTGTCTTCATGAATAACAAGCTTTAAACATGTAACAAGGAGGTGCTACCATCTCCTTGCTCATAAATGTCTCCTCTGACTACATGTTGCTGGTTTCAGTAGATCACTTGGGAATTCCATGTTCATTTTCTTTGTAACTTCATGAACACCATGAAGTGTTAATACTCAGTATATAATTAAAGAACAACAGTTTCCATCAATAAACTGTGATTTCCCAACTCTGGTATCAGGCCAGCATTGCAGACTGGCTTGGCTGCCCAGAGGGCAAACTCAACCCTGCCCTGCAGCAGGGAGGGATGAGGAACCTCACGTCTGTGCCTTGGCTTGGAGGGGAACCACTTCAATGTTTGTTGGAGAAAATAAAATAACTTCCTGAGTGATTTCTTTGTCAGAAGTTTCTACTGAAAATTAAAATTAAATCCTCTTGACCTGTAAGATAAAGCAATTTTTGCTATTAGTGAAATTGCATGTCACTTTCCCTTTATTTTTCTGTCTAGGTCTGTTGTTTTCCTATTTGTCCAAAGCAAAAGCTGTCTAATTTCCCACACAAAATGACTAATGTATTTTTCTCTATTAATGCTTACAGCTTCCTTTACATAGAAAATAAAACACATTTTCACCAAAAGCCATTTCACTCTTAGCACTACAAAAATAACTTGGCCAGCCTTAATTGTAAATGTGATGGATCTCAAGAACATGCATTGGATTTCACTTTCTCATCCCAGGACAGGTAACTTTCCCAATGCGCAGCTGCTCCATCCTGAGAGCCTGCAGCCCCGCTCACTGCTGGTCCTGACAGAGAACAGCTTTCCAGGCTGCAGCTGTGCTTGTGCCAAAAGCAGGAGGCAGGCCCCAACTGAGCTGCCCGAGACATTGCCGCTTCTTAATTTTACACCTTACTCTGTTTCCCCACAGTCCTTTCAAACCCATACTCCATGCAACTTCTGCAGCAGTTTTCTTCCTCCCCTGCACTCTTTCCCACATGAAGCTCATCCAACAGCCCATCACCGAAAGCTCATGTTCTGCATCAGTGAGTCATCGTCCCTCTCACATTGCATGAGGAGCAACTGACTTTCTGCACAGGGGGACAAAAGGACAAAAGAAATGAAGAAAACCTGGGGAGCGGTGGAAGGCTGCAGCGCCAGGGCTCCTGCGTGGCTTGCTCTACTTGAGTGCCCAACCATGAATTAGCAAGTATTCTGTCATCAATTGTCAGCCTCCCCAAAGTGAAGACATTGCATTGCCAGGCTCTCCTGAGGTGGGAGCGCAGTGGGATGATGTTTCATCCCTGGGCAGAGCTGTTACCAGTGCATTCATGCAAGGTGTTGATCCCAGTGTGTCAATGCAGCGTGATCACCCAGGCAGCGCATGCATGTGGTGTGGGCCTGGGGGGGATGCACTGCACTGGACAGACAGCAGCTATGTCAGCTGTCTACCACACACAAAATAATTGACTGAACTGATTAAAAAGTTGGGTAGAAGGTGACACCTTCCTCTTTGGACTCATCTTCCAGCAGTTTCCAGAGCACAGCCCAATTAAGTGTTTCTGTGCTCAGATGCTGCTTTGATCCAACTGCCTTTGCTGCATTTTTCATTGCCCTGACAAGCCTCTGGAGCTGCTGTCAGGACTGACTTGTACAGATGTGACTGCCTGCTGCCTGGCCAGAGGTCCATGGGCAGCTCTCCCTATGGGCAGGAGAAGGGCTGTGGTGACCTGACAGGATTTCTGTTTCCCTTCGCTCATCCCCATCCACTGAGGGTGTTGCTGTGTTTCTATTTACAAGGATCCCTGTATTTGCCTTCCCCACATCAGGGGAGGCAGGTGTACATTATTTATAAATAACCTTTCTTGTCCATGCTCTAGGACAGACACAGTGCAAAACTTAACTTAAAAAATTTATTTTCTTTAGTAAAAGAAAAAGCAAATGAATATGAAAAAAGATCATCTCTTGCATTAGCTGCTCCATGTTCCCAGCCTGTCAGGGGAGACACACTAGGCATGTATCCCAGCCAAGGCGGGGAGACCTGGCCACAGAGTGCATTGAGTGAAAAGCCTCATTTTTCATCTGCTTTTATATTTGAACAGTCCTTCTTACATTAGTTCAGTGCTGGGGTACTACAACCTCTGTAAGTAAGTGACTGAAGCCTCCAGTGGTCCAGCAAAGCTTTCCTCATCCTGCCTGGGAAGGAGGGAGGCTCAAGCCCAGTCCCTTGGGGGTGATGTTTCCATCATGGAAGCAAAATACTGGTTTGGGGAGGGTTGGTCCATCCTGACCTGTGGTGCCCATCCATGAGACTCAGGGTTCACATAGAAGGTCCTGGTGACTCCCAGAGAAGATCCTGGATGCTCACAACATGTCTAAACACCAAGTTCCATGTACATACACATATTGGGACACAGGGGTGGTTTCTGAAGCTCAAGTTTCTTGAAGGAGGTTGCAAGTGTATAGCTGCCTATGCCTGCAGCAGATTTTTTGCTTGCTGTCAACAGTTTTTAGTATGGTGGCACGGAGCTTTCCATCTCCTTCCTGCCCCTCAGCTTCTCTTGTGCTGTCCTGCCCTCCCACCCCAGCAGTGGGGTGCTGCATCAGCTTAACCTTCATCAACAAAGAAAGTGGGCTTCTGAAGTTTCATGTTCGCATAGATGTGATGGATAGCACTGCTGGCTGCAGTGCTAACTGCTGCAGGTAGACACCCATTCCGTGGTTTTCCCAAATGCAACTCCGTTTCACAAGGCAAAATGTATACAAGCTTGTTCCCGCAGGCCAGGCAGCTGACCAGAGCTTGTCAGTGTATTTTGGACCCTTGAGACCATGACTCTTCTGCGAGAAACTGCTGGTGCAGTCAGACATGTGTCTTGCCTGGAGGATGTGAGCAGTGCCTTCCTGGGCTGTTGCAGCAGATGTAAGCTCCCATGCCACCTGCAGGTGAGAAGTCACAAGTCCTGTTAGTGCAACCTCTCATGTTCAGCAGCCCTTCACTGTCTTCTGAGCAGAGGCGAGAGCGGTGGCAGCTCTTTGCTGCTCCTGTGAACACCTGCTACGTAAAATGCCTTCCTCTCAGGTAGGGGGAACATTTAAGGGCTGTTTGGAGAGGCATATCTCTAGAACCTCTCCTGATTACACTGGCTTTGGTGTTCATCTTTCTGGTCAGCCTTGACAAGCGACATGTCATCTTTAGCTCCAGAGCCATTCCTGAATGTCTTCCAATTTGGTTCCCCCCTCCCTTAATTTTGGACACAAAATGCTTGTTCTTCATCTCCAAATGATCAGGGTGATCTCTCTTCCTCCATGTTCATATGAGCACAGCCTGGGATGTTCCCCTACTGTAAAGCTGAGCTTTCTTACACAAGGGGTGAACTAAAATCCTACTGCTGTTTATAGACCAAAATAATGTATAGACCAAAATAACGCAATCAGCACATACATAAGGCAGTAACTTCAGCAGCTCAGAATATTTACTTGTCAACTAGTAACCCTTCTACCCTCCTAGCTGCTTACCCAGTGCTCCTCTGCCCAGCTTTGGCCAGGCTGGGATGGTAGGTGGAATGGATTAAATCTTGTGGCAGGAGGATGCAGGCATATTGCCCCAAAGAGACACCCAAAGCAGCACAGAGGAAAGATGACTTCATGAGACCCCCTCCAAGCAAGGGTTCTCCTCAGTGAAGTTCTAGAGATCTGTGGTGGACATGCAGTTAGCACACGCTGTGGAGCTGGAGGAGGTGCTCACAGCTGTGCACAGCAGCATGGGCAGCGCTTGAGGCTGGCACAAGCAGTAGAAAAGAGAAACACTCACAAAAATACCTAAGCAAAATACATCATTCCTGGACCTACCACTTTAATAACAAGTCTACAGAGGGAAAGAACATGCACAATTAATGCTTTTGTGTACTTGCAATCTAAGATCATATTCCTAGGAATTTTTGAAGGCTTATGTACAATCAGAGTGAGCAGCAAGATATGGCTAGAACTAGGCCATATCTCTCAGAACGAACCTATGAATAGGACATCACTGATCCTATGTTTTCAGCACATCAAAGCAGAAGGGTTTTGGCTAGAACTAGGCTATATCTCCCAGAATGAAACTATGAATAGGACATCACTGAGACTAAGTTCTCATCACGTCAAAGCAGCACTCCCTCCGCATCTGTGTGAGAAAGAACCTCTAGAACAGCCACAGCAGGACTATGCTGTGGGAACAGGGCAATTACCTTCTCACCTAATGCATGCTGTGATAACTTTGGCTGAGCTAAATGGGAGCAACCAGCAAGGTATTATAGTTTGCTGTATGAAGTCTTCCTTTGTCCTTATGTTGTTTCCAGTAACTGGAAATTGAAACTTAATATATTACTTAAATCCTTCAGTAAATTACTAGAGGTTTCACTTTTATAATAAAGAATAAGATGAAATCAGAGAAAGCAGCCAGGCCCTGAGCACAGTGCTCGTGGGAAGGTGATCAGTGAAAAGCAGAGCACACTGGTGGTCGAAAAGCTGACATGGGTGGCATGTCTTCTCCTGAGGCTGCAAGACCTGGGGACATCCTCAGGTCTGCAGGTGCCTGTGGCAGCACTCACCTTGCTGCCTCATGGAGCAAATGGACCAAACAGTCAACAGTTTCTAACTTATATTTGCTTATTGTACATAAACACTTCACGGGAAAACCCATACTGGGTTTCAGACTACTCAAACTCCCAATCCAACAACCACAGGGAGCATCCAGGAGCTTCAAGTAGGCTCCTTTTCTCCTCCCTTTTCCCAGAGAACAGCTTCTGGTGACCTGGCAAGGGGGTTTTCATATTTACTCTAGTGTTTGTAATGTCTGTGGATTAACCATACATCTTCTGTTGCTCAGACTTGAAGCAGCAAATGAAACAGCTTTGCTAAGTCAAGCTTCTGAGAAGGCAAACATCGTTGTGGAGAGTGGAAAGTGGATGAGACTCCCTTGGACAGGGAGATGGCTATAGGGGCTGGTACTTACCACAACTGGGACAGAAACCTAAGCCCAGAAGGGCAGATTGAAAGATGCAGCACATATGAACTGTAAAAATATAATTTACTTCTTGGTGGAACACTGTGTTTCTCCCTCACACCAGCTGAGCAGGATTTCCCAGACTAAAGTGGGGTTATTCCTAGTGTGTACAATGCCACACAGCAGCTTCATCTTTCTGTAGCCCATTTGTAAAAATAATGTGAAGATGTTGCTGACTCAAATTGTAAACTGCATATTCTGTAGCAGGGCAAGAGCATTTAGATAAGAACATGAAAAATAAAACTGATGTAGAACAGCAGCAGCAAAACTGTACTGTATTGTATCTGATGGTATTTATGGTATTTGATATTTACTGCATTTACTATTTCAAAATAACCACATTGTCAGTTGCATACAACCAGCTGTGAAGTAATAGCCACAAGGGCAGCAAATGAGAGCATTAAGGTTTCAGCAGCAGTTCCAGGCAAGTACCAGTGCACTCAGTAACTCTGTTTATTCACATTGAAATGAACTGTTCATGAGCCACGGGATGGTGCAGTTAGTGATGGAAACAGGCATGGAGCCAAGCTGGGTGCTGGAAAACACCCATGCAAACAGCATGACTGGCTCCACGCTTCCCAGGAAGTTCTACAGCTCCCAGACCTCAAACAGCTCGAAGTCTGTGTAAGGAGCTGCTCTCCTGCTTCTCATTGCAGAGCACTCAGGGTGTAAAAGCTTGCAGGTAATCAAAAAATGCAAAGTACCACCAGAGTTCTAGGAAAGCAATGACAGAGTCTTGTTTCACAGTGAAACAGCCTGAAGGCACTGCCATGCACATGCAACTGCAATTGCACTCTCCTCTCCACTGAGGAAGCTCAGGAGCTTCTTCTCTCACTTACTGACAAGTTTCCTGAAGCACCTTGTGAAATCTCTCTCTTTTTTTTTATCAGCTGAGCGTGTACTAACTTCTTATATGTCTGAAGGAAGGAAGATCTTGAAAATACTCTGCTTAGACATACCAGGGACCTCAGAGTATGTGTTCTTGGATTTGCAGTAGGGCCTCTGGGGATCCATATTCTTTTGCAATCTCTAAGTCTTTAATTGAAAAGTAAAACAAAGGCTGATTTCAAGGGAAGCAGATGCAATGCCTCTCTCCCCATCTCTGTAGCTCTTGTATGCGGTGTTACCAACATGTCATTTCCAGGCATCCTGGGTAGCTCCCAACAGCCTGAAAATCAAAATGTCCCAACAAAACAAGACAATCCCAAAACCCAGACCCAAAAACTTGCACAGCGAAGGCCTTACATTTGTTTATGCCTCTTACATCCCAGATGTGAGGGCTGGTTCGATCAGCAGAGCATCAGGGCATAGCATTTGCACACTGAGAATCTGCCAGCACTTCTTATGACTTGCTGACCCCTTTAAGATGATTCTGGGAGAACAGAAAGGACCCAGCCCCTATCACCCTGCTCATCCATGGTACCAAACCAAGGCAGTGAGCTGCTCCTTTCCCCTTCCCCTGGGGCTGGCACCCACCAACTTCACCTCTGTCCTCTTGCATGCTCTGGCAAGAACCACAGTAACACTAGGGCTCCCCAAACCTCTCACACCCTGAAGGATAACCTGGTGCTGGCATTTGGTTTACAGTAGGCAGAAAGTGTATCTCTTCCTTCCCAAGAAGCCCCTCCTCTCTTTAGGGCAGCATGACCAGCAGTAGAGTATCCTTCAAGCAGCAGCTCCCCCAGTGCAGGGTTCAGCGACAGCAAGCTGGCACACCCCCATTTTGGTGTGCAAGCCAGCTTTTGGGGAGATGGAAGACTTAGAGACAGCCTCTGCTGCTGGCTGGACTGGAGCGGGGCTTGCAGAATGCCTCCAACAAGCAAAACTCCTCCAGCTGCCCAGAAGTGAGAGCGGCTTGAAAAGCTGCCTGGAAATGATTGTGGTACATGAAATGTTTCAATAAGGACTGCAAAAGCCTGGCACCGTATCTCCTGCCCTCCACTGGGAATGCATGACAGATTTTAACATAAGCCAGCATACAAAAATAAGCAGACGACAACACTCCAGAGGTCTCTAGTCTCCCTTAATTACAGATATAAAGGTAAACTCAAGTAGTCATTGAGCTCATGCTTGATTTAAACACAACATCAAAAGTGGAGAACAAAGGGAAATTCTCTCTTAGTTTACTGCATTTAGCTGTTCATTGACAGCTTTAATGCCTTCCTATATTTGCTTTGCCTTTGTACCAGTGGTGATGTGTGCCCACACCTCTGGGATTGCTTTTGCCCTACGGACATAGCCATGAGGTTGTCAAGGACTTTTACCCCAAAGCTAGGGGTGGCACCTACACTGGTGTCCAATGCCAGAGTGTGCCCATCGTTTGGGCTCAAATCAGGGCACCCCACAAGTATGGGTTCACAAGAGCCCAGGGAGGCACATCCTGGGAATAAATGCTGTGTTGTCCCTGTGGGATGGTTGGGGTGAGGGGTGAGCAGGGACCTCAGCCCTGCAGTGGGGCTGAGGGCAGCTGTGAGCCACAGACTGGGATGTGCTGGATTGCACTACCCTGGTTGCTTTGTGGAACGTGGTAGCCATGGGAACACATTGGGTTTAGATGCTGGCTGGGCTTTGCTTTATTAACACCCCAGTCCCCTGCTGCCACTGGAGGAACTGCTCTTCCCTGCTTCAAGCAGCTTATCACAACACCAGTAGAATGTCAGGCAGGGGTATGCTGTAGCTCTGTGTGACAGGAAGGACACACAGACATAACAAGATGGACAGGCAGACATGGTGGGATGGACATGCAAAGTTTAAATCATCTGTCTGTGCACCTATGGTGTCCAATGCCTGTAGCTGCCTTCACTAACTCCTGGGAGCCTACACCTCCCAGCCTTTGGCTGGCGGAAGCACGATGGCCTGACTTCCCTTGTCTCTGGTGAAAGGAGGGTCCCTAAGAGAATGGGAAGGATGAGCAGAGTGGAAAGCAGATAGACAGACACAAACCAAAGCTGAAAACAGAGCACCCCTCAGCATCTCCTAGCAGAGCCTGAACTGCTGGGACATGCTGCTTGGCACACATTCGGCGCTTTAATGTGGTCCACAACAGAAGTGTTAGCGTGAAGATAAGGTGAGAGAAAGTAAAGCCAGAGGAGGGGGAAGGGAAATCACAGGGAAATATAAATAGAGAAGTACCTATGGAGATGTGCAGCTGGGATGCTTGAGGGGACACAGGACTTGATAACTAAGGTCTGTATAGAAACTCTTGAGGGAGCTGGTTTATGATTTCTGGGCAGTGTCCTTCACCACAATGTGTCCTGGACCTTCATCACTCCTCAATTCAGTCAAGCATGGATGGCATCTTGAGTAGGATCAGTTCTGAGCAGCACCCAGTGCTGTACAGACCCTTGCCCTGTAGGGATGGGGCTAAGACCTGTGTCTTTCCAGGGACACAGAAAAGCTCTTTTATAAAATGAACCCCTGCTAAGTCATATAAACCTTTACATCTCCTACTGAAAAGGCCTTTAGAGTGGCTGACCCAGCCCTGCAAAGAGATGGGAGTGGGATGGGGCAGGTAGATCTCCCCAATCCTGGGTGTCACCATCCTCGCAGGATTACAATTGCAAAGAAGTTCCCTGTGAGGAAAGGAATATTTTCTTCACCTCTACCTAAATTTGGCTGCAGGTTTTAAAGGCAATAAATAGCCACAACAGAGCCTTAATTTGTTGTTTTGATGAGCAATCTTGATGCAGTTTTCCCCGAGACAGTCTACCAGCTGGTGGATGCTTGTGCTCAAGATTCAGAAAGCTCCGGGTGTGGAATTCCTGTCTTATGAAGCTAAGTCTACTCATTCACAGCAGATGTGGGTACTGCCTCAAAAGACAGCTTTTCATTTTGGCAATCCTGAAAAACAAGATGTGAGCTCAGGTATGAGGTGTAGCAAACTTATTCCTTAGGAATCCCACAGCTGGAGAGATGGTAGTGTCCTTCAAAACTTGCTCCCTATCATGGGGGCTAACATCTGATCACATTTGAACCCCTCTGTTTTGTTTTGGTTTTGGGGGGGTTGTTTTCTTTTTGGGGTTGCTTTTTTTTTAAAATGAAAATCTTATTCGGTTCCCTCTTAAGCTGTCAAATGACAGCCAGTGCCTTCCTGCAGCACAGGCAGACCTTTAAGTTTCCAAAAGAACGAAAAAGCCCCAAAGCAAAGGGATCCAGGACACATTTGGATGGGAGGAGGGAGTGCTTCTGAACACATGAAAAGATGTTTTTTAATCCCTTTTTCACAATGAGAGAGCAGGGATTATTCACTCTTGGTTGACCTGCAGACCATCTCTGTCAACAGTTGAAGACCAGAAGGTCCATAACAGCAGCATCTCCTTTATGAGACACAGTTATGTGCAGTGAGGTGTGATTTTTGTTCGGGCTGTTTCAAATTCTCCATTTATATTTTGCTACTGATACTGAAGAAGCTGGCAGGAAAGCAGGTTTGTTAAAATTCAGCTCAGACCATCCTCCCTGACAACTGAGGGAGAAAAGTTAGGCTGGAAAACCTCCACGCCGCTGATTCATTCGCCTCCCTGCATCGCAGAAGGGGCTCTCGTGCAGGAGAAATGTCTTTCCTTTAAGTGAGCAGGGAACAAGCAGAAAAAAAATCATAGACATCCTTCTTAATAAATACCGTAACAACAAGACAAAGGTTTGTACTCCTTCCTTTTCCCTTTATAGGTCTCATTAAAGCATATGGGAGTGCAAGTTTCCTCCCGCTTCAGAAGATGCCCAGTACTGGGAGAGGGCAGGTGCACAGGCTTGGCTCCAAATCCCACAGAACTAATGGTAACACTAATTCCCTTCAACAAATCAGGGATGAGGTGCACGGAAAGGTCAGTGGTGGAAGGTACACAGTGCACACACAAGCAAGGATAGAAATGTATCCCTGCCCATGGGTATGGGTTTTGCTCTCATGTAGGGGCCTTTAATTCTCTCTCCCACTGGCATGAGCTTCCTAGTAGTGGGGATAAGGATGCATTGCATGTCGTCCTCCTTGGATGTCCTTTCATTCTGCACAAGCCACCTTGCAGGCTCTGTCTGCCCTTGCTAGGCTGCTCTTCTCTCTTAGATTTATTAGTGTAAGTATTAGTATTAGTATTAGCATTTGCATTAGCATTTGCATTAGTATTAGCATTAATATTATTGCTAAGCTTTCACCCTACACCCTCATTTTTGGTTTCTTACAACTTAGCAGGGAAATTATTTGAGGGGTTGGAATGTTTCGTGTTTTCAGAGTTGAATATGTGAAGAGTGTATTAATTTGAGCCGGTTTTGTTTGTGTGTGCACATTTAAAGAAATGCCATGGATTAGCAAACAAACACATATAAAGAAGGTTTTGGAGAGGTTTTTCATGCTAAATTATATTTACTAGTTTTACTTTACAGCCTATCTGTTTTCATTATAAGTTCAAAAGGGTGCTGATGGAGCAGAAAGCCTGAAGAAAGCAGAAGTGGAAAGTATACAAGCTCTTGTTGTTCTTTCTTATAATGAAGGAATGTCAAAGCCCCAGGTAGTGTGGTCCAGGGACCCACCAGTGACAAAGGGCACTGGGGCTACTCTGCAACCTGTGGCCATTAAAAGCTGGGAATAAGATTAACTATCTGGCCCTTGACTCTGTCACGCTGTTAACAGCTCTGTGTAAATCAATTATCTCATGGTGGCCTAAAAATAAGCATTCAAAATTATTTGGAGCACTGAACAGGATTTTACTTCCTCCTCACACTTAGTCATAAAATTCTTTAATCAATATTAATGTTATAAACGCAGTCACGTTTCTGCCTCGTGCAAAGAAGGAAAGCATGGCCCTATTCCATACAGGGAATGTGGCTCTCAGTGGACACGCTATGGGGTGGAGGACACGCACTGCTACATGTTGTGTTAGTTGCCATGGTAAGAGTTGTTTTTTTTTTAAATTTCAATTGCAGGGTAAGTTTTTTCTAAATCACACATTAATTGTTGCCACCCACTGAAAGGTGCTGAGCCATCCTCTTGATGTGGAGCTGCTCTGGCTGCTGGCCCTGAATTTGTGCAAGCAGGGAGAAATGCCAGCATGCTTGCTTCCAGATCAGACCAATTTGTTAAGAGTTTGCTTAGGTCTCTGGAAAAGTTTGGGGCTCCTCCCTATAAAGTACAACATGGCAGTTGTATCTTGCCATGTAAATGTTAGGTCAGACTTACAATGC
>WAAB01006310.1:175161-219470 GCA_013389865.1 Piaya cayana | reverse complement strand
AGATGAGGAGGGGCTGTAGATATAACAAAAATCCATTTACTTGAAGGACTCAAATATTCCTGTTTGCAGCAGAGATAGTGTACTTAATACAGAAAATTAAAAAAAAATCTGTAGTGTTTTAACTTGTTCCTCCTTCTTCTTTTTTCTTTTTCTTTTTTTTTTCTTTTTTTTTTTTCTTGTTGTTTACTTTAAAGAAGGAGGGACAGACTGATGATGAACAAGGTGGAAGAAGTGCAGATGAGTGGTGAGGTTGACACCTCTGAGGGATGGGCTGCCATCCAGAGGTACCTTGAGAAGCTGGTGGAATTGTGAAAACATCATAAGGTTCAGCAAGATCAAGTGCAAGGACTTGCACCTGGGTTGAGGCCTGTATTGATACATGCTGGGGGATGTTGTGATTGAGAGCAGCCCTGTCAAGAATGACCTGGAGGTTGTGAAGCTGGACATGAGCCAGCAATGTGCACTCACAGCCCAGAAGGTCAACCATATTCTGGGCTGCATCAAAAGAAGCGTTGCCAGTAGGTTGAATGGTTCATCCATCCAGAATGGTTATTTGTGATAATAAACAGCTATAAAGTATATACTGCTCTCATAGTTAGACCAACATCATGAGAAAAAATATGTTTTTTAAACAAGCTTTAAGGTAATAATTTTTCTATTTTCCCTTCAAGTTATTATGAGTTGGGTGGAAAGAAGAAATTTGACTCAGTTGGAGTCAGTTATTCTGTCCAAATAAAGCACAACTGTTACATTTATGACAATGCTCTGGTTTCCAGTTTAAGGAAACATCAGTGTGTTATTCCTGACTCTAGCCTGCTGTATGTGGTCAGAAAAGTTGTTTGCTTTAAGGAAGGATCTCTGTAACCCTGTGCTGTGCTTATAGTTTCTTTCGGTGACGGATCAAGTATGAGGAAGGTCTCATCTAGCAAAAACATTTCTTTTTTATTTCTTGCACAGTATCTTTCACTCTTCTTATAGCTCTGATCAAACCATAAAAGTTGCTGTGTATATCTATGCCAGAGGATGGTGAAGTTCCCTCATGGCAGCTGTGGTTGTGTATTTCTTTCGGTGTTGCCTTCTGCGCTGGCAAATTATTTGTGGGAGAAAATATGGAATGGTTCAGAGAATTGCTAAAGAATAAGTGAGCATCTAGGTTACTAATATAAGCCACCTTCAATTAATAGTTACCAAATGTAATTAACATCCATACTGCTTTTGACCTATATGTAAGTCAATAGAAGTTTTCTGTTCCACTGCAAGCTGCCAGCAGAAGTGATGATGACAGTCCAGGGATTTCAATGCACAAGGACCTACCTCTTGCACAGTGGGTGGACCCTCCAGTGCAAGTTTCAGGCCCATATTTTTGGATGTTAAATCAAAATAATGTGTTGTGCTGTCTTGTGGTTGTACTGGCTGGTAAGTCATACTAGCAACTTACATGTCTCCAAGATGGATATAAAGGTGGAGATATATTTTTCCCATGAAGTCCAAAAATGGCTGACAGTTATCAGAAATTCTCATCATTATTTGGGTGTAAATCAAGAGGCATCCAAATTACTAAATCTAAAAGACACCAGTGCCTTTTGTATACAAAGGACTCAGACAACCAGGGCACCTACTGAAGCATTTGTTAGACACAGTTAAATTTAGTGCTTAATATGCAGTACACTTGTGGATACATTCATAATAATTTTAATATGAGCTATTGCTTTTAAATGGCTTTTACCCTTTCTGTCTCATAATGATGTTGCTCTGGTATTTTGACTGTGTGGGAGTGCACAGGCAGCTCCCAGGATCTTTGATACACCCAAGGTGCAAGGAGCTATAAGTGGAAGGTGCTAAGTCATTGTGAGTAAAGAAATGTTAAGATGTTGTTTAGAGATTTCCTTGTCCCATGCAATACCTTATCCACAGCTTGTTTATTTTTTCTGGTTTTAAGCATGACATAAGCATGTTCAAGTCTCTTAGCAATATTATTGAGGTCCCTGGGCTGGATCTTTGGGAATTAAGTCCCTTTCTTACTCTGGTTACACTAAAATTTCATTTACAATGTGTATTTATAAGATCTGTTGGCATAAGCTTTTTATCCGCTATGGCATTGTGCATCAAATGAATATTCTGTAATATAGATGCATGTAAATTTTCCTTGTGGGAAACTGTAGAGAGCATTTCAGAGATCCAGTCCTCTGCTGAAGGTTGTTGTACATCTAAGTGCCCTTGCTGATCCACCTAGAGACGCAATGTGCCCTAACCTCACAAGGGAATAGACAGAGTAGTAGAGAAAATGATCTGATTACCAGGGGCATGGAATAGACTTATTGTGTGCTATTATTATTCCAAACCTCTTCTCTGTTGCGGGTCTGCAAAAAAAGAAATGTCGCTGCTCCTGAATGTGAAGGAAAGCACTTGCCAAGAAGAGCAAGATAGGTTGACAGTTAAGGCAAAATACAAGCTGAAGGACCCATATTTTTTTCTGCTTTGAGTCCTATAAGATGATTTACAAGCCTTAGTGGTGTCTGAGCCATTCAAACTTCGCATCAAGTCTCTAGAATAATATTATACACTGAAATTGGAATTCATAAACATTCCCAAGCATATAAAAGAGAAATATTGACTAAAAATTTAACTTCTAACTCTTCTCAATACTTGTAATGTTTTTATATATACCTAAGCAACTTAGGAGTTACATGGTGGTTCTTTCCTCTGTGAAAAGAAACGGTTACCAATTTATTCACTGTAGACTTTTCCATACATTGTTCAAACAACAAACTGAAACCACCCAAATCAATAAAAAAGGAAAGGTTAAAGCAGTATTTCTCATTGTCATGCTTCTGAAAGTGTCAGTAAGTAGTAGTATGTGCTGTGGACTGACTTTATGTCAGTTTTCCTTTTGCAGTTCTTCAAATCACATGTAAAGCTGATCAAGGGAGCTGTCTGTGCAATACCTTTCTGCATGGAGGTGAGGGGCATGCTGAGCATGCATCAACACAAGACCCAAAATGAAATGCTAAATAAATGTCCACTCGGTGCTCTGGACAGCAAGCAGCAGATGGGATGAGATCTCTGACTGGTTATTCCTATTTCACAAGATAAAGCCTTAGGTTTTTTTCCATGATTCAAAATTCATTCTCTAAGAAATTATTCTGAAAAACAAATCTTTTCATTGAGCCTACAATTAGTGACACTTAGAATGTACAGGACTCTCCTTAGGTGACCTGTCAAGTTTATTTGTCTCTCCAGACAGATTGCCTAATTTATCTGTGTTCATGTACCAAAGGCAATCTAATGAAAACAGGTGAAGCATGAAGTAAAATAGAATGTGTACATAAAGTCTAGGTATCCCTGTCAGATAACAGGGTGCAGATTTTTAATTGTCCCTTGACAGAGAATTTCAGTTGCCCCTTTCTTGCAGATGTGTTATCGTTACCGCTAGGCTCAAAAAAGAAGAGTCATGAATGTTCTGTTATTGCTGCATCTGCTTCATCTGTTCCTGTATCTTGAAAGGCAAAGACAAGGTTTTGAAGCATGAAAATTTACTTGTGATTGTTTCATAAAATAGCATGTGAACCAGGGATAGAGGGGAGTAATTTTCTGATGTTAATAGTTATGCAAGCTGTACAATATCCAGAGTATAGTAGCCAGAGGAAGTGCTAGTTGCCACCTTTACAAAAAGACTTGGAGGTTATTAAAATATTAGAAAACAAAATAGGTGTGAGTCCACGTTCTCCTTCCACTCCCACTTAAGTTTTTGTGTCTCGACTGGGTTCCTTAGGGGTATGTACTTCTCTGCATCCAGGGTCTGAATCTGCACATAAAAGCAGTATCAAACTGAATAAGGGTGAAGGGAAGATCTCTTTTGTCTTAAGAAAATCATGGTGGCAGTGAATCAGCAGGGTGCCAATAGTAAGTAAAATAACCATTACAATAGGATCACAGCTCTTTAGTTGCCTGTCTTCTTCCTCTCTAACCTATTGTGATCTACAAGGACTGACTCAGACATTCCTGTCGTTCTTCTTACAAGGGTTAACTAGGATCAGATCATGAGTAGAGATTCCCTTTTAAAACTTGCTTTTTTTTCATTGAAATGCTCTGCAATAATTTTTCCAGCATCTGTTTGCAGACTGAAGCCCTCCCATCCCTTTGCTGCCTAGCACCGAAGAACTCAAATAAATCTCGTTGGTGTACTCTGTTCTTGCACAGATGCAGTCACAGCTTCAATAAGTCCCTACCATCTATGCTCAGCCCAAGGGTTAATGGCCTTCCAGGTGCCAGCCATACTTAAAATTCCACCCTCTAAAGCTGCTTTTTTCTTCTTTTGTTTTTCATTGTTTTGACCCCTATGATTTTTGCAGCAGCATGTAGTTGGTGAGCTAAATAATTTTACGGTTTCCCAGTGTACACCAGGGGTGTACAGGAGTGGTCTGCCCTGGATCACAGCTGACTGACACTGTGGGCATTGCCTCTTGGTAGGTTACCTCAAGGGTGCTGAGCTGTTTAGGACTAAGGTGTCTAGTATCAAGCTCAACAGATCCCGAATTCTCCCTTTACCTGGAAGAAAACTAATCCTGAACCACAGTGATGAAGGTAGCTGCCTTCTAAGAAGGGTTGACTAACCACCACTCTGATTTCTTCTAAATAGCAAAGCTTCCCCCACCAGTGATTTCAGCTGTAGCCATGTCAGACAGAGCAGATATAGGAGTTTGCTGCTCCCTTGGGATGCTGCTCTCATCTTTGTGTGTTGCCACCTTCTTTTACCCAGGCCAAGTGACCTCAGTGCTTTAGGTGCTGGCTGAAGGTGATGATCACAAACTCATCTAATTCCTTGTTGCAGCAGCAGTGAACAAATACCATGACCTCTCTGTAAGGCAGGCCCCTTAAAACTCAAGATCATAATGTTTCCCATTCCACTGGAAGGGAAAGGGGATGCAATAAGGATATTCACGGTGTTTAATGCTCTGAAGTTTAGCCAGTCGTATGAAGATGAACCCCTTGCTTTTGAGTCACGCTTATTGCTCAACCTTGCTGTGCTGGGCTAGGTAGCTAAGGTTTGCCTGCAGTGAGCTCTTTGCTTGAGCTGTGCTAGTTAATTCTGGTGCTCATAAGTCACCGAGTGCTTCTCAGAGTACCACGTCTCAGATGTATGGGATTTCTAACCCAAGCAAGGACTTGGGTTAGACTTACTGGTCCAGTGCCTTCCTCCTTTGCATCAATAGATGGCAGCAGGCAGTTCCTCCAGGAGCAGTGTCCAAAGCCGCAGCAGCAGGTGGTTGTCTTCCCTTCTGCTGTCAGTGGTTCGAGGATTAAATCTGCCTGCAGACACTCTTTAGGATGCTGTCCCCTTTAAAAGCAAAACGTGTTGGTTTCTCAGGTCGGTTGTCTATTTTTATTGTCGTGTCATGGAAGCGGTAAATAAGTATTGGACTCTAACACAATAGTATCAAAAGAAGATTAAATATTTGGAACCTAACAGTTTTTGTGCTACATTCAGCTGGTTTCTTGGCAATTTTGAGTGTTTCACAAATCCTGTTTCTTTCATTCCTTCTTGTGTCGGATAATTTTGCAAAGTCTGGCAAGGGGATATACTTTTCTGAGAAAAGAACAGGTAGATTCAGTGTATTTAAGAAGATAAGGGGGAAAAACTGCCTTAGAGGAAGGCTCACATGCTTCATAGACTTACATGCTCCCTTTCATTACGAACATTTCAATTGTGGGTTTTACACAGAGGTTTTTTGTTATGCTGTGTCAGTCTGTGTTGAGCCATGAGGAGCAGCCACAGGTTGTGTTAAAAAGGAAGCTTGAATTCTGTATGGAAGGATTTAAACCCACATCAAGCATTTGGCCAAATCAATCCCCTACTTAAAAGGCAAAATAAAAGGCAGGGAAGGGGGAAGATGGGATGACGGAACGGTATATTCAACACTCCAAATGACATAGTGTAGAGCCGATACAACTCACTGACTGGGAAATGCAGTAGCTGGAATTTTACTGTGGGCCCAAGCCAGAGCTGGCAAAAACCTTGTCTGCCTATGGGAGCTATCAGGATTGTGCTGTAAGGCACACTATGCCCATAGTTTGAAGCTATAGCTTTGTTTAGTTCTTCCTGATAAACAGTTGCATTGCATTTCAGAGTTGTGCAGGTTGTGTTGAAAATTACCTATAATGACCAGAGCGATGGAAGAGAACACTATAATGCAAGTTTTATTGTTTTATCTAGTGGATAGAATTGACTCCCACTGGTGTTTTTATCCTGATGTGAGACTAAAAGCCTATGTGAAGTATCAAGCTTATGGTTAATGACCAAGCTTCTGCCTTGCAAATAGTATTAGCAAACTCTTTATCAAGAAGACATGGTGTCTCTGCAAGCTGGCTCCACAGTCACAGGCATCAATTCATCATACTCATTGACTGTGAAAACAGCAAATTTCAGTCTGCAGTGTAATGGAATACTTTGCTTCCTGGACTTCTGCAATCTCTAGAGTAGAAAAAAAAATGGAATTTAAAGCCAAGTTTTCATACAAAATGGTGTAAACATAGAATTCAATTAAAGTCAAGGTGAGCTGTCTCCCAAACTGCTGCTCTCAACCTTTCAAAAAAGACTTTGAGGTGAAGTTCTTAATATGAGCACATAGGGTTGTGAGTCAAGGAGCACTGAACGAATAATGGCAGCTGAAATCTGTGCTCCTCTACCCCTGCCACCTACACAGAGGACTGTGTTCCTTTTGGGGGTATGAAGGTGCTTAGCCCTCTCTTACATCTCTGCCTTCACAGTATAAGGCATTTTTATTTTGACACATCAACATTTGGGGAAAGGTATACTAGTGCTTGTTAATGTTGAAGTGCCACTGTGGGCCTAGGTAATTTTCAGTCTCGATTTCACTCTGAATATTTGCACATGGCTTGAGTTTATCCACTAAGAAACTGTATAGCTGAAAGAGAGAGAAGAAGGCTGAAGAGGAAACAAAAGATATTAAATAAAAGTAGAAAGGTCTAGAAACCAGGATAGCTTATTCAGGAGACCCAGGGAGGCATTAATCCAAGGAAGATTATTACTTTTCAAATATCCTCTTAAAAACGATAATTTGAACAGCCACATTTTTGCTTATGTGTCTTTTGTTGTTGTTGTTGTTGTCATTATTTTCTAGATAGGTAAACCCAGGATGAATTCCAGTATCTAAAAGCCATTGAACATTGACATGTTGCCTTGCCATCTCTCTTTGCCTGCAGGGCATTTACAGAAGCACAATAATTGAGGCAGAATCGCTCTGTATGCCTATAGTCCAAGCCTTGACATGTGAATACTGTCAGTGTAAGCATTAACATACTATTTTAAAATTCTCCCGTTTGAAACAGGACCTAAATAGCAGAACAAACCCAGCTACAGATATCAGCCATCAATATCTTTTCATTTTACATTTCACAAGTATGGCAGAGCTGCTGTGTTTGTAGTTTTTCATGCTGCTGTAAAAGCACTGAATTACTCACCAGCCTTTGGAAATCTTTTATATGTGCTGTCTTCTGTGAGCTGTAGAGCACCAGCATTCACACTCTAGAAGGCTAAATTGCTTCCTCTGTCCTGACGTGTATCAGGATGTGTGTGTCTTTATGGTTCTCGGGTGATAAACTATCTGCTTTATATCCTCTGCTGATTTTTCTGGAATTCACAAATAAGTAGGGGAAGCTAAAAAAAATGTACAAACACAGAGTAAGCAATGTATGTGATAAATAACATCAGTGGAATCCTCCTTCTCAAGCAAGTGCTCTTAGCTACATCACACTTGAAACCTGCTGTTTATTCTGCCTGCAGCAGCCGAGGTTGGTACCCTCCATCTGGCAACTGGGATAGAAAGGGAGATGTGAGATACTTTGCCGGGGGTTTTGGTTGAAGGAAAGTTTTGCTGCAAAAAACCAGAGGCCATTTCTGGGGCTACAACTTGATGCTGCAGATAACTTGATTTAATAGTTATTCATCCCTGAAAATGGCATCTCCATAGTTCTTCCTGCGCTTAGTATGTCCTCGCACCACTTTCCTGACACGGACGCTTCCCTGTCTACCCGGAGACACTCCTGTGAGTGGGTAGCTACTGCCAAGTGGCAAGTGTAAGGAAGAAGGGGAAAGTGGGATGTAGCCTTTTAGCAATAGCTAGCTGTCATCTTTGCTTATCTGTATTAATAACAGGACACTCAGGGCCTGGAAAAACAAACTGACCCTTGTAAATGCAGCAGCTTGTGTGGTAGAGACTTCTAGAGTGTGGGGCATTGCTGGGTACAGAGAAGATATTGCTCTCCAATTCCAGGAATTGCTCTCCAATTCCAGGCTTACATTGGTGATATTTCTCTTGTTATCTGGAGCTAGCAGAATTTGGTCATCCACATGGACAGAGTAATCAAGGTTTGTATATCCTGTAATGCTCATTTTGACAAGAGGTTCACACCAGTTCAGCTAGCAGTGCTGTTGTACATGCTGTGCCTGAGCAGACACAAGGAGAACAGAGTGGAAATTGCTGCAGTTTGCTTTGGGTCAGTATTGGCCACTGAAGAATTAGCTTAAGCCTAAGTGCAGTAAGGTTCTTTTATTGTAACCCCAGCTCAAAATGTTTCAAAATGCATCATCAGCATAGGCCAACAACTCTTCACTGCACTTAAAGGCAAAGTTAAGCAGGAACTTCCCCAGCCTTCGAGGCAGTCCTGAAAAGCATGATAAGTTCATGAAGCCACAGCTCTGCAACTTTCAACGGATTTTCTGTAGGACAGATGGAGGTATTGTTCATTGGTTTGCTGGAGTGCACAAAGATCATCTTTGGTAGCCTGAATGAACACGTCTGGTGCTATTTGCAATGCTCGATAGTAATCTGGACCTCCAGGTTGTTTTTTTTGTTTTTTACCAGCCCCGTCTTGGATATATCAAGGCATCTCGAATGCAAGAGATGATGTCTCCTTTTGGGCAGCTGTGACTGTTCTATGACAGACCTGGCTGAAAGGTTTAGCTCCAGGAGGAGGTGTACAGCTCAGAATCTCCATCAGAGCAGTGGGAAATCAGACAGCTCCACAGACCTACTTTTCTCCTCTTATTTTTTCTTGGCTATATATGACAGCTCACCATTCAGCATGGTGACTTCTCAGCAGTGCCTTTCAGGGTGTCTGTCTCTCCTCATTCGCAATACAAAAAAATATGTGTCTCGTCTCCACTTCAGTAGTGATTCTCTCTGTGGAAGTTTAGCTCCTCAATCTAGTTCACCCACATGTTTCTCCCTAAGTCCTCTCAGAGTACATGACGTGAGTCCTTCTGTAGATTTGCACCCACCGCTTAGTCTGGTCACGAAGAGTTAGTAGCTAGTAGATAGGATCCTGTGGCACAGCTGAGAAAAGAATACAATGAAAAAGCACACTAAATCTGCCCTTGCTTGTGGATGCTTCAGCAGACACGCAAAGCAGTGTCTGGAGGAGGAACCAGCCTGGTCAGAAGGACCTCTCCTGGGCCATGGAGATAAAGGAGCTGCCAAGAAGAAACTCTGGCACTGTGCACACTGGCACTGCCTCCTGCATGAAATGGACATCAGGCTCCTGCTGCATCCAGATGTTTTGCCCCAAGAATTCAAAGGGCAGTTCAGTATAGATATAACTCCTCAGGAAGATTCATGTCTTGGTTAGAGAATAGAAATATCCCACTGGGTGTGCAGGCTGCTGCCTTTCCATGTGGAAACTGATTCTGTCTCTCCCAGAGCTCTCAGAATAGCATATGGAAATGTGTTCTTGCTTTCATGTTCATTTTGTTCTGCTTTACACCTGTTAGACTTCACATTTTCCACAAAAAGAAGCAGCCATTGCCTTTTTTCAGAAAATAACTTCTTTTTTTTTGTCAGAGCCAGCTGAACAGCTTGTGTTCCTGATCAATTTAAAGAAAGCTGTTCACCTAAAACCACAGATAAGTGAATCATATTCAACAAGGTCATCTATTTCCAGCTAAATAAATGACTTCTCTTCCAGTGTAATACAATCTTCTGTTACACAGAGATTAAATTACTGAGTTTAAAAAAACAGAAGTCTTAACCTTTTGAAATATCAAAAGTTTGGGAATTTGCTTTCAACAGTCTTGCTAGCAGAGCAGTCCACCAAAGCAAAACAAGAAATTCTTCTTTTAGCACATCTTCAGAAAGCATGTGATGTGCTCCAGAATTCTCATAGATAAAGATTCTTGCTAAGGTGCTTGGGTTTTTTTTCTCTGCTATCCCTAAACTGATCTATTTACTGCTGTTACTGCTGCAAATGGCTTATGACTTCAAAAAGTCAGTTAGGAGACTGGTTTTGAATCTCTCTTCTACCTAATTCCTGTCTGTGGCTGGTGTGTTGCCAAGGGAGCTGCATTGTTTCCTAGTGCAGCAAATGAATAAAGTTAAATTTGTATCTTGCTATGTGCTAGAGAAATAGAGATGTAGTTATATATGCATTACCTTGAATATAAATCATATAGAGATCCCCACCTCCTCTGTCTGCTACAAGGCATGCATAAAAATTTCCCCCTGGAACAGAAATAAAACCGTAAAACACCACGTCTGTAGCTAGAGATGAGTCAGATGCAGACTTCAGAAGTGGATCCAGATTTCAAATGCCACCCAAATCTGTATGTGTGATCAAAGGTTTTGGTTCTAACCCAACTCTAAATCACCATAACAGCCTGGATAAAATCCTGAATCTATAAATCTACCATTTTATACATCCATGTAACCATGTGGAGCTCTTTCTCAAACTGGAGCAAAGAAGGGGAGCATGTTTGCTGGGTGCTGCAAGACATAGGTGTGACTCCCAGGTCATCTACAGGTGTATCTTGTGGCTTTGTGTAAATAATCCTAGATGGCATTTCACAAGCAATGGGGCCCAAAGGAGCAGCAACGGGGCTGGTCCCCACCATGCGCAAGGGAAGGCACAGCCATGCTGTGGCACCCTTAGGTGTGGGGATGCTGGGTTCAGCTCTCAAGTTGCAGGTGCCTCACAATGCGTCTCACACCCAACTCTGCAGTCTACAGCATATATGGGGCTGCCCACACTCTCTTAAACAACCCACCATCTTGATATTCCTTCTGTCAGTGGGATAAATTCTACTTCACAAAGGTAGTAGGTGTAGGAGGGAAATACTCTTTAAACTTTGAGACATGGACATCTAGCAGTTCTGAAGGCACAGACTGACCAGCAGTGGGGAGATGGCCAATATATTTTGTGGATTTGGTCACAGGTGACCTTTGATGAAAGTATTAAGGGTTTGTTTTGGTGTTCTTACTAGATATAACATTGGTTTGAATTAAACCTCCCTAGTAAAACATTTACTTCTGCTTTTCAACTTTCGTTTGGGGTAATATATCCTGTCTCAAACAAGTCCCATTTTTAGTACAATTGGCAAACCACAAAACAATGCCAAGCACTGCTCTCTTAAGCAATGTTTGCTTTGTCTTCAACTATATTTTACAGCTGCTTTTTTTGGTGAGTGCAGGAGAAATAACAGCTAACCTTCAGGTCACACAAGGATATCGGACTTGGGTTTAGTCAAGTCACACAACTCACTGTGACTGATTATGTTACATCCCCACGTTACATCCTTCTGAAGCACTATGCATACATTTTGCCTTCCAGAGATGTCCTAAAATTAATTAATGAGCAATGAAAGCATGATGAGGAGTGCTTCTATCTCCCTCAGTGAGAAAAGGACCTTACGTATTACTATGTAATATATCGTGAAGCCTGACTGAAAATTATTTCTCTCAGTCATAAATAAACATGATTTATCTCGAATTTAGTATGGCTCTTAAAAATCAGAAAGCGATTTTTGTTGTTAGGGCAGTGGAGGAGGTGGGTCAGGAAGGCAGGTGATAAGTTTTCTCCTTGTTACGCCCTGCCCATCCCCCTGCACACTGTTGTTCTGTTTGCAGATGGAATTACTAAAGCTAGGATGAGGACAAAAACATTCCTTCTCTACATTTAGGGAAAAAGCCTGCAGTAGTGTTTTTAAGGTTGAGACACAAAGTGAAAGCAAGCATTACTTTCAGCATACAGAAACTATTCCAACTGGAAATGGCACTGTTGTTTTGAAAGTGTCACGATTTAAAGCGCAACTGTTCCACTTCAACCTCCTAAAGCTGTTTCCCATTTTCTGAGTAGAAAAAGAACATAGAGGGTGGTGTTTAGGATGAGAATTAGAACAAAAATCTGAAAGACCAGAAACTTCCTAGTACTTTAAAAAAAACAAAATAAAGAAAGACTTCTAAAATGTTTCTGAGGAATTAGGAATTAATTCCTGGAGGCTTCCAGTTTGAGAGAGACACTATTTTATCTCCTCAGTCCTGTGAAGAGGAAATTTGAGCTCATGAGCGCTGCATGGAGATGCCATATGGGAAGCTTTGTAAGCCTCTGGCAAATATCTGTATCAAACATGCACTTGTGTAGTGCCTTCTGCATGCAAAGAACAAAATGGCAATGAACGGAACCTCTCAGCACCAGCGGGAGGCAACAAATTACCTTCTCCACTTACAGATGGCAAAATTGCAAAATTGGATCCACCTGTGCTCCTTGTAGCCTTGTACAACATCTCTGAGGATGTAGTGTGAAATGTTACTGTTCTAAGCCAGTTGTTGTGTGTCTGTAGTTAACAAGAGAAGGGTTGTTTTGAGGGATGATAAGCCCTGCACCTGACTGGGAGGAATATGATATATATCAAGCTCCCAGGCCACCCTACTCCCTAGGACTGTCACCCCACAGCTTGTAAGCATGTATACTCTGCAAAGATAGAGAGGCTGGTATTGTGTTTATGTGGTAACTCAAGTCTGTGAGAAATACAAATGTAAATCAGCTCTGTTGTGTACCAGCATTGCAGCATCCTTCAGTGTGTGGGGGACCCCTCCTGTTCTCAACATCCCTTATCATCTCACTAACTTGCTGCATTAATAAGCTTTATCTTGGTGGACCATAGACCTGTCATGGCTCAGAGCAAGGAAGCTGGTCTTCAAGGACCAGTGAGCCGGACAATACCCATTATGACATTCACCCAGGGAAGGTACATGCTGCAAAGCAGAAATGTAAATCACTTCTTCCCAGGCAGACTGTGAAACAGGGTGACTGTTATCAGGTCCATCCATAATGAAAATGAAAAATGAGAGCATAAGTCTTTCCCTTTTTATATATATCTTACACAGTCAATGTTCTCCCTGTGCCTGGAATACTGGAGCATCTTTATTGAGCTTAAAGATAAATTGTACATGCTGTTAATTCAGCTTCATAATGCCATTACCAAACAAGCAATTACAGCTATCAAAACTGAGCTTCATGGTACATAAATATGGGGAAACAGCCTCCATTCACCCTATTGAGTTATTCTGTTCAAAGCTATCCTATCTTCCAATTATTCAGATGCCATGTAGAGTACTATAAATTCTTCCCCCCACACAGCAATTTTTAAGTGTTATTTTTTTCCCAGCCATTTTTACAGAGAGGTGGTTGATATACTGCAACTATTTCTTCTACAGACTTTCATTGGTTACACTGGTCTCCCTCTCAGACACCACTAATAAATGCTGAATTTAGCAGCCATGTGCACAAGCAAGGAAATCTAACTGCAGGGTTGTTTATTGCCTGGAGCATCCACTGATAACAATAGAAGGGATACAGTCTCTTTATGGAGATCTTTCATACAAGCTAGATTACGCATCCATAGCTTAATTTAGCTCCCTTATGCCTCAGCATTATGATACATTTGCTAATTACATGATCACACGTGGTGCTTTCCCCATTTAACTCCTGCTTCAGTTGGTACATAGGATGCTTTGTGACGGGCAGCTGTTCAGCAATCCTCTTCTTGCAGCTCTCCCATGCAGGGGCCCTGTGCTGTTCTGACTAAGCACTGTGCTGCATGAAATGGAGATAATCGCTTCTTCTTCATGTGCTCTTTTGAAGCATGAGTGGCTGGGAAATTGGAGTTCTTCACAAATCTCAGCAGTGTTACCCTTAGAGCTCCCTATTTCAGAGGCATGGCTGAAGCTCATTCAGATCTTGCATCTGCTGCTGTATATACTTGTATTTGACCCCCAGCTCTTCCATCAGTTACTCAACCTTACCTCAGCAATCCAGTCTGAGGAATGAAAAGCGGATACTTGCTTTACAAGGTGAGTGCATGAAGCCTGCTACAGAAAAGCTCTGAAATGCGGCGAGCTCCTAACGCCCAGCCCTGGACAGGCTCCAGACTGTAACTCTTAGCTTCCTCTGGCTCCCAGTACAGATCACTTTCCCAGAGGAAAGCCAAAGCAAAGCTGACAGATTTTGAGTGGGTTTGTGTAACAGCCCCGTATGGAGGGAAATGGATAGCTCCATGAGCCATCAGCCAGCAGAAGAGACCTGGGTGGAGGGGATCAGCTCAGGCAATTAATCTAGTAAACCAGTGAGAAAACTGGCTATACCTTTGCCTGCTCTGCTTGTAAGCACACCTGAGAGCTGAAGTCCTCCTGGCTGTCTAAGCAAGCGCAAGTGGAGGTATAAGACCAGCTCACACCTCAGCTGTGAGGAAAGGAGAGTGCTTCTGCTGAGGCTGTTCCTATCAGTTCAGTATTACTGATGTTAATTAAATGTAAACCTGCCTGCAAGCCAGAGCTTGCCCAGATTTTATAGCCATAATGCTACATTAATGACTTCAGATGGCAGGTCATGTCATTAATTTCAGCAAGGTTGAGTGGGTTGCAGCTATAGGTAGAAGTGATCTTTCCTCTTTCTGTAACTGTAGAGGAGCAGTGCAGGAACATTCCACAAGGGACGATCAATAGACCGAGAAAAATTAGGGCTGGCAAAAGGTATGGTTATTGACAGAATAGTATTTGTGGTAAGAAATTAATCAGTTTCAAACAATCCTGACTTTCAAAGTGTATTTGTTATTGGATTTTCCATGCTTTCCACCCCCAATGAGAAGTTTTGTGCATATTAGGGAACATATACAACTACTATGTGAGTTGGAAATGTTTATTATAGACATTTTTAATTGAGTGAAAGAATCTGAGCACAAAGGAAATGTCTCTCTTCATAATAATGTATGGAATTCAGTGCCATAGGAAGACATGGAGGACTCAAAACATTGACACTACAGAGAGCAGCTTTCTATACCAACAAGCAGAATAAAGAAATTTAGAACAGTAAACTCCTTAAAAAATTGGTTTGGGTGGAGAGAAGCTTGAAACATCATGCAGGGATCTGGAAAAACCTGTCCTATAACTGTATTTTGTGGAATTTCATGTACCTTTTGAAGTGTCTGCTGCTTCAGATTCACTATGGAAAAATCTGCATCTCAGCCTGAATAGGACCCATCTTCCTTTTTGTTAGGCCTATGTAAAATCCCCTTCAGTCTCAATAAATGCATCAATTTATAATGCCAGTGCTGACTGGCAGCATGAGAACTAACATGCAATATAATACTAGCTGTGGCTTTTCTTTCTCCAAACTGGTAGTCTCACCTGCTGTTCATCTTTCACATGGTAGCTGTGGCTTTCAGTCAGGGACTGAAATTGATGCCAATTTCAATGTAACTGAGGTTGGAACCTATTGTTCACAGGTTTTAAGAAACCACTTATGATGTAGGCGAGATGGATTGGGGAAAAAAGGCCAAGGGAAGGGGAAAAAAGGGTTTACAGAAAAGCTGGGAGTGTGTCCTTTTAGTTTAGCCAGCTGAAATTGTGCAATTGCAGGTGAAACTAACGGTATAAAGATGAAGACTTCAAGCAAGACGCTAAGTCACACCCTGAGTAGGTGGGAACTCTGCTCCAGACTGCACCCAGGAGAAGTTTTAATGCACTTTGCCATTAATCATTGGATAGAACTAGGAGGAGGGAAGGAACAAAGTAGAACACAATTTAGGACTGACTCTGGAAAGGTCACCTCACACTAAAACACCAGATATCAAGGCCTAGTAATACTGGATGGCATTACTCCTTGGTTCCTTTTCACAATGGTAATTGAGTGGGTTCTCTGATTAAGGACCTTGCAGGTTCACAGACAAATGCTTGGTTCTTGTAAATCTTCTTTGCATAGCCTGGTGTTAAGATGTTTTAAATTTTAAGGAAAAAAAAAGGATAATTTGCACGCTTGAAAAACTTGACATCTTGTCAATCACATGAAGTTTGCTGTAAAGTGATTTTATCATGGCTGTGGGCTTTTCTTTGGTCAGAAATGCAGCAAAGTGATTAAATTAGCACTTCTACTTTTACTTACCTTGACCAGAACCATCTAGAAATTTTTGCATGTGCTTTCTTTGTAGGCCACCACACACCAGCACAGAGTAAACTTCTCAGCCTCTGCTTGCTCAAGGGCTGATTGCTGGTCACCTGCACAGGGTGCCTTGCCCCATGCAGACAGCACAGGTCTCATCTTGATGGTCCACAGGCTGGCAGGTTGAGCCTCCAGGCCACCAGGATAATGTGCCACTGCCATTCTGGTACAGAATCCCCAGGCTGGGAAAGAAGAGAGAAATTTCCTTTTAATTCACAGCCAAGGCAGCTCTTGCCCCCTCCCAGCTACACAGGGTTGGCCTCACATCTCTCTAAAGAAACAGCCTCCTCCTCCAAGCAACCTCTTGACATTTATTAGCTGTGGAGAAGGAGGCACACACCCTTCCCCACGGGACTGGGATGGAGCCATCTTACTTGGCTTTGGGGCCTGGAAGCACATTTAAACCTGCCAACTCTGATGAAGGTCTCTGGGCTGAGTCCCAGCACCTGCATTTAATTTTCCTCCAGAGCAGGTGGGGTCAGATATATTTCTGGGTCCTAAAAGAGGTTGTACTCCCCTACTGTGCTTGGGGACACTATCTTGTATGAGGTTTATGCCAGCTGAGTAAATCCTGAAGTAAGCTGTCAATCACCACGCCAACCCAGGAGGGAAAGGCTTTTTCTGGGTGCACGTAAGGGTCTGCCTCCTGCTGCACACCCCTCTAAGGAGCCACAATCCAGAGAGCCATGTGTGCAAAAATTAAGGATCCAGGTCATGTTGCTGCTTAAACAGAGGGACATCATTTTAAGACCTGCCACTTGTCTTCAAGGGATTATGGCAGTCCAGCCTGAAAGTGCCATGAGCCTCCATCGCCTGCGTGGGGAATGAGGCTGCTGAAGAATTGTAATGAGTAAAATCCTAGTTTAGCTGCTGAACTAACTAAAATAACACTGTAAAATAGGCTCTAAAAGCTGTTCAGTTTGTGGCTGTTTGCAGGCTAATTCACAAAGGCTTTTACAATACAAATAATACAGCCTAAGCCCCATTCTCATTTACGTCTGTGCAATTTCACTGGAGGTCATTGGGTTGTATGCTCTATCACATTGAGTATTAACTGGGAAGTACACACACACATACAGACACACAAAATAACCAAATGAGTCATACTAAAGCAGAACTATTCCCTGTAGTCTCCAGAACAGTGCTGTTAAACCCTGAGATGGAAGGTTTAACAAAGGCTGGAGACCATTATCTTGCAGTCTCTAACCACTTGCAATTTGCAGTCAGGGTTTAGCTGTATGAGCGCTGCAGGATTTGGCTACCATCAAACTCTTTTTTAAATATTACATTCACTCGAAATCTGACAGAGGCAGATTTTTTTTGTCAGAAAGCAGATGAATGAGATGCTAACATCTCAGTAATACATGAATTGTTCAAAATTCAGAAGATTTACTGTGAATCTGAATGAAAAGGCATCATTTAATATTTGGCACATCATTAAAGCAGTACCAATTTCCAATATTTTTTTGCTTTACGCATATGTGTGTTCAATATAATTACATTATTTACCGTGTGTACATTTTTTTTGTCATGCAAAAATGTGTAGCCTCATGTGGAACATTTTTATACAATTAATTAAAAAACACACTCAATAGTCTCTTTTTCTTACTTATATCCTAAATAGCAATATCCAGTCCAAAAAACACAGTAGTAAGGCAAAATGTTCCTAGGGCAAGCCAATTTCTTTTGGAAAACAGGAAAACTGTATAGCTGGTTTATGCACATCAATATTGCTTAAGTGTATAATTACATGTAGGAAATTATTTTGAACACAGAAACACAAGAAACATCAAATCAAGTATGATTCAGTAGAGACAGTCCTTCACTGTGCTTTTCCAGGAGGGGAAGCCGTCAATCTTTATCTGACATAGTGGTAGTTTCCAGAAATGAAAGAGAGAGCTGAGAGTGGGATTCATTTCAAATAACTTTTTTTTATCTAAAAATGAGGTCTCTTGCAAAAGCTGTTCACCTCGATGATCTGAGAACTGACAGAAGAGAACAAGAGGGAAACCCCACCAGGCCATCTTACAATAGGGCTGCCAGATGGAGGATTTTCTCTCAAAGCTACCAATTCTGATCACTAGCTAGAGAAATAGAGGATTAGATGCACTTTTTTCCCCTTGAAAATTGGCTAAACCTACATGATTAAACCACACCCTGTCATACTTGCCAGAAGCCTCAGAGGGATACCTGTAGAGTGGATCTCGTGCACACCAGCTCAGCTTTTTGCTAGAGGTGAAATATCACTGTCCTTTCCCTAATCTGCTGGAAACCCCTTTGAACTCTACTTTTCTGTTTCCAAAGGACTTTGTTCTTCCACAGGATTTCAGTGGCTTATGTTTGGATGTCTGGCTTCTGCTGGAGTCCTGCGTGGCTGTGAGTTCTGTGGGGGTGCGCCGGTTGCTCTGCACAAGTCAGATATAGAATGGCCAATCAAGGTGCCCTGCACCAAATAGGCACCTTCTACGCTAGCTTGTTCCCTGTTCTGCACGTCAGCCTTGCAGAGCTCTACATTTATTCAACTTTAAATTATTTTCTTGCCCAAACTTATACAAGAAACTATTTTTGATCAAAGTTTTAAAAATCATTTTTCTTCCTTCATGAGGTTGTTCATTACCATGTGGTTTTTTTAATATATTTCCCTCAAGCCTGAATTATCCATCATCTATTCCTTATTTGGGACTGGGTTTGGATTAAATTCTGAGAACAGATAAGATGGGAGTAGGACCATTTGACCTCCAAGCATACGCTTCTGATTAGCTTACCATTACTAACTAGCCTAGGTTTAATATCATTAGTCATTTAAACGTTATGACACCATATTAATTATATTTATTGGTTTAAACAGATGCCAAATGAACATGTCGATGGAAATTACATCACTTCAAAAGTCATACCCAGACCCCTCCCTCCTGGCTACGCTGAAGCTGCTTGCATGAACACCCCTGGACAGCACAGCACTGTAACACTCATGGTTCCTGGAAAAGCCTTGCAGAAACACCTCCCTGGGCACCAAGCTGGCTGCTCTGGGCCAAGAATCAATGTGCAAGAGTGCACAAACACCAGGATCTGTGCTAACATTAATGCACCCTCATAAACTAGTCTAATCCCACCACATTATGTTCTCCAAAGAGCCTAGTCACAGATGCCTTGGTTGTGATGGGGTTATGCCATTACTTACAGAGAATTTCTCCTCATAGCACGTGTGCTTGCAGGTTAGGACTGCAATGTCCTCTTGAGAGGACTTGAGGATGTGTGTAGCTGGGAATCTGTCCACCTCTCATGATAAGTTATTTAACTGTGCTGTCTGGAGATGTATTTTTAAGAATTTCTTTTTCTTCCCAGATTACTCAATTTATCATTAATGTTGCTTCAGATAGCACAGAAAAAGGAGAGCTCAAACAGTAATATTAAGTTTTCTTTGTCGATAGAAAATATATGTTCTTGTTTGCTTGGTTTTAAATCAATCTTATTAGACCTCTAAAAGGTTTTGTACTTATTTAAGGAGAATGTAGGTTGTAGAGAAATGTAAGTTTATTATACACTTGGATTTAAAGACTCGATTTCCCTGGTAAAAACGTACAGACTTCAGTGTTCCTTCAGGTTTTCACACCAGGGTATGGGTATGAGCACAGTAAATGGTGCAGGTAATCACAATTCAGGATAGACAGTCAAGGACACTTGATACCTGAAATTTCCTCTTTATTGTTTAGAATAATCTTCTGCAAATGTGAGAATACAGATCTTTGTTGGTTCACCTCGCTGTGCCAGCACAATGTTTGCTGCTGCTCAACAGGAACCGGAGACTGAAAGCACTAGGGCATTCTTGGAGGTATTTATGCCAAAGCCATGAAAGGTGACTGAGAAACCTGAGCTGTTTCTGGGTTAGAACATGATCTTTCTGTGCAGGCTTGGTGTAATAAGTATTTTCACACTGAACATTCTCCTTTGCATTGGCATTTGTCATGCTTTGCATCATCTTAGAAGTAATTTGCTCTCCTTTCATGCTCTGCTTTGGATCCATCTATGAGGTTCTGCACTTTTAACTGATTAACTGATGCAGAAATAACTATTGTTTGCTACTGCAAGATGTAGGTCCCAATATTGAACCTATATTTTTCTACACTTGTTATTTCTGGGTTCTTATTTTTTTATTACTTTAAGCCCACGTTTAAAGTTTCTTCATGGCAATGTATAGGAAGAGTAGTAAAACATTTATTAGAAACAATTTCAGCTGCTTGAAAATTAGTGTGCCATTTCCAGACTGGCAATGTCTCTAAGGGATTTACCACCCTGTCTAACGAAGAAGTAGAGGAGAGGTCCTCTGCCATGGCAGCTCTTACTTCTGCACGAATCGATGGCAATACAGCCATGGAAATCACTGGCACAGCGGCACGTTCTCACATTGTAAATACAAACAACCAACAAAATGCCTTACAGTTTTGCACAACGAGTTCATGAGATGCACGTGGCAAATAGCTCCTATTAATGGTGAGGAAGAAATGTGTGAAGCTCCGGTGAACTGGTGAAAAAATAGACTGAAAGAAATTGGCAGCGTTGCAGTATTGCTTGATTCGCATACTTAAATATTCGTGTCCTCTGCACTTTCCCAGCAAGAATACATAATGTAATCAGGAATAAGATGCAAATTTTTAGCTAAGGAATGTAACTAGATTTGAACAAAAGGAGCCAGAAGTAACTAGTGTGATGTGCTAGGACTGACAGAAATACTTGTGGTTTACAGCATTAATTCCATGTGATCTGTTTTTCTATTGGTTTGGGATTTTGTTATTCTCAGCTATTAGGTCTTATTGAAACCAGGTCACATTCAATGTCGTTGCAATCTTTCTGGGAAAAAAACAGTGTCATTTGCACATATGGCTGAGGGAGGCAAATATGGAGGATGAAGTGAAAGGAAAAGATGGTGAATGTCATCTGTAGAAGCAGAAAACTTGCTCTGTATATGCCCTAGAAATGTTTTAAAGCTTACATTTTAGAAGCACCTTTTCTGCTGATGTATGCTCTGTTCAGACTTTAAGATATAACTGTTAGTGTCATTAGCCAAATTCCCTATGATTTGGCATGTGAATCAAAACAAAACCACCGAGAGATTTGCTTTTAAGACAATTGCTGTAACTACCTGCCCTAAAAGATGAGCCTTTTTTTCACACCGGTTTCTGCCATCCATTTTCTCTGAAGGCTTGTAGGGAACAGAGGGATTTTTTTCAACTCTTTGTTTTACGGGTCTGGGATGGTGAAATGTTTCTTGTAATTAGTATGGGACCCATAGAGAGCTGTATTTGGGGGATCTAAAATGAAGCTCTCAATATTTGCTAAGCTTTAGGCATAATATTGCCTTATTTACAAGGCATATTCCTTGTAAAGCACTGGAGGACACTCTCTTCTCTAGCATGCCATTATTTAGTTTGCTTTTGCTGTTGTTACCACTTTCTGATCTAGCATTGCTTTTACATGAGACGTTTCTATTGAAGTTAATGAAAAATAGGGTGTTCAAGGAAAGGAGCTCTATTTTCATGTTTTAGCATAAAGATGCAAATTAGAACCAGTATTAAAACAGTAACAGAAATGGATGGAATTGGAAAGCAGGGTTTGTATTGGATAGAAGTAATTTGTTCTGACGTTTTGAATAAACATTACAAATAAATCAGGGTATTTATTATACATACTGCTTACTGTTGAATAACCTGGCAAAAAGATAGCTGCTGTTATGAAATAGCTTTTTAGTTAGTACTTTCAGCAGCAGTTTTGAACTGACTTTACGAAATGACTACAGTGTCCTTCCATGATGTTTATGTAGATGTCCTGTGGAGAGAGAGGATGTATGCAATAAGATTATGCTCAGCCCCTTAATAGGAAAAGCAAAAACCTGGTGTCTAACTGTGAATCCAGGCTCATGTCACAGTCAGCAGAGATGATCTTCATGTAGAGAGTGCCTTTGCTTACACTAAGTGGATGCATCCTGGCTGGCCAGCTGAGATAATCCTTTGGTCTCCAGCAGCAGAGCTGATGAGACCTCCATGGGCTATCACAGGAATTACGACAGTTCCGTGAGTTACAATCCTGAGTTCAGATATCATGACTAGAACTGAATTCCACTTCAGGAAATATTCTATCATACATATGACATATAAAAGGGCAACTCAAGGGCTACTTCCAATTGGAAGCTTTGGGACAAAATTAGGACTTTCTGTTGTCATGAAAGTAGTGCCTACTCTTTCTTCTGTATCTGTGGGGCTGAGCCTCTCTGCCTGGTTCTGTCTGCCATGCGTCACTCTGCCTAGCTGCCACCACTCAGTCAGGGTTACTTCTTTCAGGTGTCTCCTTGCGTGGACTCCCGACTGCTCCAAGAGGCTGAAAGGAAGCCCCTTTCCATACCATGTCATGTACTGAGTTACTGAGTGTTTCAGAGGTTTACAAATCCTTGTTTAAGGTTTGCGTCCAAAGGAAATAGAAGGTCTTGTATTTAACTCTGGAGTAACTCCTGGAGACAATCCAGACTGAAGTAAATGGAAAAATAAATCATTTAGGAAAAAAAAAATGTATTTACAAAACCTAATCTGTAAGTGGACTTACAGGAGTCTGAGCTATTCTTCTGTGAATTTAGCCAGGAAAGAAAACATGTAAATCTCAAGGGAGGTGACTAATGTCAGCATGAGTCTGTAGTTTAGGGTTTATAGAAATTACTTTCCATGCTGCCTCTGCCTGAAATATAGTGATTTATATACAAATGGTATTTATGACAAGCAAGATAAGATGTTAAGTATACCAAAACTGAAAAGGAATGAATTGTTACAGTAATGTGAGATAGGAAAGAGAAGAGGTTGACTGAAAAATTAGTTTTCTAAGATAATTTTTACCTTTTTAATTACTTAAGAACTTAAAGTTTTGGGAGATGGTCACTGGTAATGGCAGTTGAATTATAGACATGGATGTTATCATAATGTAAGAGCAGGCAACCCATTGCTGAAACATCAGCAGTCCTCTCTAGCATATGTTACAACAAATACACTGTATCATCTTTGTTTTGGTTCTTTGTATTTATCCTAAGTGTAACAGCTTCTGGATGGATGCAGTTTCAGGGGAGCCCTGAGTCTTGCAGCTGTCTCAGCTAGCACTGAGGAGATGTCAGCTCAACAGTCAAGTAGAGAGTTTTGGAGACTTATGTAAAACACCACACTTTGTAATTTTCTTACATGCCACCTCTTAGGCAAACCTCCAAAGTGATTCTTGTATTCCTGCAGCCCTTTTTTTGAACCAAGGGAAGTTTTATCTGACTCAGAACTTAGGACTTAAGATCCTTCCTGCCTAGGGTAAATCCTGACCACACTGAGGTCGATGGTACTCATGTTCTTGGTAGTCTTTTTACCAAGAAAAATTTCTCCTGGAACACAGAAAATGAGCTAACTGTTCCCCTGAACTGTGGAGCAAAAGGAACGTTCCTTTCAAAGAGATGGTATGGAGTTGGAATCAAGATTATTTCTGGGAGAAAATCTGTGCTCCTTTAGCCACTGCTTTACAGATAAAATCTACTAGAGACATGCAAATATAGCTAAAATATAAATGGCAAGGTAGGATGTGTTTTATTTTGTAGATCAAACATGAATTGCATAATAATTGCATAGCAATTACAATAAAATTACTGTTCGCTATTCCATGTTACCTGCAACCACTAATCAGTATAGGCTGGTTCATACATGACAGTGTTATTACAGCCTAGACTCAACAGAGTTGGTGTACCTGGGTACACTGAGTTATCAGGAATTAACTTATAGAGAGAACCCCCAACTTTTAGAGTTGGTGTGTTCAGAGAAGTACAGCCAAAGTCCAACTATAAGGTAACTGCAGTACAGTTCAAGAGAAAGTTGAAACCACTGCATGATGTAGCCTCAAACCAAGGTTTTGTAATGTTAAATAATGATAATGTAGTTAGAAGACGCAGAAATCTTTATATATACATTTACTTCATGGCTAGAGTACAAAATGGTAGTACAAGTAGTCATTTCCATGTGTTCAGAAAAAATTCCCCCAAACACTATTGGGTCTCTGAGTACTTGATGTAGGTTTGCAAATTCAGGTTTGAAAACCTTCCTGACCACAAAATGTATATAATTTGTATTTGCATTTTTTCCATGTAATTCCACAGTCTCAGATTGGGAGAACAAAAGCTGAGGAGCATAGTAGCAGGCTTCCAGATGAGTTCCAAGACCTGGGAAAAATACCAAAATAATAAACTAAGTGAAGAAGGGCCTTATGTGATCTACTGTGTCTCTCAAATGGCGTTATGCAATGACTTCTCCCTCCAGCCCTAACATTTGTTTGATTCACAATGTATCATTTTGATATATTCCCTCATGTTTTAAAAGCTGCAAGAAAGATCTCTATTATTATTTACCCTCCCTGTTGAAATGGAACACTTTCCAGGCTGCCTTTGTCTGGCTCTGGTTTCCAACCATCATGTGTCTTTCTCTGTTAGATTCATATGTTGGTGGCTGTGAAACAACTTCTGCATTTAGGTCCTGTTACACTGTGACAAAATCACCTCTTATCCTTTTCTTGGGTAATCAAAATAGATGAAAGTTCTAGATTTTCTTACCAGAAGACATTTCTCAAAATTAAGCATTCTTCCTCGGCTCATTTTAAATTTCCAGATACAGCAGTATAACATCCCATATCACCATACTCACGGCCTCTATGGACCCTCGAGGACAGAAAAAAAGCAGTGCCTTGTCATTGGTTATCCTGCCCATTGCCCCCAGGGCACTGAACCTGGCCTGGCCCTGCCACCAGGGCATGGTAGCAGCAAGGAATAACCTGAAGCTGGAAACATAGACCAGCCACCTGCGAAACAGAAGTGGCAGCTCCATTAACACTCATGGCGAATTTTGTATTTTAAAGTAATAAACATCATGTACAACAAAATGATGTTATTTCCTTACTCCTCCTTCACATTTTTCTGTTTATTTAGTGATGGATGTGATTTGGCCTTTCAGCTATTACATTGTTCTGCTTATCTGCTACAGCTACTAAATCCTCCTAAAAGCCACTCCTTCCTCTGATGTGACCTCCCTCCCCCTTGTAAATGGGATTTATTTTCTCCTGAAGAATGACCTTACATTTGGTTGTGTTGAAACATGCATTGAAATGACCTTCCCCCCTTTCCAAGTGACCCTGATCTGTGCCCACCATCTTTTCTCTCTTCATTGCTTTCTTTTTATTTGCTACAAATTCTGTCAGCAATGATTTAATATTTTCTTCAAGATCATTATTAAAGATATTGAATGGGAAGAGAGCAGCTCCCTGGAGGCTTCTGCTCAAAAAAACCTTAGCGACTGCAAGTGCCTTTCTGAGATCTACCAATGGAGCAATCCTTAATCTTTTTAAAATGAGTGCATCGATTTTCCTGTACAGCTAATTTTTATAAGAATTTTATGAAGGTCTTGCTCTGGTGCCTTATAGAAGGTGAGTGACTGAATCAAATCTGTGAAGTCACAAAACTTTTGAGGTAGATTATAAAAATTAAGAAAAGATACTGTATTGATTGAATCACTTGCTCTTTTGACTCCTTGCTGATTGTTTTCCCTGCCAATCTTCCTGGATTTGACCAGAGACCAAGGTTAAAGCAAGCTTGTTTGTAACCTTGCAAGCAGGTTTTTTTGATCATTCTAGAATTTATTAACATTAATAATTAAAAGAGCCAGTTATTAATTCTTATAGGTGTGAGTTATCCAGTCTTGCAGAATCAAAGATGTCTGAACAGGACACGTAGGAGGGAGTGTCCTCTCCGCTGTGCCAGTCCCCATGGCCAACTCAGGCTGACATCATCTCAGCTCCTCGGCACCCGAGGGAAGCGCTACTTGAGTGCTTCAGCCTTTTGCACTTTGTGATCGATGATCCTGCCAACCCTGTCTAACAGCAGATCTGTGTTGTTAATGGGATTTCATTTCATTTGCTCCTTATGTATGTAAATAACTCCTCTTGGTTAGCCTTACCCTGGCTGGCTTGTAGTGCCTCTTCTCTCCCATACCAATTACTTATATTTCCACAGTTTCATATTTCTGCCCGCTGCTATCAGTATAATCTTGGTTTTAATTGCATTTCTGCCTCCATTGCATCATTTAATGAAGAGAGGCATTTCTTCTCTAAGGAATTGAGGAGTCATTGCACTCATATGGATGATTAGGCATTGCTGCTCTGCTTTCTGCAAAATTTGCTTTCTCTCGATCTGAAATCAAGGAAATATCCACCGGAGCACAGAATTGGGCATATCTAAGATAGTGTCTTTTTGGTTCACGGGCTGTGCAGTCAGATTTGTCCCTGTAGCTCCAGCATTGAATTTCCTCAAGGCTTCTCAGCAGGATGGACAGATTGAATGTAAAGTGGGGCTGAGTCTGCTGGAGGGCAGAGGTGGAATGGGATCTGGGATGATTCCTAGGGGAACCTGGCTGCCTCCTCCAACCCCGTGTGAAAGGGAGGGAGAGGCCTCAAGGTAGTGACAGCTTAATGACTGCTCTTGCTTATCGCTATCCTGAAGTCGATATCATAAAACTTTCTCTTACTTATTTTTGCTCCATATTTTTTCAGCTTTGAGAAAGTGTTGTCTTTGAATAAGTAAGCATATGTACTGCTGATGAAAACTGTACCTGTTAGCATAGAGCAAGTAAATGATCTACATTGACTAACTGACACATTTGTGTTTATATGTAATATGGAGTTATTATTATTACAACTACCAAGTGTTGTCTTACATTTTGATAGAGAAATCGGTACTGCTACCAGATTCACTGTCTAGAAAGAGTGTATTTGGCTGCTAGGTAAAGACGAAGAGATTTTGATATTGAGCAAACACTAGGTATTACTGGTAGTTTCTAATGTACTACCTGTACATACACTAGGTGGATGATGGTGTTTGTATCTGAAAAGCCAGATGCTGACATTTGAAATGATACTTGTGGTATTAAGCAGTCCTGTGAGCAGAAGAGAGCTGGACTCATTGATCCTTATGGGCGCCTTCCAACTTGAGATTTTCTGTGATTGTACAAATAATGGCTGGTAAACTGGCATAGGAGTTCTCAAAGATGCTGTTTGTATTAAATGGTGTGTAATTTAACACATTTTACTTTACCTGCCAGAGTCTAATTGACCTTTTAATACAAACTTTGAATATTATAAACAAATGCTCATAAATATTAGTTTCAAAAAAAATGACTGCAATTTAGTCTTAGTGACCCATAGCTGAGACTAGTTTTTCCAGTTTCTCAGCTGGACCCTGAGTGTTGGTAGGAAATTTATCCTGGGGTTCAGGGGAGACAGAGCTCTGCTCTACTATGTGTATGTTTTGGTGCAGTGGATGATAAATACCATATAAGAAAGGACAGGATGTGCCACTGGGTGGCCCTTTCATCATTGCTAATCTTATGGAAACTAGATCAAATACAAAGAAATGAAAAATTGCAAACCCTTCATAACAGAGATGGGGTGGTATAACTAGTATGCAAGATATAAGTGAAGATTTTCTCTTGAGTGGATTCTTTGTTACTATTGGGATCAATTTAGGAAAACCATGGATGTTTGTAACCTGGAATACTATTTAGGAAATACCCACTAAACTGTACTGAATTTACTGATTAGCCATGAGCTCAAAGTGGCACACACAATCTGGGGGTGGAAGAAGCTTGCACGGCTATGAGACCATAAACCAATGTGTGATGTTTCAGTTCTCCCTTCTCCTCAGGTCCATCAGGATCCACTAAGGAGATGCCAAAATTATGCATAGACACTGAGGTTATTCAAAGAAATTTCCTTTAAAACACCATAACTTAAAGAAGGCAGTTTTATTGCTATGAATATCATCTGAGAGACTAATATGCAGTTTTATGCAAGCATCAGTCAGTGGCATGTGCAACAAAGCAGAAGAAACTAAATCTAGACTGAAAGCATTTTGTTAGCAACTTTAGTTTTTATTTAAATTTCCCCATAGGACTTTGACACCATATGTGGAAATAAAATCCATGCATAAAACTGCATATTCCTGTGCAGTTTATCAGATACTTGACATCTCAATCAACATACTAATGTACTTCCTGAGACAACACTTAAGCATTTGCAAATATTTCCTTTTGATTGCTTTTGTTTTCTTCCAGTGAAAGAAATCTTCCTCTTGTGGCTGTTCTTCTTATCCCGAGCATGTAACCCTCCCTGCCCGCCTTGGGGTCTACCCAAGCATAGTCCTATCTCCCTAGAAATGCAGTTACTCAGAAATTTATCTTTGATGACCCCACACTGCAAGTGTCCAGCTTTTCAGGAGCAACTCTTTTGGCTTTTAGCCTTGAGATTTTAAAGAGGGGCCCGCTTCAGTGTAGGAAAAGCTTTTCAGAACAATTGAAGTGTTATTTCATGTCTTTGTTCTGAGATCTGTTGGTGGGGAGGAATCCATGCCATTCAATTTATAGTAACAGCAACAACAACAAAGTCTGCAATCTGACTTGAGGTATCCCTGAGTACATAAATGTTAACAAATGAGGAAAGACTCTGTTCTCTGGCTCTAAAGGAAAATGACAAACTCTGGACTATGTACCTGTAAGAAAATTCTCTTTCCTAGAAAGGAGGAAGCAGAGAAAAGTGACTTCATGTATTCTGCCTTCTGGAAACAGTTCCTGACCTGTGTATCACTCAAACTGTGCTTGGACATAGTCCATGAAAGTACCGCTTGGCATGGGCCAAATCCATGCTGGGTAATGTGTCACTCTGTCTACTCAGGATGATAATCACAGGCTGTCACCCTGCTTTGTTTACTAGAATAGACATAGCCCCCAAATCCCATCAGTACCAATTTGCAGGAAGCTAGTCAGAGCATCTTGTCTCAACAGCTTGCTGAAGGAGCTGGGTGTGAGAGATGTAGTGTTTTATAGGGGGAATAAAGAACCTAGTCCTGCCAACACTTGGCCCTGCTCCCCTAGGTCAGCTGCTCTGGGGCTTGCAGAAGAGCATGCAGAAATCCTGGTCAGTAGGGTAGAGTTTTTATTATCCCTTATTTGGGGTGGTTGCAGATGCACACGATCACTGTGCTAACGTGTAGATAAAAAAATCTTCATGTTACACCATCATATTTTCCTTACATATCTTCCTCAGTCTGTAGCTCTCACTCTCTCTCTCCTTCCATCTGTCTCTAGACATTGCTTACAAGGGCTGGAGCATCAAAGATTTTGAACATGACAGTTCCCAAGCACACAGAATGTCAGGAATTTGCAAAGACCTATTGGTACAATGCATCCTCTCCCTGCCAAGGTAGCCACACACTAACAAGATGACAAAGCGAGCTATTTGGAAGGTGAAAAATCCCCTAAACATAACAAAGCTCTTCATTTAACCCTGCTGGAGCTCAGAAAGATTCCACAATCTGGGCTGACTAACTCAGCACAAACACTAATGAGCAGCTGAGAAGGCTCTCTCCCCAAGAGAGTTCATATCCTCAGCTCTAAGCAAATTCCAGTCCTACCAGTACAGCAAAGGCAAAAAAACCCATCACAGGCACAAACAAACCAAAAGCCAGGCAAAGGGCCTGAGAACAACCTAAGACCATCTCTCCCTCTGGAGGAAGTGCAGTCTAGTTCTCATTTAGCTATTGCTATTTTCTAGGTGCCCTCTGTCCCTGCGCTCCAGAGCCATATACTTTGATGCTTCCGTCTGATCAGTTTGTATGCCTTTGGACCCTGGTGCCTCCTGGCCCCGGACTCCTTTGCCCTGCAGCTCCGTCTTGCTGAAGCTCACCTCTTGCTAGCATAGCAAATTCTGTGGACCCTTTGATTTACAGTCTAGTGGTCCAGAGGCAGAATGGAATGTGAAGACAGAACAAAACTGACTCTGCAAGAGTTACAACTTTAGGCAGCATGTGCAAGGTCCATCTTCCCGCAGAATATATGTCTGTACCAGCAGTGTGTCTTTTTCCTTACACTTTCCCTCATCCCTCAGTCTAAATCAGACTCTCCGAGGATCTCACAGGATCCTTACTCAGCCTGTCCCCTTATTTCCATCCCCACTTTGTTAAAGATGAGCTGCTGCCTTTGGCTGGCATGTGGAAAGTGAAGGAGAAGAGAGAAAAGAGTTTCTGTTTCACTCAGAGATAGAAGGGTAGATAGACACCCAGGGTGGAGATCTGCTATCCAGACCCACCAGCAGGTTTCAGGAGGCCATCCCTGTGGCAGGGAGAGTGCTGGGGTACCACACCAGTCTGGAGGTGAAAGAGCCCAGTTATTTGCTTGACACTGGAGGGAAGAGATGGAAGCGTTGGGTTGCAACAGGAGCAGATGGAGTCAGGCGAGGCTCAGTGCTGAGGTCAGCCATGGAGTGCAGTTGTGCTCCTGATCACATTCCAGCAGGTCTTGGCTCTGATTGCAGAGCCACCAGCCTGGCCCTGGCATGAGTCATGGCAATGGCTGTGCCTGTAGAAATGCAGCCAGGGACCTGCTGCACTAACAAACTGGAGCTGACTGAAGTCCAAGTTTTCTAACACAGGCTTGCTGAGCAGTCCTGCTGATCTCAAATACGCATGGGCTCTGGGCCTTGGGGGCCAAAAGTGGCCCTGGTGAGAGCAGGACATTTTCAGGAGCTTGAACAGACAGGGTGCCAGCTAAGCATCCCTCCCATAGTCTCTTGGTATCTGAGTGCAAAGCAGCTGCCCAGCAAATAACTTACAAATTCAATCCTTAATTACGTTCCTGGCAAGGTGAATTGCTGCAGGAGTTGGATTTTTAGAAGAAAACTATCAGGGTTAATTTCAACTCTTTCCAGATAAATAATGAGCATGGATAATAATTCAAACATTTCTGTGAGATTGACCAGTACATCTGAACTGCCCAAGAGCATCTAAGGCAATGGCCATGATGGAGAAAGTCACCTCTTTTGCTTTTTTTTTATTTGGGGCCAACATTAGGAAGCTGTGCTTCTGAGGCAGAATATTGATTCTGTTGGTAGTGCTCTCACACCTCAGAGGAGGGAATACTTCATAGTGACAAGAGTAATTATTTTCCCAATAGGAAAAAAAAGGATTGTTTAAAATACCATAATAATTTTCCTGCTCTTTTGTGCAGGAAAAAATATCATTTCATCAGGTTTTGTTTAGCATGTTCACAACTATCTGGAAGTGAAGAGAAGTAAACAATTCTTACAAGCATTTCTGGATTTTCAGGCAGTTCTTTTCCCAATAGCCACTCATTACAAAACTGGAAAAAAAGCAGTTTTCTAAAACCCCAGAAGTGAAAAGTGAAACTGACTTTAAACATGTAAAATTAAAATGCTTTATATCTTCAACAGTTTAAAATCACAGGCTTTGCATTTAGTGTTTTCAAGAAGATAAACATGTATTTTGCATTTTTTGATGTCATGTCTAGTCAACGCCATCCTCTGCAGTTAAATGAGAAACGGTCTTTAGACACTGAGGCAGAAAATTTGTACTTAGTTTCTCTCAAATGGCAGTTAGATAGTATTCAGTAAAATAATCTGTCCAGGTAAGATATATACACATATAGCAACTGTAAACACATCTAGCTAAGATATGTCTTAACTAGAGATCCATTTTTGTGTGCATTTATAAACAATAAAATACAATGTACAAAAAATCTGTTTAATAAAGAGGAAATGAACCAAATAAAATTATTGAGGAAACAATGAAATTTTGGTACTCATGTTAAAAAATTGCCCGTTGTTTTACAAAACATCCAAATAGTTGTCTATGCTATCGTGGTGCTTGTTCCTTTCAAGTCGCTCTGCTTAGTCCTGCTGCAGAGGAGCGATGTGGCTCGATGAGTAAAGACCTCAGTTCAGCTCAACTCAACCTCTCTTCTGTTGTCTGACTTCAGCCCTTCTACTTATTCTTCCAGGGGAAAGAATATTCACAGTAACTGCTTTTAGACATTAGCTAATTTGGGCTGTGAACTGTGTTCTGAGGCACGCCACCTCCCTCTCCATTATCTAGATGTGAAGCCTGGGCCTAAAGTGATGAGATTAATAACACAATGGACATCCATAAAATGGGGGAAATTACACTAATTTTCTTCATAAAGTGCTTTTTATTTCTATGAGAAAATGTGATTATTATTATTCGCAGTTATTGGTACAGGGCATAAGGTTCAAAACGTGTTCCATTTAGTAATGCAGGAAGCACAAGGCTCTTGCAAATATGAGGAGATACCACCTATTTATCTAACTTACAATATACAAATTTTGAAATAAAGCTGCATAAAAACACACAGGAGGGAGGGAAGGGCACATATACTTGAACCTTGACTAGAGGAAGACATGATACATCTGAGAAAATGAATGGAGATGTTAAAACTCAGAAGCCCCACAGACATCTGCTAACTTGAACATGCAACTGGCAGCTATCACTGAGCCGTGCTTTCATGTGGTTCTTGGCTGCTGCTTGCCTGTATTTTCTGATTCCAACATGCCTCCTCAGTGTTACTCCTACATGAGCTGGCAGTGGTGTCAGAGGCAATCATGTCAGTGCACTGTAGACCACTTTTTTTCTTGTGAAGAGCAAGTTATTTTGATGGATCATGTTGCTTGAAATAAAAATGCAGGCTTCATCCATAGAAAGATTTATATTTTATACTGGGAACACTGGGACCATGCAAAAGTTCAGTTGCTTTCATTGTCAGGTGATGAGGTCCATAAGAAAGTGCAATGGATAGTCCCAAAGTGCAGGGGGAACAGCACTAAAATGTCATCTTTGTTCAGCAGTTACAGAAATCAGTATGACAAAAAACAGACTTGCAAACCCTTCCTAACTTTGGGCTCACATAGGCTCTCAGCAGGAAGCTGAAGTAGGTTTTAAATAATTATCAGCGATAAACAAGCTCTTGCCACCTGCTATTGACATGGATCATTTGCTTTAAACAAGACTTTGAATTTTTTATAATAATGGAGAAGAGTTACCCTTCTCCCCTTTCTCTGTTCCCACGTGATATGTAGAAGCACCTCTTTTTCTGTCTTCCTCTAACCAGACTGTCATGCACCCTGGCTCCTCTTCTTAAATGAACTCCACTAAAAAGACTGTACAAGTTCTGACTAAATACAACTCACGTCTGGGGGTCTTTTCCAATCTTGTGATTCTGTGTGATTAATAAAAATCCCTTCCCATGCATTTGCTTTTGCCATTTCCAGGGATGTGTCTGGCAGCAGAGATGTTGCAGACCTCAGTACTTCTCTTGGGGAGGAGGAACAGGGTTGTAGCTGCAAGCCACAGGAGGCTTTACCGCCCTTAGCAGCAGCATGGGAATGCTCTATCACTCTCCTACAGCCCTGGGCCCAATGTATCTTGTGCTACTGCCCAAGAGTGATACCTGCTCACAATTCTCACTGCTACTTGCAAACAGCCCTGGCAGAAAGTTTGAAGTCTCTCTTTGTGATAGCTGGATATCTTGTCCCTGGAGGTCTTCTCTCCATGATCCTCCCCATGGTAGCTTCTGCAGCATCTTCACAAGTTAGTTAGTCCACTTCTTGGTGGTCTTTGAGTGAGTGAGGATGGCAGCTGAAACACAGCTTGAGGAGTATTTACTTTTCCTTCCTTGCAAGGCGTTCCTGCTCTCAGCAAATGTCCACATGATTAGAAAGACTGGGTCTTTCTTCTAGAAACTGAGTCCAAACTCCAGAGAACAGTATTGTGGCTTTAGTCTTTTCCTTGGGGCTCTGGGTTGACTAGTAGTGGAAGAGAAAGTTGGCTGTAAAAATTTCAAAAATTGTTCTTTTATCTTGCTTCATCTCCAAGATGTCAGGGAGACTGCAGCCCAGTGCCTGCACATGAACCTCTCGGTACTCTTGTTTGCTCCCTGTGCTGCATGTGTTAGTTTACAGGTGCTTCAGAGAGGCAACCCATCCAACTCCCTCCCCAGGCAAAGCGTGGGAGCTTCTTCCATGGTACTGTCATGTAGCACCAGCAGCAGCAGCCCAGAAGCTGTTTTGGCATCACTTTGCAAAGACCAGAACCCAGCAGCCTGTTTTATTTTGCTGGCACGTGAATTTGATACTCCCCTTGCAGCAGAAGCCAAGTCTCTTCACTGCTTTCTGCAGCACCTGAAAGGCATAAACTCCATGTTTTCTGTTCCAAGAAAACTCAGTACAACTCTGAAGGATAACAGGTAACAACGTGTGATAACATGCCTATAAGAACAAACAGACTAATTGAATACAAACTTTTAAGTCATTTTAAAACTTCTCTGTGTATAATTTCTAGTCTTTGTGCTTGCTAATAGCCATGTGTTTCATGGGTCTTATTTTCTGTAATATGTCTACCCTGTGGGCTAACTGTGCTTTGTCTATAACTTTCATTATCTTTACATCAAAGGACCTGTTTCATGGCATTGATAAAACCCCCTTCTCACTGCCCACGAAACAGACTCCTAAACCCAAAGCCCGCAAACCAGCCACCCTTCTGCTATTATTCTTTAAGCTGGGAATGACATTGCTCTCCTGGAGCCCACCCTACTTCAGGGTTTGATTTTCAGGTGAAAAAGAGTACCAGAACGGTTTTAGAAGTACCTACACTGTTCAGAACAAAGGAAATGAGTTAAATGCATCAGTGTACCAAGCGTATAAAATAACTTGACTTGTAAGGCAGCCTCTAAGTGTGCCCTTTGACATGCCTTTCTGCCATCCATGGCATGCACAGCAACAAGATGCAATTCCATGAGTATGTCACTGCATTAATGCAGGAGGAGAACAAACAGAGAGAAGCTGGTTGGGCAACCTCCTGTGCGTGACTGGGAATCTTACAGCAGAATTTTGAAACACTTTTCAGGAAAGTGTAATGCTATAATGAATATATCAAGCACTTGTGACAATTGTGTCATTCAGAGGCTCATCACTCAAAGCTCCCAGGTCTTACTTTCTGCAATATGCTTACCTTGTGGATAGGATTGAACCTAGCAGTGCTCTGTGGGGTCAAATAATTGTAAAAAAGTATACCTCATCAAGACAATCATCTTCTCCATTTTTCTTGCTTCTTTTTCGTTTTACCTCTGGTTAACTCCCTCTTCACATAAAGAGAGCAAATTAACTGTGTTCAGTGATTAAATCAAAGATCACCATAACACAGACAAGTCATGCTCTATGAAACTCCTTCAGTCTGCAAATCATAGCCTTCCCTCTGGAAATTGGTGTCTGCTAATGTAAAGCCAGTCAGTCTGATTAATTGTGACTTTGAGCAGTGGGCGGTTTTGTGCTTGTCTTTATGCGTAAAGGTAAATGTCAGCAAAATGACTGGAGCTTTGGGTGTTACTTATGTATTTGATGAACCCCTTAAACTCTCCCTACCAAGTGTATTGTAAATGCTTGACTAGATTTATCAGTTGCTTTATAAGGAGCAGCAAGAAACCCAGATTAAAGGTTGCTAAGTTACAAACCAGATAAGACATAGGCGTATTTCCAAATTTATACAAACACCATGCCTAAATTCAAGAGAAGCATAAGAAGCGGCCTGAGCTCAAGAATAGGTTAGCATGCAAGATGGATTTCTCTCTCTATTTCTCTGCATGGCTTTACTTCCAGTGATATTTCAAAGGGGCATTACAGCACTCAGAACCTATTACAACATGCCAAGTATGAGAGAAATAGTGCCTAATGCACAGTATGGGGGCTTTTTAATGGTAATACAAATATTATGCAGCATTTCCCTCCCCAAGTCAAGCTGTGCTTGCCTTGAATACAATCCTCCTACAAATACAAACATGTACATCCTGGGTGCAAAGGCTCTTCTTACAATGGGGACAAAGTAGAACTGTCTTCACACACAGATAACATAGACATTAATCCGACGATTGAAGAAATGGGATTTTGAACTGTGCAAATTCCAGTTCAAAGGAGGATTCCTTCTCGGTATAGATGTCTTTGTTATCAGCCCATGTTTAGCTAATAAATGGTTTATTAAAAATGGCAAGGCTATGAATGGCTTACACACACATTGCTTGGTTTGGAGCTGTCCAAAATTACAGCTTACAGCACTTGAGAAGCTGTTCGGAGACGCTTGCTGCCCCGCACAGGGAAGTAGTACATGGAGTGATGCAGTTTTTCTGTAGGCAACACTTTCGCAGCCCATGTAAATTCCTAGGTTTTATTTTGGTCTTATAATATTAGTAGGTATTATCACAGATGACTGTGTTCTGAGGTCTCTTGTTTTCTAGCGAGGGAAAATGCTGCCGAATTGTTCATTCCACAGAATGGAGGTGAAACCTTTTGATGTAAGTGCAGGTATGCAGCCTGTGTCTGGCTCTCTGCAGCCACGTGGCACCCAGTTGTGAGCCCAGCACACTTCCCTGACAAATTGTGTGCTACAGAATCCTACAGTAGGGGAGAGAAAAGGGACTATTTTAAAATGTCTGGTAGAGAAATAAGTCTAAAATAGTTACATATAAGTTTCTCTGCAGAAAATCTAACCAGAGATGTTTACCAGATTATTTCCTCTAAGTATCTAGTATTGTTCAGAAAAAAATAAAAAAAAAAAGAAAAACTTTAATTGAATTCCACCTGCGTGTGGCATGATGTATTGAAAAGGCTCCAGCAGGGGCTGGCTAGCTGTTTTGAGAAAAGCACATTGCCTACAGGCATTTTTCTCATGTCCAACTCCATATGCAGTGCAGGGTCCACCAAAACTAGGAAAAGAGTTCTGCTACACCATATTGATGCCTCCAGGAGATTTCCAGAAAAAAGGTCAGCTGGGGCCTTCTGGCTTCATTCTGGTAGTTAAACACAGAATAATTACCTGACTTCCAGACCATGGATGCCACTCAGCCTGGATCTATCGTTACATAGAGCTCTGCAGCATAATGTCTTAATAAAGACAGAAAATTGTACTGTACTTTCTTCTTCCCCTCCTTTTTTTTAAAAGTATTTTCATTTACATGAAAGGACAACAAAACCCAACCTGAACACCAACCATTCTTCTATTTAACTACCAGCTCTGTGTTTTCAATAAGTTTAAAGGTAAGATTAATTATCATGACAAGAGTAAGGAAGGACAAAATAGGGGTTTTTTTCTAGTGGGGAGCCAAAAAGATGTTCTGGAAGCCTTGGCAGGCAGGGTCATAAGATTCACATTAATTCATTTATAACAAGAAGAAAAATAGCGTAGCACTACATCATCTAACAGAAGTTGTGGTCATTACTTGGCCTATAAGCTGTCTTTGCACCTGTCTGCTAGCTGGAGAGAAACCACCAGGGTCCAAAGTCCTGTATTTTGGGCATTGATTTAAATTCAACCTTATCACAGGTTCTAAATTTACATTAGCTTCCAGACACAGTGGAAAAAACGTTCATTGGAAAGTTGTGCTTTCATTCTGAAATACTTTTCCCAGTTACATATCAGATTTTTTTCCTTCTTCTTACAGATCAGCCTTATCATACTCCATAAAGATGCCCTTCCCATCTTTTTTTTTTTGATTTTACATGAAGCCTGTCTGACTCCTTAGATTTGAGAATTATGTCCTAGGGAGAATGACACTTAGTGGTTCCTCTGTACGGTTAGAAGCACTACACCCACACCAGCAGTTCACCACATGGTTCACACTCGATCCTTGCTGCTCCGAGTAAAATCAGAGATGGTGCTTACCGCTGCAGTCAGACTGATAAAGTTTCATAATCACTGTTCAAGTGTTTTGTAGACACATTGTCCTACTATTCCTTGCTTGAGGCAAGATAACACCCTGAAAGAATCCAGTAGAAATGAACTCTGCTGCAAGATTAAGTTTCATCTTGAGCATTTGTGTCATTAGTCTTATAGCTAGGTGTTCTGTGTTTTCTTTGTGGATTTACCAACAACTTAATCTCTCCCCGCCTGTCAGGTCTCAACTGTAAAATCCTTCAATCCATGCTCCTGGAGATTTCAGTCACCCCAAAAAACAGTGCCAGCATTTAAATAATTCCAACCCTCTTTTGCATATCCTCAGTGGTGAGCAGATGAGAGAGTTGCTTGAAGAATGAGTTTAAAGGGCTTTTCTATAGTCACCTTCTAATTTTATTACACTACCTGAGTTTTATTCTTTCTTTTTAGGAAGGGAATTATATGGCATTCACTGATATTCCTGTTCTTAAGCAAGTCAGTGGAAATTCCTGCAGGATTGTAAGGAAACTAGGTTCTGCAATTTCTATTTCACTTGTTCATGGTAGCTAATCCCCAAACTAGCAATGCCTTTGGTCTTGAAAGGGCTTGCCTGAACAGATGATGCTGACCTTTTCTGCTCTTCAAATCGTGATACAGCTTTCACAGTCCTTTTTAGATCAAAATACCTGTTGATTGCAATGAGACTTTTGCCTGAATTATCAAATCCTGGATGTCAATGCAGTGAGTCTATGATACGCTAACTACAGATGCTACATACCAAAAAGCTTTTTGTTAGAGTTTTTCATTTAAATTTGCAAGGTCTAGTGAATAAATAAAACATACTTTCATTAGTGGGAGTGTAGTTTATATCTGGACCTAGGTACAACTTATCCTTGTCCTAAATGGGAAGATGTACAGCTATATGTACACTGTCTCTTGTGTCTCTTGTACACTCAAGACTTGTGTGTCTTGCTTGTCTCTGAGGGTTGTTAAAAAAAATATAAACACCTTGCTACCTTGTAGGAAGGCTAGGAAAGAGAGTTTCAGAACATCCCTATATTTGATTTAACATATACCAATAAATCTGGTTGTCTGGGTATTCATTCATAAATATTCAAAAATTGGTTCACGTGACTGCTGCTTAGTCAAAATCCCTCAGTCAGAGCATGGTTCAGGTGGCTTGTCCAGATGAGTTTTGAATGCCCAAGTATTCACATAGCCTGTCTGTGTTGACATGGTAATGTTTAAACACTATACACTATTTTTTATTTTCTTTCCTAACACTGTGGAAACAGTTATTTCCTTTGTTGCAGCTTGTGGACATTGCCTTTTGTATTTTCATTAGGCACTTCTAAGAAGTGCCTGTCCCTATCTTCTTTCTGCCTTCTCATTGTCTAGTTATAGGGCTCTTTCTATTTTTTTTTCCTCCTTCTTTCTTCTTCCAGACATTTCTCCTAGGAAAAGAGATGTAATCTCTTCCCTGACTTTGTACCCTTTTGAAATGCTTAGCTATGGCCATGCAGAAGTACATGTACTTCAGTGAACATCTGGGTACAAATCCAGTCACATGAACTTACTGTGATGTGCATATTATTCTTAAATTACATTTTTTTACATTTTACCTTTTGCACTCATCCCTTCTAATACAACCCAGAAGCTTTTAAACCTCCAAAGAAGAAACATAGCAAAGTATTAAAACAACAGTGGCCTTTAAAGCTCCTTCTTTCATGCCCATCTTCTCTTTCCTGCTCCCTAGACAAAACCCAAGGCTTTGTGAAGGATTAAATCCCATGGGAAAACTGATGCAGGGATTATGACATTGAATTTAATGGGGCAGTTACAGCCACTTCTGAAACAAGGTCTGCACTGCAGCTTTTTATAAATCCCGTAAAGCCCAAAGTCACTTGGGGCTGGATTGATTTTGATTAACTGTGCTTGTCTAGCTTGAATTTGCTGCCCAAGCTTCAGTCACCTGGGGTCCTTTCTAATTCACAGCCTTACTGGTGAGTCAGTCATCCTGCAGGTTGCCTTCCTCTTCCATTGATTGCATAGCAAACAAGCTGAGACAAGATTTGCCATTTTTAGGCAGCTAACTTTAGAAGAGATGAATCACACCTTGCTAGTGTGGTGGCTTCTTCCTCTCATTAGTCCTGCACAAGCTGAATCCCTTCACCCGTTATATTACCCCTGTAACTTAATTGGCTTTTATGAGGTTCTTTGCATGAATCATTCCTCAGTGGCCCAGATGCAAAACTCAAGTGCATGAGTGATGTCCAATGTTACCCACATTGGACTAAACTCAAACACATGCTTACAGAACAAGAGCAGTACTTCACATGCAAAGAGCCCTATATCTAGGCATATTACTATCAAGATTTTATTTCTGATGTACCACATTTTCAGAAAATCTCACAGCAGTTTACAAATTACACCAAAGGAGATGACAGTTTATGCACTCTAACCTAACACTGGGATTTAAAGAGAGGCTGAAACTTGTTTTGGAAAACAGAATTTAATGGAAGAGGGGAATGAGGTCCACAACTAAGGAACAGGGGCAGGGATAAGCATCTTTCCATCATTACCAGTGACAAGTCCACAGAGATGTAACACAGCTGTATTCCATTTTTGTGAGGTTGTATTCACCAGCATCAGAGGTAACAGCAGTGTTTTCAGAGGTACATAAGGAATTCATAAACACCTTATTTTTGAAGGAACCCAAACCAGAAAACTCAAATCAGTACAAACTCTGGCAAAACAGATATACAGTGACTGACACTCAGAGAGGTAGAGATTTTTTTGATTCGCTGCAAATGGGGAAAGGAAGCACTGGAACAAGTTGCCCAGGGAGGTGGTTGACTCACCTTCCCTGGAGGTGTTTAAGGCATGGGTGCACGAGGTGCTAAGGGACATGGTTCAGTGTTTGATAGGAATGGTTGGACTCGGTGATCCGGTGGGTCTCTTCCAACCTGGCTGTTCTATGAATCTGTGATTTGTTTTCTGCTTAATTTTCCATATAACATACATTTCCATATTCTGCCTGCACACTCATACAATGTTTCTTATATACCTGTTGAAAACAAAGAAGTCACATACAGACACACAGACTCCCCCCTACCAGGAGACCTGCTCCCCCAGCCAGATCCCTGGGGTTGGGGGGGGGGGTTTAACAGGTTGATGCTGAGGTCAGCCACTGTATCTGTGGCAGGTAAGCATTTGTGGAAAATCCACACTTAATCAGGCCAGCAGGGACATCAGAAAGTCAAAGCACAGTACAGCATGTCCATAACAATATCCAAGTCTGTAGTGGTTGCTAATGTAATTCTGCAGATGGAGAACCACAAGGGCTCAGGAGCAGTGGGGAATATGGGATAAACAGAAGTTAAAAAAACCCAAAATCAATCAAACATGAGAAATTTAAACCAAGTTTATGTGAGGAATACAAGTCTAAAAATGTGTTTGTTCAGTAACAGGCATATTTACTCAAAGGTTTAAATTCAACCTAGAAACAAAACCCCACCATGTTTCCTGATAATATGCACTAGCCAGGCAAGCAACAACGATCCCCTGCTTGTTGATGAAGCAAAGAGATAAAAGCATAAAAAAGCCCAAGGCTCTCTGGTACTCAGTTTGCTCTCACTGTCATTGGTCAGTCCCTTCCCATCTCCTTTTCTCTGTTTAATTAAAACATTAATGGCAATACCTGTTAACTAGTGGGTTTGCATTCAGCATTTATATCTCTCAGATATGAATGCAGAAGTGATGGAAGCTATTCCTGTGCCAGGGCTTTTGGAGGAGAAGCCTGTAACTGAGCACTAGCTGCTCCGTGAGCATTTATCCTTAGAGCAAAGCTGATTTACTACCCCTTGCTGTTAACAATCAGTTTCCTACCTTTTAAAAACTGTTTGTAACACATGGTCCCTGGTAAGGGAACTTCTAAATAGTGTTTTTTCCTTTGTTGGTTTTTTTTTTTTTCCCAAATATAATTGCAAACTGTACTCCAGGGCAAGAGAGTTGTGGGAGAGGACATGGGGATTTCTATAGTGTTCTAAGAGGGAAAAGGAGGTCATAAGCAGTATCAATAAGAAAAATAAAGAACTACAGATACTATTGGCAAAAAAACAAGACCAGGAAACCAGTTCTGAACTGCGGAGGTGCTATGTATGGGACCACTGAATAAATAATTACTTTTTTTATGAACACATTCAGTAACACTGAGTAGCTGCTGATGTCCAAATAAAAGTAGTACAGACAGAAACAAGCTCTGATTATTTTATTTTTCATGTAGAATGGCCATGCATCAAAGAAATCCATAGACATCAGTGAAGTCTCCTGACACCACACTGGACAAATGAGCATTACATAGCAGAAGGGTGAAATGAGACTTAAAGAGGCTGAACAGAAGTGGCCTCCTTGGAAACACAGCTCAGTAGCCTCCTGCTCAGATAAGCAACCTCGCCCTCTTTCTCCATCCTACCCTTTGCAGCCGCAACATATTTGTGGCATTCACCATGGGAACATTATCTTGGGGTACAGAAGCAGGCCTGGAGCATCTGACGTGGGACCTGCTGCCACTGCCTTCATGCCATGCAGGGAATGTGGTGTCCAGCCTCCCACCCTGCTCTCAGCTGTGGGAATGGAAGCCCAGGCAGTGACCATTGGAAACAAACGTAACCAGAATTATCAGCCTGCAATAAATGTTGAGAATGCCACTGAACTACGCATCACACTGCAAACATGTCACTACCAAATACTTCAGCTGTCAGGATATTTTTAGTCTTACTGAATGCAACCTGCTAGAAACAACTGGAGTCAAAATCTAAGGTGACTTCTTCAGACAACTCCCCACATGGCAGTCAGCTGTCCAGGTACTGAAGGCAGTAAATGGCAGAGGGTATGTTTCACCCCTGAACTAGCCTAGGATTGTGCAGGATTTTTAAAGGAAGCCAATACTCTGGTCTCCCTGCAGCCCTTTGAGAAATGGCAGTATGAAGCAATTCACACTCGTAGAGAAACCCTTTAGTGTACTTGAGATTGAAATTTCTAAATGGCCATTGGCAAAAGCCATTTATCTGAAAAGTGCTGTTTTGTTTAATGTGCACTAGAAATACAGAGGCCCATTTGAATGGCAGTAAGGTATGTTTTTTTCATCTGTCTTTAGCACCAGGCTTCTCAGTTTGAGAAATAATTTCAGTCTCTTGACTCAGTGTTAGAGAAAATATTTAGTTCTGCACGTAAACTACACAGAGGGCCAAAATCTTCCTCCTGTAACCTGCAGAAATTGTTGGAGTTACTCCAGGAATGTATTTAGTCCCTTCTGTTCAAAATTTAAGACCTGCTGTTTTTCTGACAGCGCAGGTAATTGCTACAGCTGGAGCAAGGCTGTATCTCATTGTCTCCAGTCTCAGCCCCTCCTGCCGTTCTCTCTTCCTGTAGCAGAAACATGGAAAATCCCTCAGAACATGCTGCGGAATAGATCCAGTGCTAAATCTTTGTCCAACAAGAGCTGGTGGGGGAGGACACTGCAACTTGCAGTACATCCCACACTGGTTTTCCTGCAGTAAAGGAAGTGCAAGACCTCGACTCTGGGGATAGCTTGAGGAAATCTGTAGATTTTGAGGTACCCATGGAGAAACACTTCTTCTTTGCTAGCCCTGAGCAGCAAGGACAAACCCTCCAGCAGTGGAGTCAATTTAAGGGCTTTCTTCTCTACTTGTTAGGCTCTTAACCCCAGTCCAGCACCTCTTTCCTCCTTGAAGGTTACTGATTTGGCCACAGGATGAAAAGCAACTAAAGCCTAAGAGTTACCTTCCAAATATGGCAATGTGAAAACCTCTGCCCTTGAGAGTTTTGGAAAAGAGAGAAACAAAAGAGGCAGTAACAAGATCACATGAAGTCTGTTTTATAGCTGGAGACCTGAAGCTCTGAGTGGAGGTGCTCAAATTGCTGATTTGTGCAAGACCATACTGATTTATACTTAGCCCCATGGGAGAGTACAAGCTGGACTCCTCTGCCAAGTCCATCTAATAGCTCTGAAACTTTCCCAAATGGGAGAAAAATGATAGTTTGTGCATGGACATGAGCAGTTTCCCAGCTTTCAGTCTTCCTAGCTGTAATCACTCCTTGCAAAACAAATAGCTTTGAAAAGGGCAGCATCACGAGGTGAGTTGTCAGATGCTGTGCTAAGAACAAATTAGCCAGCTTTCTGTTTTGTCATTGTATTGCTGCACAGTTACACATGCTCACTCATAAAACCAAATGCCAGTAGATTACATTTCCTTCCAAACAGGTTCCTCTATGAATATATATAACTCGTTTTTGAATTAGAAAAATCCATCATTTTTTCCTCTCCCTGTAGGTGTACACATACACATGCATGAGTCTGTGTAGCCATCCAGCTGTGGTGCAGTACACT
>WAAB01006310.1:150490-174699 GCA_013389865.1 Piaya cayana | reverse complement strand
GTCAGTTGGCTAATTATTGAATGCCAATATTTATGAAAGCCCAGTGATAATAACACAATTCAATATTTATGGGGATCACACTTTTTGTGAATACGAGCACTGAGTAATCACAATAACTACTCTCTTGGTAGTTCCACTGATTTCAGAGGACAATGAGCAAGAATTCCTTGAAACTTAAAGTCTAGAGTCTATTCACCCCTTACCCTTTTCAGCGACTTCAGACACAGCATGTAGCAGCAGTTAGAAAGGACTATGGCTTCTTATTCCCAAAAAGTAAGTGCTGAATTCATGGCGTAAGCGATATTTTTAAGGTGTTGTGATTGGCTTAGAAGTGGTGGGGAGCTTGACAAGGTAAGCAGCGGGGAGGGAATACTCCATCTTTTGCACAATAGCTCTATGATTGGAACAACATATGGAGAGGGAGAAGAGGCGGGCAGAGTATCAGACTCTCTTTGCCTCTCAAAGTCCTCTTTTTCTCACTAGCACACTCCAATATCTCCACTTAAAAAATTGCCCAAAACCAGATGCACTGCTTGCAATGAAGCAGTTTTTGAGAGCAAAGATATTCTCCAAGACTTAGATGACTCAAATGCACCTACGCTATGGTTTCAGTGGAATTTAGCCAGTGGGCATTGGATCCAAAAGCCTGTGCAGACAGGGCAGGACAGACATCATGGAGGGAAGGACTGCACTGCAAACTTTGTTTCCATGTAGTAAGGGAAAGATTGCAAATTTGAACATTAAGGAAGCTGTTCCTGCCTACTGCTGACTTCTGTACTTCCATGTTCAGGTCATAATTATATTTACCACATAATTGCAACCAGAGAAGAACCTTGGGTTTATATCTTATTCAACAGAAAACTCTCTCCTATTGCAAAGTTTCCTAATACTAGAAATCGTGGTAGAAATGATGTCAGTAACTCACACCATTTCTTGCAGAGCCTGTTTCCCTAAGACATGCTGCAGAGCAGTTTGCATCCAAAGTAACGAAAGGTGTAAATTAAGTTGAATAAAATTGAATCAAATTGAGGAAATTTTCATTCTGTCTGGGTATGACCACACAGATATCTAATGCAGTTTAAATAATGTATCCTAAATGTTTTCCTTTAGGTAATTTTATTACTGTTCCTGACCAGCCCCATGTAATAATCAGATGTTCTCTGCTGGAGCATTAACCAGGCTTGCATTTAGGAGTCTGCTCTGAAGATGTGAAAAAAAGATTCCACAGAGTCTGCTGGGCTTTCCACCAGATACCCAGCTTGCAGAGCTGGCTGAAACAGTCCCAAGGAGTGGAGGAGTGTCCTGCCCTGCTATAGCATCACCACAAAACATAACACAGAACATCCACATGATGTCAGTGGGAAAGGCTCATCTGTCCCTGCTTTCTCTCTCCCATGCACATCATTAAGGGATATGCACATAAGAACAAAGGAGCGTGTGTTTGCTCCTCTGTGTGTGGAGGGGAAGGTACAAAAGTAAAGGAGTGGGAAACATCTCTGTATACCTCCAAAGCAACAGAAGAATTCCCGAACTACAAGCTATAAGCAGATGTTCATGTTTAGTAGCCAATAATGGACCACTTTCATTAATTTATTTTTACCCTCCTTAAACTTTTTATACTAATTAAGATCCATGTGAAAAGGCCTTTTGTTTAAATCCATTATGCTTTAGCTTCAGGTATCTTTTGTGTTTCTTGTCCTCTCCTAGCTTTATTTCCCCTAGATTAGCAGTGGTTTCAGTATCTGAAATAATAAAGTATAGCAACAGAAATTATTCTTTTATTACCATCATTTCTTTGGGAGGGTTGGGGGAAGATGATGAGATGTCACTGATTAGTTGCCTAAAGAAAAGAAAGAAAGAGAGAAAGAAAAAAAGAAAAATTAACAGATTTTTGAGAAGAGAGATATGGAATGGCTAAGTGGAGCCACAAGTCCTGTGTTTCCATCCAGTATTTAACCATCACCCTCAAACACACTCAGATGGCTTCACAATATGTGAAACAGAATCAGAATTGTGTAGCATAAATGGACTGCTATAAGTAAAATATTGAAGTTTTAAATTTAAATTTCAAAATTAAATATTTTGAACTTTTTATTACATTTTAAAAGCCAGATACATGGGGATTCTTTATCTTTACTGTAAATAGTTTGCTTGCATTAACACTGCCCTTACTTAAATAGGTTAAATGACCACATATACGTTTATATATTTACATAAAGCATTGTTAAATTCTTAGTGAATGTACTGACGAGCACTTGTGATAGAGCACTTACCAACCTCTTCAGACTCTGAATTTCTTTTCTGATTGTTACTGGCATAACTTCTAATGCTTGATTTTCCCATGGTGCAAGTTTGCTCTTTTGCTTGATTTCTCTTTTGTGCAGTGAGATGAAGAATTTGTGTGACTGGAGCAAAGTCATTTTCCTGTGCAAAGGTAAGCAAATAGGCAATAAAAAGTGGCTTCTATTGAACGAAGTATACCTACTTTAATGGAATATATTGGAAAGCTTCATTAGCAGTGGTCCATGAAACTGAATCTTTAACATGAACGTGTGAGGTAGATGTTGAAACAGAACAAAATGCAAGGGTCATATTTGAAAATACATATTAGACATTTGCATTTGATTCTGATAGCGTTTGCTGAACAACAGGCACATGCAGAATTTGTTTTGCTGCAATAGGCTGCTCTTGCCACCACCTGATAGGAAGAATGAGTTAACAGTTAAACAAAATGGCCCATTAAGCAACTGTTGTCCTGATAGGGAATTATCTCTTGCTCATTAAGTTTGAATAAAGCATGCTGAACAAAAGATTTATATATTAAAAAGTTATTTAGAAGAATGAATAAAAACAAATTTGGATCTATAATTTTGTCTCTGTGATTTTCTCCTCACTCCTCCCTCCAGTCAAAAATCCTCAACTATTAGTCATGATGCATGTTAATTTCTTACTAGCTTCCTCTCCTCAAGGCATTCAAAAGAATTTGTGTGGGTAGTTCTTATCTTAATTTACTAATTCAAGTCTTTTTACTGCCACTGAGCATGTATATTGGTTTTGTGCTGTGGGTAGTTTACCCAAAAGACATCTTTCCTTCCTTTATTTTCTTTTAATTGGGTTTAAGGAACTGTTGAGATGTTCCCTAGCATGTAGGTTGTCATCATGGCAAAAAACAGAGGCAAAAGTTATGTTCTAAACTACTCAGACAAACTGCTTCTTATCCCCAGCCACTGACATTTCTATCTAAACCTCACCTTAGAAATGTATTATTGTGTTGCTACTATTTTTGGGTACTGCACAGGGAAAGCCAATGCAAGGCTTGACGCTGCATATCCCGTGCCTGTACAAGTAAGGTGCAAAGCCAGAAAGACAGCAGTAGGATTATAACTTGGAGGCTTCACTAATGGGTTACTGGAACAGTATGAAGACTACATTAGATATTCACTGCTGACATGACAAGATACTTTCCCAACAGGGACCATGGATTGAAAGAAAAGGATCACTGCCAGCCTGAAATCTAAGCTGCTCAGCCACATATCCTGGTATGTGCCTGCCATCAGCCTTCTGCAAAGTTTTGTGAAGTTAGCCAACATTTTACCATTTATAATAAGATTTTAAACAAATTCCATCCATGGAATGAAGTACAAGGATACGCCAAGTCACTGTACCCTCTTTAGTCTTGGCCATTGCCATTTGGCAGCCACTGTTCTCTACCAGGAATGTTGCTGTCTGAGACAACAATACAGCTGCTACTATCCTGGGAGCCTTCCTAGGGGTTTTTCTCCAAAAGGGGGCCCACATGACCCAAATGACGGAATGAAACTGGGTCAAATAGGCACAAAATGCACACTACACCGAGGAACAAACCCAGTGTCAAAGTAACTGTTTTCCCTAGCTCTGTATCCATATTTCTCCACAAAGGAAGTGTATTTTAAGGAAACCACTTAAAACTTGCAGAGATTTAGCCTTCAAAAAGATAACCCAATGCCCTGAAGGATGTGAGGGTGATCAGTTGAAGTACCTCTTAAACTCTTTTCATTATTCATTGGATGTCTAGGAAAACATTTTGACTGCTGTAATTCTATATACCCACCAGGCTGGTGCCAGAGATTCCATTAAACCAGTGCAAGGACTACCTGAGCTGCCTGCACAAGGAAAGCCACAGCCCTGTATTAACCCTTTTTGATCTATGCACAAGGGACAAAAGATAAGAGCCCTAGCCTGTTGGCCTGTCTGCCCAGGATAGGCTAAAACTTTCAGTTGCAGTAACTGGAGCTGAAGTCACTGGGGATATAAAGCCAAATATATTAATTTGAGGACAGATATCTGCTACTCTTTGAATGTTAGACAGGGATCTCTCTCTGAGTCCTCTGTCCTGGACTTGAAGGGAGAAGGAAAGAATTTGCTGTGGTAGTACGAAGAATCTGGAATTGGGCAAATCAGAATGAATAAAAGTTTACTTTTTCCATATATTTAACTTCCTGTCAGCTGAAGCAGTTTCCTCCCCAGCTTTGATGCTGGCTCTGGCCAGTTGCCCCATCCCCAGCCTGCTCCATCACCCATACTCATACCCACAGACACAGAAAACCTTTCAGATTTCTGTCAGCTCTCTTCACCTGCTCCACATCCCTCATTGAAACAAAAATCAGGAAAGAAGCAACATGACAATTTATGTAGTCACCGATTAAATGGATTTACCCCAGATGGACTGTGGACCTCCCCAACGGTAGCTCCACAGAAGTCCATAGCAGGGAGCTCACATGCACATTCAATGAAGGAATGGCAAAAAGAACAAGTTGCTCAGAGATCATGGAAACCCCATCCCTGGAGTTGGTCAAGACCATGCAGGATGAGGTTTTGAGCAACGTATCCAGTGGAAGATGTTCCTGTCCATGACACAGGAGGTTGGAACTAGGTGATCTTTTAAGGTCCCTTCCAACCCAAACAGAGGCAGCGTTTGCATTTTATAGGGCTCCCTCTGTTCCACAATAGCACAACATTTGCTTAAAACACTGTTTTGTATGCATTCAAGGTCACTCTCGTTAGGCCTGTTAATCCCTGAAGTAATTTATATTTATCTATTACTGCCTCTTTTTGCAGAACTGTCATCACATCTGCTTTTGAGTTTATGACAATACAGGGAAAATCACTTGTGTATATGGAGAAGGAAACACTACAACTAAGATTTGTCTTGAAAACAGAGATGTTCCCTGATTTTACTGTATGTATAATCAGGGCAGTGATGTGGTCTCCTTCCCTTTGTTTCTTTTGGCCTTTATTATACCTGTTGAATGATTTTCTTCTCTTTCTTACAGAAAAAGATCTGTCTTAAAGACACAAACAGAATGTGCAGATACATCTTAAAAGAAGCCAACCAAAACTCAGGTACTGTGAACCTTGCTTAAACCTTGAAATTACTAAGATCCCAGCAGTTTAATTGTTCCAGGATTTTTTCTCCAGTAGGGTGGGGTGAATCTCTCAGACTGCCATGGAAACAGTCTGGGTAGTGTTGTCCAAAGGAATAAGAATTCGATTGTACAAATAATCTGCAGTTAATGTGAATATTGCCCATTGCCAAGGTATAAATGTCATACTTCATAAGAAAAAAAAAGTTCCAGCAGATGTTCCTCTAATCCTATTTACTGGTTCTCTGCTATTTCCCCCTGGTCACATAACATGACTTTTCAGTATTTTTCATATGTTGGAAAAAACTTCAATGAGCACAATGTAAGAAATAATTCATCACAGGCAAAGGAATGGAGTAGATGACCTAAATGATTTCCAGTTCCTACTGGTTCTTTGTTATACTAAATATGCTTGTAATTAGAGGACAAAAGAACATTTATTCTGCTGTAAAAAACATCCATGTTATGTGTTAGAATAGTAAAAATTATTTGGTAAAAAGTCATGCCCCCAGATTAAATAATTATATTGTGCAAAAACTGCGCAACAGCCAGGCTTAGCAAACAGCTCTCCATGTGGCAGCCTGTGCAGGAGTGTGCCCTGGCCTCAGCACACTACATTTCTTGGGGCATTAACTGTATAATTTCCTGAAATATTAAACTAAACAGGTTCTTTTTCTTGCTTACTGAACACAAATTGAATCCACAAAACAGAGTAGCTTCTCATATTCGTAGTGCTGAGGCTTCTCTCCTTCCCCTCTCCCATTCTGGGACTTGTGTTGTTGTAAATTTTAAAAATCTCTTCCTGGGAAATCATCCTGAACAACAAAAAAAAGAGAGAGTGAAGCAATTAAGGAAGTGATTTGGCTTTTCTAAAGGAAAACTGAAGTGGAATAAATAACATTTTAACCCTAGTTGTGATAGTAGCCCTCATGAGTTAGCATTGTGAAAGGAACCCATTATTTTTAGCGCTAACTCTTGTTTCATTTCCCAGTGGGAGAGTACAGGAAACTGTTCCTATTTCACGTATTTACCAGAGGTGCATAAATCATTCTGGAGAACGGAGGACCAGATCAAGTAATGGATGGAAATGAAACAAATGGAAATAAGTCCATTGCACCCCATGCTGCTGCTGGGTTTGTGTGTGAACTGCTTTAGCAGAACTCCATGAGGATTTTAGTTTCCAGGGCCACAATGAATGATGACTTGTGTCTGAACATGTTACAAATTTTACCTTCCTCCATTTTTAATCCTTTGTAGCTTATAAGAGTTTGTAGCAGGCTGATCAGAGAGGGTTATGTGGAAAGCTTGGTCTTGCCAACTTTCCAAGGCTGACCTAAGATGAGAGCAGGATTTCCTTCTTCCCGTCAGCAATGGCAATGACATTTAAGCAAAGCATAGGAAAAGGTTTAACATTACAGCGTGAATTTTGTTCAGATACCAAGATAAGGTTTCTGAATATCTTTCAGAAGAGAGAGTAGTAACAGGGGTCTGCTATGCATGATACCTGAGGTTTAACTGCTTGCTGCATCCTTGAGGGCGAGTGCCCTGACATGATGCACTTGCCTGCATCCTCTCCAGTACGACACAAACAAACCCACCAGAGAACAAATACAAACTGTCCAATGCATCTATAGTACACCATATTAATGTTTGTGTGGTCTCTGAAGAGCTTTGGGAGCTGTGGGAGCTGTGTGGTTTTACCTCCGTGCCTGAGACCACAGCACCTTTGCTGTCGTGTAATGTTGTGTTCACCTGGGGCCCATTCCTGGAAATTCCAGTCACCTGGATCTTGGAATTCTGGTGAATAAAATGCCAGCAAGTGACAATCCTGGCTTCACTGGCAGAGCTGCATGGCGTGTCAGGGCCACATATGTGTAAGAGCTTAACTCCTCAGCCTTTTCTTGTACATGTTTTAGTATTTTGACACCATTGTTCACCAGTCTGTTGGACTGTGGACAAAGGGAGCTGTCTGTTAGCTGTGTCAACAGCTACTTCATTCAAAACTGCTTAAATTTATTCCATGTTAACAATGGCCCAGTGTCAGACACAACATCTTGAGCAAAGGTGGTTTTGCTTAGCATGATCATATGTTTGCATCTCCTAGTAAGGCTGTCTCAGGGAAGTGGAAAAAGGCAACTGAGGAACTTTGTACCATTCTTCATGGACAGCATGACCCTGTGTCTGCTTCTCTGTGCTGAAGATGAGCTGCCCTCCACCATCAGTAATGGGATTTTTAATTTGGTTTTGTTCATATATATGGCATATGTGACACAAAGGATCTTCCTTTAGCTACTTCTCAGTGGAACCAGTAGAAATACTTCTTCACAGATTTCTTTGCTCTGCAAATAAGCATTCTGATGTCTTAACAAAATATTCTTCTGTTAACACTTCCCAATAAAATAGAATGGTTTTATGAAATAATTTAATGCCTGAAATTTCTTTTAATCAGATTTCAATAGAGCAGTTTTTTATAAACAAACAATTTTTGCCTTTGTTAAGCATCGGGATTAGATTCAATCTAAAGAACCAAATTACTAATTTTAAAACAGACTTCCAGGAAGTAAATTAAAGTTAGGGACTTAGTCAAAGCTCTAAAGTAAAAATGTTATGAATGGGAGTATGAGTGTCCACCAGAGCATATTATAGTTTCTGCTACAATGTGGCAAACAAATGTGTATTTAAGAATTTTAAAATTTGGATCTGTAATTGCTATCTTTGATGTAAGTACAGTATGTTTTTAGGAAATACAAAAATAAATAAATAATAAAGAATAAATAATAAAAAATAAATAAATAATAAAGAAGATAATGTTATGTATAGAGGACCAACTTCTGTATCACAATACACAGTACCTTTCACCCAAGCCTTACGTTATTGAACTAAAAACTGGCATTGCAATACATACATCAGGTACAGGGAGTGTTGCAATTATTTTGGCAATCAATTAGTCAAAGTTACCAATATTTCAATCAGACTTTACTGAGAAAGATACCACTAAGCAGACAAAAATTTATAAATCTTCCTTTTTATACGTCATAGGCTATCTTAAAAAATGATTGACATTATTATTTCTACAGATGAAGGGGAAAAAAAACCCCACATGTAAAAAAATGAGACAGTCTGGTTAGCTTCTCATGCAAACACCAACACTGCTACTTTTTCCCTGGAAAGGAACCCAGATCCAGGTTGGGACATGACCCCAGAGCCTCCAAGCTGGACTGCAAGCATCCCATGATCTGAACCATACAAACACTCCTAAAAACATAAGAACATCACTTGTTGCATTTTCCTCTGCTGTACTTACCTTGTAATTTAAAAGCAGTGGGAGTTTCGTGAGGAGGATGTCTGAGAGCAGATTTTGATCCCTAGGCTATTTGTTTTTTAGTCTAAAAAGACTGAAGTGGTTGCAGTAGTATAATATACACATCATTTGTCAAAATTAGATCAAAGCAGCTTTAGTTATATGAGAACAGAAAATGTCTGAACCTGGCAAACTCTTATTTTTCCTCCAGGAATGCTATACATTTGTCAAAAAGTAACTTCACAAGACACATTTTCAGCTGCCACCCACTCCTAAAAATATTGCATCTTCCTTCCTTTCTCCCTTAAAAAGATAGACATGGTTTTTTTCAGCCTCAGACATCCTCCCCACTGCACAGAGCAAGAAAGTGTGCTGTGCCATACCAGTTCTTCAGCCTGAGGACAGGACGAGTTGCTACCAGATGATCTCCCTTTTCTCCTTCCATGGTGACAGGAGCAAGCTCATAAGCAAGAGATACTAACAGAAGCAGGTGTTTCCAACTTTTTGTTTCTTTTCCTCTTTTTTTGGTTACTTCTCAGCATCCTGTGAACACGAAACATGTATTTATGGAGCTAGTTAAATTTTTCATTCTTTTTGGTGTTTGCATGAAAATTTGGGGTTGTTTTGCCAAGATACAGATCTAACCAACAGCAATCACTCCCAATTAAAATGTGGGAATTTTGATTTTTTTTTCATGTTGAAAAAAAATTAAAAATTAAATGTAAATACTTTACTCTGGTTTGTAGCATTTCAGTCATTACTGCATGAGCCAAGCACTTATTCTGGGTTATATAAGCAATGATTCCCTTAGAACATTTTTGTTTTCACCAAAAGGAAGATTGTGATGCACCATAGAATATGTTATTTATGTATAAAGTTTGTGCAAAAAAAGCAAAATATTTATCTAGCAACCCCTTTAGTACAGCCCTGGCAAAAGACAGAAATCCATTATCAGAGCTAGGAAAAATTGCTGATAGTTCAAGTGGCTGTTTTTTTATTGCTTTTAACACAAAACTCCTCTGCTGCTGTTTGCAAATGTATATAGTCAAATTAGGAAAATGAGTATAAGAGCATGATGATAATAACTTCAGTAATTAAAAAAACCCTGACCAAACAACAATTGATTGTTTTGGAACTGTTAATAAAGCCAAACCCTACAAAATCTAGAGGATTTTTTTCTGAATGTGGGCAAAACAGGAGTGATGATGAACCAGGTTTCTGGGATTGTGGTCCTCGTTTGTCCTGCCAGAAGCAGAAATATTTCTATACTTCTTATTTTATTTTATTTTATTTTATTTTATTTTATTTTATTTTATTTTATTTTATTTTATTTTATTTTATTCTTTTAGGGAAAAACTTCATTTCAAGTATTTTCTGTATCAGATTGTACTTCACATCATTTCTGTACGCAATGCAATGTTTTTCTTTGCATGCTTCAGGGAAACATGATGAGGAGCCTGAAAATTGATTCTGTGCGCTGTGGCCAGGATGCAGCCTTACTGAAAGTTCATGAGCATTAACTTTACCTTGCCAGTAACTATTAAAATTTGTAAACCTGCATTTTAAAGAGCTTGACTTGACTGGTAATGACTTTAGATGTCTTTTTGAAGATGGTGACAAAAATACTTTCAGTATTATAAAATACTTTCAGTATTTTTCCCTAAGTTCACATACTTCTCTGTCTTTAATACAGTAATCATAATAAATATCACCAGATCTGCAGAGATTGATCCTGAGAGCTTATCCATTTTTCTGAAGTGCTTCTGTTGTTCTAATAAAGGAGACGGGATATCCCTACAACCCTTGCCTCCATTGGATACAAGCACTGACAAGAGGAATAAAATTCGCAGCTATGAAACTGAATGTTCAAGGAGAATAGCTAATGAAATGGAAAGTAGCACAATACTATACACACATGGGAAAAATAGCTTATATTGTTTAGAAATTGCAAGTTTTCCTGTTATTTTTTCAGTATTTTCACCAGCATGAGAAACAGAGAAGTCATGCTCTGCAGTGGCAATGTGCCCCTGTTTTTGCCACAGTAATACTAGAGTCCCTGGGAGAAGCTGCTACTTCCCTCCAGCTTTCAAGGAGCTGCTGCCCTGCGTCTGGCTTGGAAGACCTTGAAAGAAAAAAAAAGGAGAGCAAAACAAGTGTGCTTTACCGGGGTGACTCAAGCGATTAAATAGCTGCCAGCTGGCCATGTTTTCCAGAATACAAAAGGAAGATTGACAGCCTGTGCTGACATTCAAGCCTCATGTCATCGCTGAAAGTTGCCACTGGAGTTCTGACAAGTACACCTTCCTCTGTTAGACTCGGCACACTGGAGGTAATGTCAGCCAACAAGCTGGGGATGAAACACAGTTTTTTATTTTGGACATAATGAATTAATATCTGAGAATGGGAAGGCTGGGGTTTTAAGTAATTACTACAGACTATTTCTGTCTGTGTAGAAGTAGATGAGAAGTCCTGAGCACCTGAAGCACGGAAAAGCTGAGTTTTTCCACAGTGACATTGTGCGCAAGACCACAGAGCTCAACAAAAGGCCCAGAGCAGATATTCATGGGCACTGTGGGGCAGTGGGGCATTTCTCCCATTTGCTTTAGGAGCTGCCTTCCTTTTCCTGAGTGTTATTATCATTTCCACTACTTGCTCTTTCCTCTTTTCTTAAAAAAAAAAAAGTTATTTTGCTCCCTCTTTTCTCCTTGCTATCAATCAATATGCTGCTTGAAGGTAAATATCAACTGAATAGATGAAGGCGGGTTATGTATATTTTCTCAGGACTCTAATGTGGGAGACTTGGGCAGATCTGACAATGTTTTGCGTCTGAAACCCCATGCAATTAAGTGGCAGATGCGTTGATAGCTTTTGTTTGGGTATGGATGCAAAGTGGATTGCCTTTTAGGAGACATTGTTATTTTACTCATATTTTCTGCACCACAACAGTCTTGAGGGTGAGGTAACATCTGGACAGTGTCACAATCCACCAAGTGTCACAGTGCATACGTGTAGTTTTTACCCAGAAGTTAAAGTCTCTTAATTAGCTACATCCGTCAGAGCCTGAGTTGAAGGATCTGTTTTTTATGCTATAATCAGTTCTTGTAAGAGGAACACATGAACCCAAGCTCCTTTCCTGCTGGTTAGAGACTTCCATTGAGGGTCTGGAGTGAGCCCCTGGTGAAGGGGCTGGAGAACAGGCCTTATGAGTAGCAGCTGAGAGAGCTGGGTTTGTTTAGTCTGGAGAAGAGGAGTCTGAGGGGNATTCTATGATTCTCTATTGACTTTTAAAATACATGCTTGCAGCTGTAGAGTTATGGACCATTCCTATTTATAAACCTAATTCCTGATCCATGACCGACATTGTGAGGAGGAGATCACCAGGGGCGCTGAGGGTGGCAGCATGAAGGACCAGTACAGGACACTTTCCACAGCCTGCTCCTGCACATTGCATCTCTAGCAGCATTTCACACCGACCATGAGAGGCATAGGAAAATCTTTGGAAAAGTACTGCAGTGTGTGACTGCCAGGAAAGCTGCTCTTCAACCTACACTTCTTTCCTGCTTGTCTTCTGGGAAATGCCTCATGTCCTCTTCTTCTGCAGAGAAGGGAAACAGGAAGAAGCTGTTTCTCCTAAGACCTGACCAAAGAAACAGAAAGATCTACTCTGCCACCTTCTCATCTGGAAGAGCTAAGCCCAATGCAAACCTTGATCAGTGCTCACTCTCAATATAATTGACTCGTGTATGTGCTGGGAAGTGAGGAGGAAATATATGGATAACCCAGGACATACTTAGCTGAAAGAATTATTACTGTTTGCTCTGTGTGTGTGTTTATCTGTATACTTTGTGGTGGCTTTTTTAATTCTCTACCCTTGCAGTAAGAGAAAATATGGATTCTGCTACAGATTTCCTCCTTGCACAGATGGAGTCAAGGAAGAGAAACCTCTCCTCCAAGACTTCTCCATGTAACACTATGGCATATGTCATCACCGCTTTCTCATTTCCTAAGACCCTCATTCCACCTGTCAACATGTGCAACCTCTCTCCTAGGCAAATCATCTCCCAGTTCTTTGGTGGTCTTGCAGAGCTCAGAGCCAAATTGCAGTTGTTATTTGAGAGTACACTAGAGTTTTACCCTGAGGAGGCGTAAATGAATTATACAGACTTTAATACACATAGGCAGTAATTTCTCTGTGGATCAGGCACGGAGAGAACTGAGGGATTGTTTGAGTTAAAGATCTTAGCCTTTTTTTTTTTTTTTTTTAAGGTAGCCCTCTGGAGAACTATTGCATCTTCTCACCTGGAAGAAAAATCTGCTACCTCCTGCTCTGTTTTTCATATCCTCATGAACCTCCTATTGACATCAGGATGTAGCAGCCTACAGAGAGACTGATTAAGTGTTCAGAAAAATGAAAACCATAAGTCTAGACTGCAGACTCTTGGATCTGGAAATCAAATGAGTGCATGGATGACTCATTCTTGTTTTCCTGAAAGAAAATGGTACACTTCCCTCTAAGTTTTATGAGTAAAACCTTTCTCACTGTGTGTTGAGCACAGACTACTTGAAAGATCTTGAAATGTGTCATGTATTGGCAATGTATCCTGAGCAATAAAATATGCACAAATTCATACACACCATCCTCTCAAACTATTTCTGTCCAGATCTCCCTCAGGAATCAATGGAAAACCTTGACAGAGCAAGTAATGCAAGACAGTGGGTCCCAAAGAAATATAGTTCTTCTTTGGCCTTCTCTATCTTTTTGGCCTTAAAGCATAAAATCAGCTGATGAACTGTTTATGCTTTATGTAACTTTGGAGAGGCAATAGGTAGATGCATGCAATGGCTCACACCTCAAATCAATGACCAAAATGACTTTTTTGTTTATGATAGAATTTCTGAACAATTTTTAATAGATACAAAAGGCGTTTTGTTTTGTTTTGTTTTTTAACAATCATACTGTCCTTGGTTTTACATGTTAGAGTGTTTGGACAGAAAGAAGAATATTCTATTACGCCTCTTTTCAAAACCCATAAATTGCATAGCCTGTCTGCCAAGTATAAGATGCAAGTACTGTGAATTTATCATCCATTTTCTGGCTCTGGCACCCACCTGTCCTATGAGCATGGGTAAGTTCCTTTGCTTTGTACATCTCCTTGTCTCCTACGCAAGCCATTTGCACAGCAAGCTTTGTAGGCAGTGTTAACTATTTAAAACATGCCCACTGCAGTCTTTCCTCTGTCAAGGCACAACTTTTAACTGGTAACTTATCTACAGGTAATGCTTTAACTAATAATATCCAGTAGTAAGGAAACCTTTGGTTACCAGAACAGAAGCCATTATTTAGGCTCTATATTGAATAAAGAAGGAAGAGAAAATGTGGATCACTGTGTCAGTAATCTGTATATGATGATCTTTATTGCTAGTTAAAAGGTTGATGCATATTGGACTGGTGAGTGCTGAAAAAGCCTCAGTTTCAGCAACAGCCCTGTAGGAAGTAATATCAGCATGGCAGTGATATGGTCTAGTTCTGCTCAGCTTGTCAAAAGGTTCTCATTAATTGAAGACAGAAATGTATGAATTTTGCTGTGATTGGTAAATGGGCATCCAAAACCAACAAGTTGTCTGAAAACTTGAAACTGAGACTTATTTTAACAATCTTAAGATTTATGATTTTGAAATAAGGGGGAAATTCTTAAACATGTTTTCCTCTCCCCAGAAGCGACTGCTGTGTTTTGTCTGGATTCACCCTAAAGTGATTATTTTTCATCTTGATATTGCTTTCAGCAGGAGGCTGGAAAGGCAGCACTGTTCTCCATGGCATGCAGAGGAGATGGGAACTGAAGGCCACTGTTCACTTCAGGGTCTCTCAAACAGTTTGTCTCATAGTATTACAGCACCTCCCATATCAGATATGGCACTTCAAATGGTGCAGCACATCTGAAAGTAGGAAGGTTTGGTAACAGCTTGTATAGACAAAGGATAACAATATGACAGCAGCAGTTTCAAGGTAATGGTCAGTATAACAATGCTGAGCTGCAGGTCGTGTCTGCCTGCTCCACCACCTTTCAGTAGTGCAGGTAATTGCATGTTCCCCCTGGTCTTTTCAGTTCTTTGAGACAAAACATATCTTTCTGCTGCTGTTGCCACTGCTTGAAGGGGCAAAAGAGAGGTTTGGAGCTATGACTGGAGGAAGATACTAAAGCAATTTTGACCTCTTCAGCTCTGCACTTACTAGGCAGATGAGATTACTTTAAGGTGCACATGGGACCTGTAGACACACTTGGAGGTGGAAGAACTTCCCCAGGACAACTTCATTTAGCATCAGAGGAAGAATATGAGCCATCTCAGAACATTTCTATTTAGTTCTAAGGGATTTTTTTCGAGAGAGTAATAATTGTAATGAACACTACCAAACTGGCATTTTCATTCTTCAGCAGGGAGGGAAAGAGCAAACTTTATGTATGTACTGTGCTCTAGACAGAGAGGCACCCATGTGCTAGCCCTTCAAAGGCATATGAGGGAAGGTTCTGAGTTATCTTGCAAAAAGGAGAAAAAACATCTTGGTAATAACTCCAATATATTCTGCTATAGCTAGATTTGGTCCTAAGCTGTTATTGCTCTAGATCTCCCTTCTTTGATGTGGAACAGGCAGTGAGAAAGTGGCAATTCCTCTTTCTTTGTATTTACACCAACATCTTCTTCCATTTGCAGTTTATTCCAATTTGTATCTTCTTTTTACTCACCTATCAGTTCGAGGTGATGGCTAGAAATGAATAACTATTTTCCTGCTTTGCATTACCACTGCATCCTCAGCTTTAAGAGGATTCTCTGCCATTCTTGTTTAGATCTAGTATTACACTTTCTGCTTTATTCATCCTTAAAAGACCATAAGCCTTTTCCCCACGCTTTTTAATTTACTTAGGAAAAGCACATTAATTAAACAGTTACATTTGGTTGGTTGAAGGTTATGCATGTTACTTATTTAGCTGGAGGTTTATCTTGCTGTCAGAATAACTCACTGGAGAGAGAACGATTTGATAACAATACTGGTCAAGCAATGTGACCTTCAACAGGACCACCTGTGGTGGACCTTATGAGCCAGTTTGTAGCTCTTATCCCTGCCTTTCTGGCATGGTTTTATATGCTACTGTACCTCAGGCACACAGTATGCAGCTTCTGTCAAGCCTTCAAGAGACAAGCAGCGTGATTCAGAAAGTGCTTATAAACATAGGAGATATGACTCAGAGATGCCCATGTTACCTCTTCTTTTAAGGTATCCAGGGCAGTAAACAAGGGAGGACTGGAACGACCGGACAATCAATTTATGGAACACTGAAAAGGTCAAGATATTGTAATACGCTGTGCTGCATTGAATATATGGGATATTAAAATTCAGATGCTGCATTCCCAGGAAAATAATTGCAGTGGCACAAATACAGAAGCATGAACTTCCACCCTGGTGGCAATTACACAAATAAATGGATCTAATCCAATTACACCCTGAGAGACACATTGTTGTGTGGAAGAAGTGTTAAGGTGTAGTTGTTCTGCTTGAGGAGAAGAACTTAAGCTTATAACAGTTTGAGATAGAAATGATGAGGAAACATGAACGGTCAGATCAACCTCTGCTAACCTCTTAACTTCAGCAGCTGATCTGACAAAGTCAGGAGCCTCAGTTAGGATTTTTTTACATCTTGTTTTCTTTCTTTCCTTTCTGATACTTAGTTTGTATTTTACATTTCACTTGTCTTACTGATGTGAGGAATTCTGACATTGACTATTGGTTTTATTTTCACAAGTCTTGTTTCTTGTTCGTTATTTTGATATACAGAGCCCCAGAAATTTATCTCGGACCTGTTTTGATATAAGAGAAAGCTCATCTAGTCTGTATGCTCCTATTTTATTACAGGTTTTTCATAAAAAATGCTTCCTCACAGGTTGCATTTTCTAAATCTCTGGTTATTGTTGTATCTTCTAAGTGACTCTAAGTGATGCATATAATTTTTCAAATCTCTGCCCATATCTAAACCCACTGTTACAGCTGAGGCTGCAGCAAAACTGTGTGGAACAGCAAAACTATTATATGAATACTGGAGAAAATACTCCTCTCTGTATATACCTCTTATAGTGTCTGCTCAAACTAGATGCTAAAGACCACAACTCTATATATGCAGCAGAATTCAACTGTTTAGAAGGGAAAGAAATTAGTTAGACATTCTAGATAGAGAATCCAGACAGAACTGCAGCAAAAATGAGGAAGGTGATGTCTGCCATTTGTCTTCAGCTACAGGAAAAAATCAGGCAAGCCTCAAATAAAAGCAGAAATTACTGTCCTCTTTCACTGTAACTACAAATAAACACAGTTGAAATAGGCAGGCGAAGTGAGAAAAAGGCTTTCATCTCCAACAAGCAGAGAAAGTGAAACCAACAAGGCCTTAAAATAATATAGTGTCACATTGCTAACAAATTGTCCACTATCTGTATTTAATGCAGAAGCTATCTTAACGATTGACAATATGGACATCTATATCAAAGGGAATCTCCTCCAGGTACAGCTTGCTAGAAATCACTCTTGGAAAGCATTTTGCTCTTCACTAACCAGAACCTCATTAGCTGCCATTGGGGCTGGAGAACAGGCCTTATGAGGAGCGGCTGAGAGAGCTGGGGTTGTTTNTGTGATTCTGTGATTCCTATCTCATTTTATGTGTGGAAGAAATCTCAGACTGAATGTCCAAGGTCTGGACCAAAACCCATATCTTCTTGTTTGTTTGTGTTTCAAGAACACGATTCATGTTTGCTTCCTGTGAATTATCACAACTGACTGTAAGTAGCTTTGCCTCCATCTAGGACTGGGCTTTTGGAATAGGGTAAAGCACTGCTTATAGCTTGAGTGAGTTCCAGAAACACTACAAGCAGAATGCTTGCGAAAATTACAGGGTACTCCATAATACTCCTCTATTTGTCATCACATTTCAAGAGATGTTAAAATATCTAAAAGGGTAATCCTAAACATCCTACAGGTTGAGTCAATATACCTGCAAGATACTCAGAAACTTTTGACAGAATATTAGGAATAAAAAACCCCCCCAAACCTCAGAAGAGATACAAGTAATCTGAGAACTGAAGAACTACAGGAATAATAAAGGAAGTAAAACCACGTACATGCCTCCCCAGAATGTTTTCTGATATCCATCGCAGACTGGTGAATTTAACAGAAACATGTTTACATCTGCCAGACAGATTCAGTTCTACAAAAAAAATTCTGCTTGCCCATGAAAACTCTGTTTTCAATAAGAAAGCTAGAGAAGTTAATTTCTAGTATATATAAGCTGTTCTGTAAACATTACAAAATCACTCTTCAGGGTACTTTTGCTCCGTGTTAAAGGAGAAGTATTTTTTATAATGCTTTCTGATTGCAATATTTGTGTTGTAACTGTTAAGCAGTATTATTTAAAATTAAATAATTTATTTTTTTTCTGCTTTATGTTTAGAAGCTTGTAGTCTGAGGGTTTTTTTGGCATTTGGAAGTAAGTTAACTGGAGAGCATTTTCTGTGCCATCTGAGGTTGAAAGTAACAGCATGGAGTCAGAGAGGGCCATTCAGCAGCCAATTTGTATCCCCAGTTGGGTATCCCTTCAGTTGAATGCAGCTGCTATAAAACATACAGGGTCTGGGGCTAATAGAAACAGCAAAAATTAAGAAAGTGAATTTTCTAGAAATGCTTAAGCTATAAAAAGAGTTGAACATGCTGTTGAAGAAGCTGTGAATTTGGCTCAGGGGACCGGAGAGTTTTTCTCGTCTTCAGAGTCAGATTGCAAGTGCTGATATAAGAGGAACTGGATGTTTCAACCACTTTTCCTGTGTAAAGACTGAGTTTAGATATTTCTAATATTGCTCATTTCTGACTAGTTAGTAAAATGAAACCAAAATTGTCAAAGAATTCAGCTATACGTGAAAATGAGGCTCAGAAAAAAAAATGCAGCTTTATGAGTATTAAAAGATGTGCTTTTTCCTTTGAATAACTCCAGTTTTAGAACAGATCTTTGAAAACTAGTAATAAATGAATCATAGATGTATTTCTCATTCCACAGAAGTCTCCACATTTTGGGTCATTTTAGAAATCCCAGCTGCTCAGAGCACCTTCTCTGTTAACAGCCAAGAGTGGTGCACTGAAGACTCCATCTTCAGTGAGAAAACCCATTTCCAAATTTGCTCAAGCTATTAGATTTTGAAAAATCACATTTACATAGACGCTGCCAGGATGCCTCACATTTTAGCAGCTCTGTTTTTTGAAGACTCAGTCTGCACTATGCACTCCTGAGCACCTCACACCTCCACAGTCTGGCAGCCAAGTCATGCCTTTCCCGCCAGGGAAGAGGGTACGATGATCTTGGCTATGCAGGGCTCCAAGTTCAGGATTTCACTGAGTCTCTGCTCCAAGCTAGTGTCAGTGTTGGAAATAAAGGTGGGAGCCTTCCTCTTCCATGTTTTCTGTAACTCTCTTCCTTGTACTTACTGCAACATTTTACTGCCTATACTAAAAAGGGGTATAGTAATGAAAACATTTGCCTACCAAGCATGATATACACAGTATAAGACCGTAACACAGATAATTAAGATAAAGAACGTAATTGAGGAGGTGTTCATTAAGTAAGCATCATTCAAAAAGTACACCAAATCCTATGAGCTCGTTTAGCAATATGCCTAGGCATGTTGGCCAAATTAAGATTGGCAGGCAATGTAAATTGTGTCATTTCCTAATTTTCAAGTGTTTGACTTTATATTCTTTTAACATAGATGTGTATGTGTGCATGTGTCTGTACATGTAAATAGGGGACCAATATACATGATTTGTTTCCAGTGAGTATTACAGTCCTTTGGGTATCATTCCTTGACCCTTATGGAAAGAGCCATGGGTCATGTAAACATCTTGGGGGGGTGGGATTAGGCAGCCTGATATGGACAGAAGATCCCCAGGATACAGAAGCCAGAAGCTATATCAGTGTACTAACAGAAGTCTGGAAACTATTGCAAGTATGGGGTTTTTTTTTCCCAATGAGAAACATGATTTCTTTCTGTTTTTTTTTTCTTCCATAACACCTATTCTCATTAATTTATCCATGCCTGGTATCACAGCTAAAGAGTGGAAGTCATTTATCAGGACACATCACCCACTGTGAGATGTCCCCGTCACCTGAAAGCAAGAGTGTTTCTGCCTCAGGTTCATGTGTTCTTGCAGATACTGTGGCCATACTAGTGGATGGTGACTACAGTATCGCACTAAAGGAGATACAGCCACTGACCACTGATAGCTGTAATATCAATAGACGTTCAGAAAATGTTATCGCAAGCCCCATTTACTCACTTGTGGGGAAAAAAATGTAGAAAACCTCCTAAAAGAGCCAGCAATGCAGAAAGGAGACAGAGGCCAAAGCATGGAAGAAGTATGATGCTTACCAGGTGGCTGCACTTAAACAAAAGAGGGGTAAGACAATCCAAACAACAAACAGATGAGCTGAAATAGCTTATAAAGAAACCAGAGCAACCTTTCATTTTCCTTCTCCTGATGCAGACTGGAATTTCCTGTTCTTGAGAAAAATAAACCCTCCCCCTCTCCCTCTCCCTTTCCCTTCCCCTTCCCCACAATGTGTTGTACCCACACTTTTCCAACAACATGCAGTTTGATACAGGCTTTCCCCTCCAGTTCTAGATACTGTCTCATGGTGAGGCAGCCTGGAGCTCAGCCCGGTGGCTTTAGAGCGCAGTGACCCTTAAAACCACCAGCACCTCCTTTCCCACCTGCCCTGCAGCTTTCACCACCGCTGTCCTTCTCCTGCTGAGGCAGGGAGGGATCAGGACCTGGGGAGCATAGTCCCACACTGGGCTTAACAGGTTGACAAACTGGAAAAGACAGGGGAACTTTTCATCTGGCAGCAGCAGGAAAAGGAGTGCTGTCATAGAGCCTTAAAAAATAGCCACAGTAAGCACCTGGGGAATGTAAAATTAAAGTTCAGCGGCTCCAATGGACTTCTGGTATCTGTAGATCTCGAAGGAGTTGTCTAAATGTCAGTTACTTGTCCCATCCAGGTGCCTGAGTGCCTTTGCAGAACCACAGAGCTTCCCTCAAGATTCACCTGTGAGAAATAGAATTCCTGAGCTTTACCAGATTATTCTCATTGAAATACTTTTTCAGTAATTAAATGTTCAGTTGTAATTTTCCATTTGGATATGCAAATATATAAAGTGCTTGATGACAGATTACAGTGCTTTCCACACTGAGTAAATAGGATTTTTTTTTTGCATTTTATTTTATACCATAACATACAGAGAATACGCGGCATGGCTGAGTTAACATTTTGAGAGAAATATTAGTGTTTGGAGCTTTCAAAGTTTTTTATATTGGTGTAAAAACCCCCAAACTTTTTCTTTTAATACAGTGTACTTTGAGGATGGAGAAGCATATTCTTTTGATATCACTTGAGTCCAGAGTCATATAAACGGGTTTTTGTCTGAGATGGGGATTTAGGATACAAAAGGTGCTACTGCATTTGACTAGCAACACTGTATAAATGTTTACGGTCTAGGAGAGCCCTTTAGTCTTTGTGATGAGATCATACATTGTATAGTGATGTAATTTCAAAAGAACTGAAATTTCATAGTCCACAGGGATAATACATTAATTAGCCTTTGTTCGCTTGGCATTGTTCGGTTGTTCCACTTACATGAGTGTATGTTACCTAAGATAACTGATCATATTTAATTACACAGGGTATGGCAATTTCAAATTACTGTATTAATATATTTATCCTAAATATCACTGAAAAAAAATTACACTTAATCTCATGTAAATGACATCAAAACACATTTATATCTGGTGTAGAAAAGAACTACAATATAACACATTTGGATACTTTGTTAAATATGTAAACATGAGGTTTTATATATAAACTAAGCAGTTCATTCTAAAGATGTCTGAGAATCACCTTTTTATTTTCAAGCATGCTTTGTTAGTCAAGTGTTTTGCAATAAAATGAAAACCAGACAATCAATTAGACGTTTTCACTGCAAAACTGTGAAAGTTGTTGCACGAAATCCTTGATAAAAAGTAAACTTCCAAGATAATTTCTCTGCTCTGGGATACCACTTCCTAAAGGACTAGAGAATAGGTTACTGTTGCATTGCTAGACACAAGCTCCTAAAACTGCTTGAGGCATAACATGAGTGGTTGAGCCTATGAAACAATAAAATATGCTATCCATTTGCAAAATCTTTTTTTGAAAACCAGCAATAATGGACAAGTCATTGGACGAAGGGAGGTGGAAGCCTGCCGTCTGTTTTGGTATGGGGGCTCAGCATGTTGCATAGACAACTGAGAAGATATGGTTGGACCACCAGATCTGATCTTTGTACTGGCATAACAAAATTACTCCATGCCACAGTGAAAAATGTCATACTAACAAAACCATAGGTCTGTCAATATGAACTGCATCTACATTAAAGGCCTCTGCTGGCGCATCCCTGCCATATAAAAATTACACCTCTAACCCAATTAACCTTTCAGGGAGAAGTCTGGCAGCACAGAGACTGCTTGGATAACTCACTGCTCTGTGCCTTCTGTGCACTGAAAGAAATAACCTCTGAGTTACAGATCCCACGAGTTATCTTTTCTAAAAGACGTCTGTCATCTGGGATCTTCTCTCACAGACCTATCAGTTCGTTATTCTAATTTTAAGATAGTCAGTCTCTCTCTTGCCCTACATCCTCAAGAAAAGGCAGCCTCAGATCTCCCATTAAGTCTTACTGTGCTGTGTAAACTATGGCCAAAATCCATCCTGGTTTATTCCAGTAGGAATATTGCAAGTTATGGTATTTGGACAACTGGGCTCCTGGGCAACCTGGCTGTCAATTCCTGCCCTTTTAAATAGCCTTTGTTATTTTTTTAGACTAAGCTCTCACTAGGCTGCTATTTTTTACGCCTTCGTTTTCTTAAATAGAAATGGCTAGCTGAAATGCCAGGAATTATTTGGAATGGGGAAATACCACACAGCTCAGTAGGAGAGGTTTTTCTGTTTCTTTTGTTTGCTTTTTAACTCCTGCATCCAAATATGGCTCCACTTGCTAATTCCCTCACCTCAAACCCCATGAACAATTCAAGATCTGCTGGAAAATACAATTTAACTGCTGGATAGCACAGTTTCAGCTGCGGCTACGCTGATGAGCAATGCTGAATACCTGTGTAAAATAAAGAGCTATGAGGCCCAGCTGGCTCAGAGTTTGAAAGAGGAAGGTTTTTTTGAAGACCCACAGGTGTCACGGGGGCTACTAACTGCAAACTATCTTCCCTAAATCTCCCACCTGTGATGTGTTCTTCCTTCTCTAGCTTTTGTAGGTAAAACGAAGAGAAGATATGCACAATTTTTCTCCATGGGAGAAGCTTTTGGACCTCGATGTTACTCACTGGTCTTATTCTTCCCTCTCTTCCACTCTTGTCTTTCTTTCTCCTGCAATAGCACAGGGCTCCTTTTCTTCACAGGTGTTTAAAGCAATCATTTGAAGACTTTTTTTTTTCCCCCCACATTTCTCTCCTTTTTGGTAGCTGGAGCACTTAAGGTGTTGTCTGCAACAACAGAACAAAGATGGGGTTCCCCTCCACTCTGCAAGCAGGCAGTTTTCAGAGCTGGAATAACTTAGAGGCCCTGTCCCACACCAGCAGCAACTTGTGGAGTGTATCTTGGGTGGGTGAAAGGTATCCCCTGAGTGGCTGGTCCTGAATCACAGAATCATAGAACAACCAGGTTGGAAGAGACCCACCGGATCATCAAGTCCAACGGTTCCTATGAAACACTAAACCATGCCCCTTAGCACCTCGTCCACCCGTGCCTTAAACACCTCCAGGGAAGATGAATCAACCACCTCCCTGGGTAGCCTGTTCCAGTGCCCAATGACCCTTTCTGTGAAATTTTTTTCCTTATGTTGAGCCTGAACCATCCCTGGCAGAGCTTGAGGCCATTCCCTCTTGTCCTGTCCCCTGTCACTTGGGAGAAGAGGCCAGCTCCCTCCTCTCTACAACCTCTCTTCAGGTAGCTGTAGAGAGCAATAATCAGACACTGCTGGAGCGCAGAGGGAGCTGGTGGTGGGAGGTGGCTCGAACACCAGTGGGACAGAGTCGAGCATCACCCAGGATGAGGGTAGGGACAGAGCCAGGCGGAGTGAAGCAGTGGCAAGGGCTGCCACGCTCTGTCCCCGCGCTCACACCGAAGTCCTGTCGAGCCTGCGAGTGGCAGCTGGTGGCACAGCTCTGTCCCTGGGCAGCCTTGAAGGGGTTCCTGCTTCCAGCCTCCAGGCTCATTTGTCAGGACCGTTGGGACTGACAGGGCGCTTTGGATTATGAGCACGGGACGTGAGGGGAGCGAGCCGTTCCAGAGCTGTTCGTGGCCCCTTTTTCTTAGTCTTTAAATTAGAGTTGCCAGGCCGGGGAAGGGGGATAGCAAGTTTCACACCCCCCC
>WAAB01006310.1:128711-150475 GCA_013389865.1 Piaya cayana | reverse complement strand
CCCCCCCCCCCCCCCGTGCATTCGATATCCTTTTGTCTACCCTCAGGTCTGACGCTGGCAGCTCTCGGAGGCCGAGCTGCTGCTTCTCCTCATCCCTCTCCGCGCACACCGCCCCGATCCCGCGAGCCCCGCGTTTTCCCGGCTTCCAGCGCATCCTTCCCCGCTCCCAAACTTCGGCTGGAGACAAGCCGCGCGCAGCCGTCTCCCCCTCGCACCCCCATCTCCCTCCTCCCCGCACCCCGCGGCGGGGGCAGCGGCTCCCGAGCGCGGCCCCTTTAAATTCCAGCTGTGCGGCGGGGGCAGCACCGCTGGCGGCGCGGGGAGCGCGCAGCCCTGCGCCCGCGGGAGGCGGCGGCTCCGCGGAGCCTCGCCGAGGCGGAGAGGATGAGGCTGGCTTCTGCCGTGGCTTTTTCCGCCGCGATTTCCATAGTAACCTGATCGAGCGGCGCAATTTCGGGAGCCGGGGCGGCTTCATTATTATTATTGTTGTTATTATTATTGTTGATATTATTTTCGCCCCCCGCTCCGCTTCTCGCCGCCCCCGCTGCCCGAGCAGTGCCAGCCGGCAGGTAAGGTGCCCCGGCCCCGCGGGGGGATCCCAACTTCCCCGGGCGGCGGCGGTCGAGGCGCGGGGTCCAGCCCGCGGGGCTGCGGGGAGGGTGCGGCGGGGCCAGGGGGACACCCCGGGGGACAGCGCCGAGCTCTTCTTACCCTCTTTGTTTGCTTCTTCCCGGAGAGGGTTTTATTCTTCCCTTTGTTTCTCCCTCCTTTTCTTCTGCCCCCCCATCCCTCCCCCCCATCCCAGTCCTCGTCCGTATCCCCATCCCCGTCCTCGTCCCCATCCCCATCCTCGTCCCCATTCTCATCCCCATCCCTCCCCATCCCTAGTTTGTTTCCCTGATCATCTCTCCTTTTGTGCGGGTGACAAATTGCACACACTTTACCTTGAAATCTGCGGAGAGCGAGGGCGCAGGCAGCCGGCTGCCCATTCCCGGTACCCGCGGCATCCCCTGCACGGGCAGGGGAGAGGAGAGGGGCAGAGCAGTCCTGCAGACCTGTGAGTGGGTTAGTCTAGAAGATTCTCCCTCCGTGACCCTGCCTGTCTGCCCAGATCTGTCCGGAGAAGTTGGGAATAAGGGACCTGTCTTCTTGAAGCTACCTTGGCGTTGGGTTGGCAATGGCACTAATGGCCTTGTGGATCCTGAGCTGGACCCTTCCCTGCTCAAGAGCCTCCTCGCGCTGCCTTACACCGTCTCCCAGCTCAGGTGGGCTCTGTGGGGAAGGCCCTAGCATGTCTGGGTTGGGTGGTGAGGACTTCTTCCAATTGCTGTCATTCTCGCTCGGTAGCGCCGTTTCTATAACCAGGTGGTAACTGATCACCAAGCAGGTCTCTGCTAAAAGTTCGTGTTGCTCGCTGTCTTCTCTAGCCCTCTGGGTTTCATCCTTAGATGGTGGTTTTTGGCTGTGGCTCCGTTTGGAGTGTGTATGGGGGTTGTCATTTTTTATATCGGTTTGTACTGAGCACAATGAATAGACGAGTCTGGCCAAGGCTTTTTGTTTCTGTCATAAATGATCAATAATCATCTGGTGGTAAGATGATCTTATTACAGAAAAAGCCAAAGTGCACAGTGAGAACAACTGAAATACAAGGTCAATTACTCTTGGGTTATCAACGTTAAACACGCTTCGCATATTTGAAGATGACGTATTCCTTTCAAAGTAAAGGCAACTTCAGGCTTTTGATGAGCTTTATTTTCAATGTAAATAATGAGCATACAGTTATCACAGGAGATTGGACTTGCTTTGGAGAAGATTACTCATCCCAAAACATTCCCGGACCTTTTTTATTCTTGTTATTTAGTCAAGGTGGATGAGGATTGCCATCCTCTTGGGTGAGAAGAGTTTTTGTAGCTCCCAATACAAAGGTTGGTTTATTCCTAGCGCCCAGCAACTGCTACAGGCTTTCCAGACACAAAAGAAAGGCGTAGTCTGTGGCCTGAAGATCGTGCATGCTAAAAAGGCAGTCAGCTGGAGGGTAAGCACATCAGCCAGCTCCGCTGCTGCCTAATAACTGGCTTCATTCCGGAAAATGTAACAGTTCAGTGAGACAAGTAATTTATGCAGAGGTGCTGGTGGCTCAGGGAGGACTGCTGTAACCCTCGGGTCGAGCCTTTGGTGGTGGCGGTATGAGGAGCCCAGGCTGCAACAGAGGGAGCCTGGACAGGAGGAGGCTCCGGGGACAGGTGAGGCAGCTGTTCCTAAAGGAGATGGATACAGTGCCAGAGCAGGGGAATGCAACGAGAAAAGGGAGCGGGGCAGATAATCAGCAGGGGAAGAGGTTATGTGGGGACTCGGAGTGGAACATAAAAAGCTTGAAGTAATGAGTTTAATCTACAAAATCTAGTTCTTAAATTGTATGTGCTTGCCAATTAGCTAACCATTCTGCAAATCAGAATGGAATTCAGATTGTATCTTGGTAAATGTATTGACTCTGAAGTGCTGCAAGGAAAAAAAACATAATCTCTCCTCTTTCCCCTACTGTGGGCTTTAAATATGAACAAAAATCAGATCTGAGAATTGAGGAACCTTTTAATATACTCACTCTTCTGAGCTCTCATCCTATCTAGCCTAGACTCCCACAGTTAAAATCAAAATCCCCTATGGTAATATGACCTCAGGGGGCCAAATTCAGAGCAGTCATAGGGCATTTTCGCCAGTGAACACTGCAGTGCATTATGAGGAGGGGTCACTGTCAGTCACAGTATGGATTAAAGTGCAGGAGATGTGTAGCGGTTACCTTGCAGGAAGCATGCATCCCATACAAAACACTTTGAGCACAATGAGGGAACCTTCAACCCTCTTGGTCTCCTCTAACAAACACTTTAATGTTGCATATATAGAAAAAAGATTTGCAACATAACCTTTATTCTCTGGTATTAAAGGGTATGTTTATATATGTATGCATTAATGTATGTATTAGTTCATGTGTGTTATAACAGTTTTCAAAATGGCTGAATGATATTGATCCAATTAAAAACATTACGAGAGAATAGCTGAAATTAGTTTATATTTCAGCTTGAGTGCATTGTAGGAAATGTCTCTGTTTTACATTTCTTAAGCAGCTAGCTGCAATAATTTGTAGGAACTGAGACAACCCTTCATAAAGCTATTGTTTCACTCAGATTTGAACAGTATGCACTTAAGAAAAGTAGAAGAGAATCAACACCAGAAATTGCCACTAAGATCAGCACTCTGGGCAAGAATATTTGCAGCTGTATTTTGAGGTCTGAGAATGTTTGCTTTAGATGGCTAGCATTAATGTGGTTTATTCTATAGAGGATTAAAAATTCATTATGTTTGATGGGTAGAACAGAGATGTAGTAATACAGAATTTCTGATTTTCTTAAAGACATGTTATCTGTTTCATGCTGAATTTTGCAGTTAAGCTCCATGTTGACATGGAGCAGAGGTGTGGCTGGGAGATGTGAAGTTATTTATTTAATAGGGAATCTGACTTGCACTGATGCGTGTGCATTTTTTTTGTACTAGCCACCTGTGGTATTGCCTGCACGTGTTGATGAAGCAGTCTGCCTGAGAGATGTTAGAATTTGCATGTACAGAACGGTTTGTTTATATGTAGATCAGTTATTACTGCAGAGAGAAGTATAAGCATGGAAAGTTGTTACCACAGATGGATGCTGGCTTCTGAGAAATGAGTCCCATCACTTTAAGTTAAACTTTCATGCATAATGTCAGAGAAACAAGCAGGTTGGGGGCAAAAATACTACTGTGTTTTTGATTATGCTCTGCATCCAGCTTATGCTAGTCAGCATAATAGTCACTGCAAAGACCCAGCACTATGCTTGCCATTAAAATACTTGGGATTTTGTTGCTGTAAAATCAGAGCCTTACCCAGATGCTCAGCATTTGCCTGACAATCGTTATAAGAAATACTGTGGTAAAACTTCCTTGCAGAAACATTTTGTAGAAAGATGTAATACGTAATGCTAACTGCTGTATGTTTTGCTTTTAATCTTCTTTAATGTTTCTTTTATGGTCTTTAGAAATGACTACATAGAAATAGCCCATCTTTGCTTAGTTGTTTTTTTTCTGCTTTCCCATCTATATTTAGAATTGTATCTATTTAACAGTGACAAATGTGACTTATTTCTTTTGTTAACCCAGTGATAAAAGATGTTGTAGAAGTGTGAGCTGGCCTGTCTTCTCACCTGGACATTAGCAGACCAGGATTTGACTTGGAGCCCCATCTCTGAGCATCTCCTAAATCTCACTGATCCTGGTGCCCTGAGCTTCCAGTCCTCTGCAGATGGACTATCTCAAGGCATCATAGAAACTCTATGCAGTACAGAAGGTTTTAAAAAGCCAGTCCTTCTGAAAGAGCTTCCTGATCCTCACTAGCTACTCAGAACATTGATTCATGTGGTCATCTACATGTAAATCTGGTGTCCTCTGAGGAGCTCACTCTTGGATGGTGCAAGCACTAACACACCATTCTATGTAACTATGTATGTGAAGTGAGTAAAATGTGCAAAAGTGGCTTCTTTCAGTGATTTGTGTGACACGGAGTCAACAGATCTTGTGGCCAGATGAGCTTTAAGTCTGTTAATTTATATGGAAGGAGGCAACATTCAGGTCTTTCAGGAACAGGACAGTATGTGTCAATTCCTGCAGTGACCGGTTTGCAGCGCTTAAGTGGAGTCTAGAGAAACTCAGCCACGCGTATGGCCCTGTAGAGCAAACGTGTTCCACAGCCAGACACTTAATGTTGGTAGGTCTGTTTCAAATAAGACAGCAATATCCTTCTAGACTAATTCCAAAGAGACAAAAGGGGAATCTGAGTAAGAAAAATAAGGTCATGCCATTATGTCTACTGATATTTTGATGACTTTCCATCTCTGAGCTTAATCGTAAAAATCACAATTTGAGTCTGTTATATCACAAAACAGTCATCACTGTTTACTTGTTCTGCAGCAGTGGGTGCTGGGCTGGAACTTGAAATAGAGGTGGTCCCATTTGGTGCTTGGAGAATAGCCCACTGATGACATCTTTTAGATAGAAACATGGAAAGTGAGTAGTAAGAGAAAACTGATGAAAGAATATTATTAGTAAAGAAAGTGGATATTTGTACTGAACCAGACAAACATTTATGTATATTTAAAAAAAGCTAAAGAGCTATTAAAAATCGTGAGTGCTTCAATGAGAGCTGAAAGAAATAGAAGCAGCTGTTGTTTCACCAGATTTCAGTGAATCTTCTGACAAACAGAAAACCTGAGATATCCTATATCCTATATATATCCTATAGTCCTTTTAAGTGGGATGTCCTGTAGTGTTCTAAATAATTAGATTTGGAAGGAAAATATATCAAATATGTTTACATGTCATCAAAGCAACATGAGGTATTTTTCATATTAGATTTATCACACATACACCTTCTTCTATGTAGAGAACATAGATAAATGCGCTGCTTCTCTCTGTCCTATTGATATTTTCATTGGCAAGATGATGGATGCATTTTGAAAAAAAATGGTTTGCTGGAGACTAGGAAAATCACTGTTTTAAGTTTGTGAAGCAATATCTTCCACAAGGAAGATGGTAAAATCTGTAAATGAATCATTAATCAAGTTTACAGTTACAAAGCTGAAATTATGGTGCAATTACCTTTTTCAGGAGTAGTTACTGTACTGATGGTTCTGTTTTGCTCATATTTGGCTGTATTTCACAATGGTGTCAATTATCTTGCACAGTAAGATTTTACTTTTCTCAAGTGTGTATGTAACACCCAGCTTTATTTGGTCAGTAGGCTAAGTTCCACCTGGCTTAACTGAAGTTCCGTGACTGCCTCTGTTATTATATAATGTCAGACGGCCAGTCCTCAGTAACATGGCAATTTGCAAGAGCATGTTGGAAACAGAATTGTCTAAAAGTTCATTATAATTTTTCATTTACTGCAGATGAACAGGTTTTAGTGTAAAACTCCAGCTGGACTATAAAACTTGCATCTTTGATCTTTGGATTATGTCCTAGTGTATCGTTATTATGCCATAAAAATTAGTAAAGCAGAAGGAAATACATTAAATTGGAAACATTTGAAACCTTGACAAACCACCAGTTAAAAATTGGTGAGGAAACAGCTAATGAATTTGCAGAAGAACCTAAGAAGATAAGGGCTGCTATGATCTATTTAAGGACACTGCAAATTCATGCGGCGTCACTCTTCTGGAAGTAGCAAATCCAAATATCCTTACGGAAAGTCTTAACTTTCAACAGACAAAGCTGATTAGTCATCCAAACCGCCAAAATAGTTAGAGCAAGAGCCACTATATCTTGGAATATACACTGGAGAATCACTGTAGTTATTTAAAAGCATGCCAATATGCATAAGGCACCAAGTTACACTACAAACTATTAGGCAATGAAAGACTCCAGTAAAATCACTCATTTAATTTTGGAGCTTTATCAGCATGTCGCAGATACAGACTCCTGTAGAGCTCATGTAGTTTGGGCCATGATTTCTTTAAGATATCTCTGAGGAAGCTGAAAAATATATTTCCCAAGAATATAAGAAGAGGGTAACTTTGCATGTAGGAATTGCCTTAGGAAGTAGAAGCGAAAGAGAACGGAGTTTGGCACAGAAGTGCTGATGCATACCCGCCTTTTAAATGCCTCCAGGGATCATGACTCAACCACCTTCCCAAGCAGCTTCTGCCAGTGCTTGATAACTCTTTCCATGAAGAAGTTTTTCCTAATGTCCAGCCTCAACCTCCCCTGGTGCAGCTTGAGGCCATTCCCTCTCATTCTATTACCTCTCACCTGGTCAAAGAGACCAACACCCACCTCACTACAACCTCCTGTCAGGTAGTTGTAGACATTGATAAGGTCTCCCCTCAGCCTCTTCTCCAGGCTAAACAACTCCATTTCCATCAGCCGCTCCTCATAAGGCTTGTTCTCCAGCCCCTTCACCAGCTTCATTGCTCTTCTCTGGACATGCTCCAGAACATCAATGTCTTTCTTGTAGTGAGGGGCCTGAAACCGAACACACGATTCGAGGGGCAGCCTCACCAGTGCTGAGTACAGGGGCAGAATCTCTTCCCTGGTCCTGCTGTCCATGCTGTTTCTGACACAAGCCAAGATGCCACTGGTCTTCTTGGCCACCTGGGCACACTGCTGGCAAATGTTCAGCCGGATGTCTACCAACATCCCCAGGTTCCTCTTGGCCAGGCAGCTTTCTAGCCACTCTTTCCAAAACCTGTAGCAACTGCACGGGCTTTCTTTGTCCCAAGTGCAGGTCTCTGCACTTGGTCTTGTTAAACCTCATCCCACTAGCCTCAGCCCATCAGCCCAGCCTATTCAGATCCCTTTGCAGAGCTTTCCTACTCTCCAGGAGATTGAAACCTCCTCCCAGTTTAGTGTCACCTGGAAATTTACTAAATTTATGTTAAATCCTGTCGTCCAGATCATTGATAAAGACACTGAACAAGACTGGGCCCAGCACTGAGCCCTGTGGAACACCACTTGTGACTGGCCTCCAGCTGGATTTAACTCCACTTACCATGGCTCTTTGGGCCTGGCCGTCCAGTCAGTTTAAAGCTCTATTAATGAGCCCTGTCAGCATCTTGGTAAGTATTCTATTGCTCCTTGGGGACAAGTGTACCCGTCCTTGGACAGCAAGCCTGGTGCTGTGCAGGCCAACCCATGATCAAAGTTTCCAAAGTTATGCTCCTCACACAAGGTTCAGAGCCAGCTATTGTTTCTTGTGTCTTCCTACATCTTCCCTCATCATTCCCTGTAGTTGGAATGACAGATGAGAATGCTACCTGTGCCCCTGATCCCTTCACCATATGTCCCAAGGCCCTGAAGGCCCTTTTAATGGCCTTCAGATTTCTTGTTTGGATTTTGTTACTTGCTACTTGGAAAATCAATAGAGGATAATAATCCATGAGCCTGACCAGAGCTGGAAGTTTTCTTTGTCCATCTCTAACAGAGTCCCCAGGTAGGCAGCGGACTTCCCTATGTAGTGGGTCTGGTCTGCAGATCGGGCCTTCTGTTCCCTTCAGAAGGGAGTCTCCTATGACAATAACCCAGGTTTTCTTCTTAACAGAGACTGTTTTGATAGATGGCTTAGTCTGTCTTAATCTAGGGAATATTTCTAGGCTGAGACACCCATCATCCTCATTCAGGTTTGGTTTGACTTTCAGAGCTTCATGTCTGTTGTGCAAGGGAACCTGGTACTAGTTTAAAACCACCCTGCTGAGATTTTTATCACTTGCAGAATACAGTGCTCAGATCATAAACGACTTCTAAATATAAACAATGGCTCTTCAGACTTTCCCCTTCCTTGCTCTGCCCAACAATCTAAAAAAAGATTAAGCACTTTTACTTTTAACTCCAGTCCCATCCTTTTTCAACATTATTGTTGCCTCCTGTTTGATGATCTTTGAATCTAAGTGCAACTTCTTCCACATGTGCATGTGCAAGCTGCAACACCAGTGTCTCAAAGGATTGTCCTTTGGTGGTTCTCTGAAATGTCCAGAATTCCCATTTACTGCCTGTATTTGGTGTGGGTGCTGCTTCTTTTTCTTCTTACCTGAGAAATTTCCGCAAAAGGGTTTCACAGAATACAGTAACAATGAGGTTCCCCCCCCCTTTCTTGCTTTTGTCCAGCAGTCACTATGTTTCCCAACGTGATAAAAGTTCTTTAGAGAAGAGAAAGGACAAGCAGCAAAGGTGGCAGAAACTAAGACCTTGTCAGCAGATGTAAATGCCGTTGAAGCTAGGACAATTAAATAAAACTCCTCTGGTTTGAAACAATGAAACTTCCCTTTGAATTTTTGAAAACGTTTTTACATTTCAATACTGCTGAGAAATGGAAAACTCAATAGAGTGACTAGAACATTGAAAGACCAAAATATTTCACTTAGGGATTTTTTTTTGTTTTTGTTGTTGAGAAGAAGTGGAGATAGAGCAGGGAAACTGTTTCTAGCTAAATTTTTCATTTTTTCATTTAGATCTAAGCTTTTGGTTTCACTGTCAAGAGCTAAGGACTGGTAATGCATTCCACTGGCATATATAGTTTTATGGACATTTCTTCCACCTGAGTAATATCACCTTCCTCACAGTACTTCTGCCAGTATGAAGAATCAACAGTGCCCTTGACTGTCCTGCTTTGGGTTACGTGCCCTACCTCCAGCCTAACCTCATTCATACTCTAGTACAAAGACAAGGAAGAAGCAAACTGTATGTCACAAATCACTAAGTGCTCCTTTTGGGCAGATGCTAAACTGGCAAGATATTTTACTTAGGTTTTAATAAGTAGCTAAAAGGAGTTGAGTGAAAAGACCTCTGTAACTTGTATAGGAATAATATGAGAAGCATACATGCTCTTTGTTTTATGTAGTTTTCTATCACATTTTATTAATGAAGAGATGAAGGCAAAATGAGAGTCTGCATTGCTTATTCTTGGACTAGATTTTGCTGGTAAATGGTAAAGTGGTATTGTGGAAGTCTTGAATGTGAAAGTGGTGCTAAAAAGATGCAAGTGGTAGTTTGAGCTTAACATAGGCGCACTGTTAACCTAGGTGTCTGTGTACTGATGATATTTAAATCCTTATTTTCCTCAGTGCAATATAAATGATGCTGATGTTCTTGTGGTCATTTTGTTATGTCTCTGTAGCTGCCCATTTTTCAGCAACAGTCAGTTCTTAAACACTGTCTTTAGCACGGAGTTAGTTTTGAATAAAGCTCTAAAATTTTTTTTAAAAGGTATACTACATTAGAAACCAAATATAAATTTCACACATTTACACTAGGTTGGCAGTAAGATAATTTTCTGTGATCTCATCCATAGAGGAATCAATTAAGAATTCCTGCTTACTAACCTCTTCCCTTGCTATTGATTTTCTGTACTTTGATAGAAGATTAAGCTTGAATGCATTTGATTTATACATTCATTTCGAGGGGGATTTATGAATATCATTTTTTGTAACAGATCTTTGTAGATCTATACCATTGCAGGTCTTTTTCTTGCACAGTACATTGCACATAGTTCACACAGTGAGTAGAAATCAAAATTCCTTAAGTTATCTTGTGGATATCACATTACTAATTTGATGACTTCTGGTTGGCTACCTGGAAAACTCTGTCAGACTCTTTGACCATTTTGGGCATTTCTTNACCCATCATCCTCATTCAGGTTTGGTTTGACTTTCAGAGCTTCATGTCTGTTGTGCAAGGGAACCTGGTACTAGTTTAAAACCACCCTGCTGAGATTTTTATCACTTGCAGAATACAGTGCTCAGATCATAAACGACTTCTAAATATAAACAATGGCTCTTCAGACTTTCCCCTTCCTTGCTCTGCCCAACAATCTAAAAAAAGATTAAGCACTTTTACTTTTAACTCCAGTCCCATCCTTTTTCAACATTATTGTTGCCTCCTGTTTGATGATCTTTGAATCTAAGTGCAACTTCTTCCACATGTGCATGTGCAAGCTGCAACACCAGTGTCTCAAAGGATTGTCCTTTGGTGGTTCTCTGAAATGTCCAGAATTCCCATTTACTGCCTGTATTTGGTGTGGGTGCTGCTTCTTTTTCTTCTTACCTGAGAAATTTCCGCAAAAGGGTTTCACAGAATACAGTAACAATGAGGTTTCCCCCCCCTTTCTTGCTTTTGTCCAGCAGTCACTATGTTTCCCAACGTGATAAAAGTTCTTTAGAGAAGAGAAAGGACAAGCAGCAAAGGTGGCAGAAACTAAGACCTTGTCAGCAGATGTAAATGCCGTTGAAGCTAGGACAATTAAATAAAACTCCTCTGGTTTGAAACAATGAAACTTCCCTTTGAATTTTTGAAAACGTTTTTACATTTCAATACTGCTGAGAAATGGAAAACTCAATAGAGTGACTAGAACATTGAAAGACCAAAATATTTCACTTAGGGATTTTTTTTTGTTTTTGTTGTTGAGAAGAAGTGGAGATAGAGCAGGGAAACTGTTTCTAGCTAAATTTTTCATTTTTTCATTTAGATCTAAGCTTTTGGTTTCACTGTCAAGAGCTAAGGACTGGTAATGCATTCCACTGGCATATATAGTTTTATGGACATTTCTTCCACCTGAGTAATATCACCTTCCTCACAGTACTTCTGCCAGTATGAAGAATCAACAGTGCCCTTGACTGTCCTGCTTTGGGTTACGTGCCCTACCTCCAGCCTAACCTCATTCATACTCTAGTACAAAGACAAGGAAGAAGCAAACTGTATGTCACAAATCACTAAGTGCTCCTTTTGGGCAGATGCTAAACTGGCAAGATATTTTACTTAGGTTTTAATAAGTAGCTAAAAGGAGTTGAGTGAAAAGACCTCTGTAACTTGTATAGGAATAATATGAGAAGCATACATGCTCTTTGTTTTATGTAGTTTTCTATCACATTTTATTAATGAAGAGATGAAGGCAAAATGAGAGTCTGCATTGCTTATTCTTGGACTAGATTTTGCTGGTAAATGGTAAAGTGGTATTGTGGAAGTCTTGAATGTGAAAGTGGTGCTAAAAAGATGCAAGTGGTAGTTTGAGCTTAACATAGGCGCACTGTTAACCTAGGTGTCTGTGTACTGATGATATTTAAATCCTTATTTTCCTCAGTGCAATATAAATGATGCTGATGTTCTTGTGGTCATTTTGTTATGTCTCTGTAGCTGCCCATTTTTCAGCAACAGTCAGTTCTTAAACACTGTCTTTAGCACGGAGTTAGTTTTGAATAAAGCTCTAAAATTTTTTTTAAAAGGTATACTACATTAGAAACCAAATATAAATTTCACACATTTACACTAGGTTGGCAGTAAGATAATTTTCTGTGATCTCATCCATAGAGGAATCAATTAAGAATTCCTGCTTACTAACCTCTTCCCTTGCTATTGATTTTCTGTACTTTGATAGAAGATTAAGCTTGAATGCATTTGATTTATACATTCATTTCGAGGGGGATTTATGAATATCATTTTTTGTAACAGATCTTTGTAGATCTATACCATTGCAGGTCTTTTTCTTGCACAGTACATTGCACATAGTTCACACAGTGAGTAGAAATCAAAATTCCTTAAGTTATCTTGTGGATATCACATTACTAATTTGATGACTTCTGGTTGGCTACCTGGAAAACTCTGTCAGACTCTTTGACCATTTTGGGCATTTCTTTGGTTCACTTTTAAATTTTTGCTTTATTCTTTGTAAACTGCTTTATTCTTTGTAAACTGCTTTAGAAAATGAGGCAACCATCCTGGATAAAACATTGGCTAACTGATGGCTTAACTGCTGAGTAGCCAAGTAGTTAACAGCTTTGAATCTGTGTTTTATCAGCCTCTTTCGGAGTCAGTAACCCACTGAAATAAGGGAATGAGCCAAATGAGTCTCTTGAAACTCTTATCAGTATTATCTGTTGCCAGACAGAAGAAGAAAGCACTATGCTGATTCAGGTTTAACTGGCTACTTTGACAACTACAAGGATTGAATCCTAGTGGTTCTGTCAGTGGATCTTGAATCCTTGGGTTCAATTGTACCTGTTACATTTCATACGAGTTTCCAGTTTTGATATTAGTCACCTGTGAACTGACCACTGGTAGACTCCAGAAAGAATTAATTTATCTAGGTATTCCTTCAAAAGATTGTTTTTCATAGAATAGAATCATAGAATAACCAAGTTGGAAGAGACCCATCGGATCATCAAGTCCAACCATTCCTATCAAACGCTAAACCATGCCCCTTAGCACCTCGTCCACCTGTGCCTTAAACACCTCCAGGGAACGTGACTCAACCACCTCCCTGGGCAGCCTGTTCCAGTGCCCAATGACCTTTTTTGTGAAATTTTTTTTCCTAATGTGCAGCCTAAATCTCCCCTGGCAGAGCTTGAGGGAATTTCCTCTTATGATCATAGTCAGAGTAGGTTGAAATAAACAAAAACACTAGGCTCCCCTTGCCAGCTCTCTGGAGCAAATCTTAAGCCTATGTTTAAGATATTCTTCCTGTTCTATGGTACAGGTGCCTGCTCTTTTAAAACATCAATCCCACAGTAGAATGGAAAAAAAGATGGATACAGTCTCGGTATGGGCTGATTTTTGGAGTTGGGATGACTTTCCTTTACTCCTACAGTGTATTTTTTCATCGTCATTGTTTCACTTGATTCTTCTTCTGAAACTGAGTATCTAAGTGATTAGGTGACTGGAGACCGAGTGCAGTGACAGCACCAGTACAACATCTCTTACACAATACTTGGTCACTTTGTACCTGAATGACTGGAGTCCTTCTGGCATTATTTGCTCTGTGAAGGAATACACTTTATTCACATATTTGTGAAAGTAACAACATAATTAGTCCCATATTTTCATATATACTTTGAACTATGTTATAGAATCATAGAATAGTTAGGGTTGGAAGGGACCTTGAAGATCATCTAGTTCCAAGCCTCCTGCCATGGGCAGGGACACCTCCTACTTGATCAGGCTGCCCAAGGCCCCATCCATCTGGACTTGGTGACATTGACCACTATTCTTTGAATATGACCATCCAACCAGTTACTTATCCACCAAATGGTCCACCCATCAAATCCATATCTCTCCGATTTAGAGATAAGGATGTTGTGGGGGACCATGTCAAAAACTTTAGAGAAGTCTAGATAGATCACATCCATTGGTTTACCCTTGTCCACCCCATCATAGAAAGCCACTATGTTGGTCATACGGGGTTTGTCCCTGTTGAATCTTTGCTGGCCACTGTTAATCACCTCCATGTACCTCCATGTGTATGTCATGATGTTAAAGCCAATAGAAGAAATATGTGGTCAAGATAAAAGAAGTATTTTGCCCTCATATGCTACGTTCTGAAACATTCTCTGTGTGTTAATGGGATTGGACAGATCCTTTTAATGTGAGATTGCTAAAAAGTAAAATCAGTTTCCCCAGTTATTAAGATGCACTGTAAAAATTTGCCAGACTCGATGACATGATTAAAGACCAGATTTAGACCAGGTGTGGGCCCATGAAATTCCCAGATGTACATTTCTAAGTGCTTTTAAAAACAACAGTTATGATACAACTATGGGCTGTTATTGGCAGATCAGCTCCTCCCTGACTTACCCAACCTCTACTCATGCTGATGAAAGCTTCAGTGCAGCAACTTCATGGCACATAATTCAATGATGTTAAAATAGGATAATTCATTCTCTTCCCTCACATTTTATTTCTTTCTATTAAATAAATTTTAGGCTCAGAAGTAACAAGGGAGTCGAGTTCGTGACCTGAATGTAGCTGAGATTTACCTGCAGGTTACTTCCAGTCTCATCACATGATCCTTCCATTTTCAAACTGAAGCTGTCTGGTAATACCACATTAGTTTTCCATGCAGAGGTTTTGAGGCAATGAGTTCCAACCATTTTCATTTTATGATGATCAGTCAAAGCACGCAAGTCAAATCTTGATTTATTCTAGCCATTAAGTGGCAAAGATTCTCAGGCATTTGGACCACAAGCAATACGTTATGCCAGAAACAAATAGCTTTCCTGATGCTCCAGAAACTGCAATCTTCAGACCACAAGAGCCACAGAACTGGTGTCACCTGCAGATTTTTCTCAGGTTTTTCTCAGGAGGAAGACAGAGGTGGCCTCTGTAAGTCTAACACTCTGTCTCTTACAGACAGGAGTGGTCCAAGACTGACATTAACAATGGTGTCAGTGTTATCTCCTAGTGCAATTCCTTTCTGTCATGGGATGTGAACTAGCTGTTAGTATCTGTGTAGCCCCAGTGTGAGAATTACTCTTGAAGTAATGCCAGATGAAGCTTAGTGGTAGGTATGCAGGTTATGCACTGTTGTTTCATCGTTGCACTGGCACACAGTATATTCAATAAATGTCACCAAATACTGTACAGATCAAGGTTAGCCTAATGAGAAGGTAATTATTTAAAATGCATATTTTAACAGAATTAAGTTAGTATCATAAATCCTCAAATTAATTTTCTGAGAATATGTAGCATTTGTTAAGAAGGAGAGAGAAACACAAAAAAATGAACTTTTGGGAGCAGTGAGTAATGGCAAGGTAAAGAGAGTCTAATGCCCTAGATGTTTATGTATATTCTCTTTTAAAACACTTCCACAAATTGCTGAATGACTTGGTGTTTGTTTAAAAAAATAAGAATGTCTGTCTCTAGCCGCACATCTGTGTAATTATTTTAGGTGTGCCTGCACTGTCCTAGGGAGCAGACAAGACAGTTCTAGCATTGTACTGCTTAAGGCATCATCTGCATCATCCTCTTTCTACCCAGCCCTCTCATTCATGGCTTCCAGGAGATAAAGTGACAGATAGTGTTCAGTGACCCAGTCTCACTTGCCATGTTGAGAGCCTGAAATAGATTTTCTCTATCTGTCACATGTGAAAATCCTGTCTGTGCCCTGCTACCCATTGCCTGAAGCATGCAGGACAGTAAATAGCAGCTATGAAGGCACTGGAGTTTAAGTTAAGGCAGCAGAAATCTATTTGCAGAGCATCAGAATATGCAACTTTCTCACTGTGCATTATAAAACCTCTAAAGACTTCTAGAGTTGGCCAAGGTAATTATAATAGGTACATGTTGCTGGACTGAGACCAGTGTATGTGTGGTGTGTGGTACCTTCCCATCCATGATGATGGAGAGTAGCTCCACAACAGAGGGGATTTGAGCAATAGGCTTAACAACTCTTCATAGTATAGTGGTTAAATAAGTCCAGAAGTGCTAAGGAAACATGTTCTGGACTTGTATATTGGGAGACTCTTCTGTGTTCTTGAATATGAGTTGTCATCCAAGTGTATTCACCAGGATGCTTGTCTGGAAGAAGTCAGAAGTTGATATCAACTGACTAAAATCAAAGACATTTGGTGTAAGCTGCCACTCTTGAAGAATAGTTATAAATTCATCTGCTTATTCAGCAAAGCGTGTTTTCAGCAGAGTGGAATTAAACCTAATGAGGGACCTGCAAGCTCAGACTGTTCAGCTAGCCTTGATGTACCAGAGGTCAGAGGTGCTTCCAGCTGACCTGCATAGGTGGTTGGATTTTGTTTGCATTTTTCTGCTCTTTTCTAGCTTGATCACTTAATTGAGTTTGAGAAATACTTTCTGAGTACACACACGGCAGCCCTTTCCATTGTTGCTGAAAAGATGACTTGGGAAGTATCTTCCTTCTGTAAATACCAGTAATAATGCACCATATATACAATTTACACTGCAGCATGCATACAATTTAGGCAGAATTAAAAACAAACCAAAAAAATCAACCTCTAAACCAAAAAAGTTGCATTATAGCAATAGATTCATTCTACCTCTCAGAAAAGAACAGTGGAACAAATTCTAAGTTAACTTGTTACACTTTTGATATCTTTTTTCCCTCTACTGGCATGGCAATGCTTTTGAAACGTCTCAAATATTGCTCCATATTTTTTAGATATGTAGAGAAAGTTCAGAAATGACACCTGCTTCATTCTCTTTGCTTTGTTTTTTTTCAAGTGACTATGATATAACATACATCTGGAGAGGGACAGTTTTGTGCTGTTTCCACCCCAGCCCAATTTTATTTTTTACTGAAGTTTTCTAACAATCCTTTAGATAGTATTTTAATTAATTTCCCAATCAGTAAGAATATAGCCAGTCAGATAAACATTCTAAACAGCATAATTGTAAAGATTAATTTTTCAGATGTAATTAGAGTCATACTGTGTGCTCAAAAGCACTGGCGCATGTCAACAGTCACATTATTTAAATAATTTAAATCTATCTTGGGCTAACGCCGTTATCTCTAAAACCAAAATTTGCTCTATAGTGCTTGATTATCCTCTCCCTTATATATTTTTGTTGTGTGATTTCAGTGTCTTCAAGGTACAAGTGAAAGTAGTCTTTTTATTCTGAAAAAAACCCCAAACAAAACCTGGGCAAACTCTTTAGGGAAGAAATGAAACAATTGCTTCTCTCTAGTGGTCATTCCCTTTAGACTCTGGAACAGAAGGCAAAGCCTGTTTTCTGTACAACATTTTTCTGAAGATTAAGTGTGAAATAATTACTAATTTTCAGTTGTATGAATCAGTGGGACACAAGGCAAGAATAGTTGGGGGGGATGTTCAAAGACAGGGAGGAGGTGATAGTGTTAATGGAAAAGAAGTGGGTGGTAATCACACATTAAATACCCTGGGATATTAACCTTTGACTTGCACATGTTGTTTATTTCTTGCTTGATTAATGGTTTTAAAATTTAGAAGGAAAGGCAGCTTTCAGCCTTTTAAACAATGCACACCTTTAGTGAAACGCTTTCTTTGTTTTGGTCATTTATTCAAAAGGGGAAAATCGAATGGCATTATTCAGACTGGAGCCATTTTATTGCATTTATAGCAGTGGTTGATGGCCTCTTATTTGGAGCCTATGCAATTTCATTGGGAGTGCAACACTTGGCATTCATCCAGAGGCTTAACTGACTTCTCTGAATTAGGAGGGTGACCTTGTCGAGCACAATGTGTTTGGTGATATGAGGTATTGGTTCTCCTTGGTTTTTGGTAAGGTTTGGGTTTTTTTTCTTTAATTTTTTTTGAAGTTTGCATGCTAGGTTATCCAAGATCCCTTCCCCATTTATGTTTTTGAGTGAGTGCTGACAATATTTTTAATGTGACATGAAACCAGTGTTTTCCATGTACTAGTGAAACCATTCTTTTATACTTACAAAAACCAAACAATGAGTATTGTTCAAGATTCTGTCTCTGCTGCAAGTGCAGGGTCCTGTTGATTCCTCGTGGGGATGACACGTGCTTGGAAGAGCAGGATTTGGTTTATAAACCTCCAGTTGTGCATTGTGGCAGGTTAGCTCTACAATGAATTAGTTGGGTCTAGTGCTTCTAGGCTGGCACTGTTACTGTATTTCACGTTTTAACTCAGAGTAGTAAATTGACACCTTTGTATATGATCCCTTTATATTTCCAAAGCAAATTCAGTTTGATCAGTGCAGTTTTTTTCACTGAAAGGATTTTCAAGCACTGGCAGAGGCTGCCTGGGGAAGTGGTTAAGTCACCATCCCTTGAGGTATTTAAAAGACAGTACAGATGTGGTGCTTAGGGACATGCTTTAGTGGTGAACTTGGCAGTGTTAAGTTTATGGTTGGAGTCAATGATTTTAGAGTTCTTTTCCAACCTAAATGATTTTGTGATTTTATTGATTCTATTTAGTTGATGTTGGTATTTTACGTAAGACCTTTAAAACCTCAGTTCCCACTTCACAGTGAGAAGTTGTGAATCAGCCTTTTTTTAAGGCTATTTAAGGTCTTTGGGCACTGAGTTCCCGTTCAATTGTACAGGTCCCTTTTTAGCTGTGAAATTCTAACCCTAGAGGTCCTGGGAGGAAACAATCCTCATTTTTCTCCAATCTTTGGTTCAAATTTCTTTAAACAGTGTAGTATAACTATATATATATATGTGTATATATATACACACATAAATACATAGTTTTTTCTATAGATGTTTTCCCTTACATTACAGGAATGATATGTCTTGTACGTGTTTACCTAGTTTTGGGTTGGAAAATCAGCATAATGAAATAGTTTCTAGTATTATAGACTTTATTTTGTTTGCATAGCATGCAGTTTTATTTCTGTAAACATCAGATATGCATATCTGTTATTTATGTAAATTTCTATATCTGCTATGAATTTGCAGTCTTTGCATATTCTCTATTGAACTTTGATTATGCTGTTTGTAAAACATAGGCAAGAATTTAATGCCCGTTCCTGGTGATAATGAAGCATTTTCTTGCTTACTTAATATTTTAGTTTTATCAGAGTTGGAATTTAAATAGATACATTTGTAAAACTAACTGTGAATTTGCTTGTTATGGAACTTTTGGTAAACAGTATATGACTTGGAAAAGAGGTACTTAGGGAGTGCTGGTGTTTGAACTCCTGATTGCAGCTAAAGATTATTGGAGTGAAGGTAAATGAGTCCTTCCAGGTAATTAAAAGTAATGTAGTTGATGAAACAGAAGCTGGTAATCCCTTCCGCTTTCATATAACTTTAGATTTAGGTAAGCATGACAGTGACATAAGCCACACACAAGCTGAAAGCCACTGCTAAAACTTTTTTACAGCGGCATGTCTTGTGAGTTGGAAGGAGTACCCGGAGGATATTGCACTAATGCTCTTCACTTGCCAGTGCTTCTCCATTCAATTCCGAATACACTTTGAGGTCCTGATCCTACTGTTCTTAATGGACTAGGGCCTGTCTTGGAGGCCACCTTTCCATTTGCAGTCAGAATGCACAGGTTTAATGAAGATGCTGCACTTACCATAGCTCTGTGTGAATCTGGGAATCTGAGGCAGAGAATGTTTTAAGCATGGGTTGAGTAAGCACCAAAGGTCAGAGTGAGCCTGGATCTGCTTACAGCATTCTGTGAAGACCAAAGTTTTCCCTATAAATCTTCTCTCAGCAGAAAGATCCAAATTAATTTAATTCTCATAGCAGGAAAGAAGTGAGAAGAGGAAAAGGGTGGAGTAGTAGGGTAGAAAAGACTATGGCAATGGGAAAATGCAGGGGAGTGTTATAAGCATGTGTTCTTGAAAGAAGGCTTATTAAAAAAAATAAATTCCTGCTATTAACTAAAATAATACAAATACAAACAAGCTAAAAAAAAGACATCATTCCTATCTTTCTCTTGAAAAATGTAAATAAACCATCTTTGGTTTTTATCAGTTAGGTTTATTTGTTTTAAAATGAAATTCGTGTGTTTTCTCAGGTTAAAATATCAGGTTTCTGTACTTTCACAAAAATGCATGGAAACTACTGGGGAGTTGAAGGGTCATCACTTAAGTTCTGCTAAAAGCAGAGTGGTATCTGTGTTAGCAAAGGAAGATTAAAGAGGAAAAATGAGCTGCACCGCAGAGGTCAGAGTATCCTGTGGGTAGAAACTGCTGCTGCTCTAAGCAGGTCAGCTCAGCTGAACTTTTAATATATATAAGTTTTAACTTGTACCTCAACCAGAACTTGGTTTGGTAACACTTCTTGCTCTGCTTCTGCTATATATTTACACATAGTCTGAAAAAGATTAGGCTATGTAAACCCATGTAGTGGGTAAATGTCCATGTAAACCAATCTTTGCTTTCTTTACACTTGTTGCTTTAGCCTCAAAGAAGCCAACAGAAGATAATGGATACAAATGCTTCAACTCCCATACTCCTGAGTGCCAGCTCAGTTGGATATGTGCCATAAAGTCACTTTGAGCTTCTTAAGTATTACCTGTTTTCACACTCAAAGAAGCAGGCTTACAGTGCAAAGCATATTTTTTTCCTCTAAAATTCAGCACCCTCTTATTATAGCTAATCTATTAGACAAATAATGCTGTGAAAAGCAGGGCTTTTTTTTCTGCTGTACATTCGTGCGTTGTCTGCTTCTGCTGTACATTCATGCATTGTCTGCTTCTGCTGTAACGTAGGGGTTCAAGGAATCAATGCTGTGAAAAGCAGGTGGTTTTTTTCTGCTGTACATTCATGCACTGTCTGCTTCTGCTGTGACATAGGAGTTCAAGGAATCTAAAATATCTTTATTATTGTAGAAACTGTAGTATTTTAGGGGGTTCTGAAAGTAATAGCAAGAGAAAAAGCACACATGCTGCTAATCATCTTTATAATGATCTCATCTTTTACACATTTACTTCAAGGAATTTCTCTACTCACACAAATAAATCAAGGCCAGTACATCATATTTAAAAATATACCTCAAATCAGAAGTTCACAAGATGTCTTTCATTCCTGTCCTTCTACATCTTATCTGACCATCACTTGTTGTCTTCTCTCTACTGAGGACGTCTCACTTTGTGAAGTGCCTGTTAGTCAGTAAAACCACTCTTAACGGCTTCAGGACTGTACCCAAGTCCTTTGGAGAGAATGGGTACTATACTGCAGCAAGGCTCCTGCTTTTAATTCCTTGTAGGAAATGCAAGAGACAAGGCAACATCCCTATGCACGTGCTGAGCTATCTCGGTGGTAGCACCTGGGCTAAGTGGTTGAAAGTTAGTTCAGGTGTGTCTTAAGTCATAGCCATGGTGTAAGTGCAGTTGTACCATATGATCTGCATAAGCAATGGTCCCCACTGCTGATAGCACAGGTTAACTCTGGCTCTATCTTTTCCAGCCAACTCCTACCCAGGGCATTCTTGTGTACTGCACCTCACTTCCAGGTATATAATGGGAATTTGATTTTCCTGCTCCAGGGAGTCTCACTGATCATGGGCAGTTTAACTGCTTCTGAAGGCAATCTTCTGAGAAACCTGCCAGGAGGGGCATGCAGGTGCTCTTGGCTGAGGTCAAACAAGGCCCCGTTTTGCCTTTCATTGTAGCTTTTTGTTTGGCCTGTGGCAAAAATAGTGCAGCAGTATGAGGAAAATACTCTTTACTTAAGGCATGCCGAACTAATCTCTGGCAACTGTTGTCTGTGATAATGCCTGGAAAAAAGGTCACATGAGGTGCCTTGACACAGCACTGCTATGTCCCAGGAAACCCACTATCCAAATTCTAGCAGAGATATCAAAATAGCAACAATCAAATGAAGAGATGGCAAGGTGATGGAGGAACGAGAGGGAGGTTGACCTGGGACACAGGAGGAAACGGGAGCACTCCTGTGATGGCAAAGGATCAACTACTCATTGTATCAGGCAAAGAGACAAAAGACTTGATAAAGTGAATGGTGTCTATATTTAGTAGAAAGAAAATGC
>WAAB01006310.1:16844-125657 GCA_013389865.1 Piaya cayana | reverse complement strand
TCCAGAGCCTCAACATCCTTCTTGTGGTGAGGGGCCCAGAACTGCACACAGTATTCAAGGAGCGGTAGTGTGGTGTCCCCATAGTATGAAGTAACTGGAAGTGACATAAATTATTAGTTCAGACCATTCTTCACTATAAAGTTAAACAAATCCAACTGCATGTTAAAGAGTCAGGGTTGGTAATAACATGTAAAAAAATGGCTTCTTTCTCTGTGCTCAAGTCTGTGCTCTCTTGTTCTGCTGATATGAAAGAGTCATGGCAGAGGGAAGTGTAGAAGATGACTTGTCATTCCTGTTGCCTGACTCATCCCCTAGCATTCAGGAGGACTTTTGGGTGCATAATGTTTCATACTGGCACAATTCCTTACCAGTAAGTCAAATTCTATTGCCTTTATTTTTGCTTATTACCTTGATATTTGATAGTACTTAAAGTAATTTCTAAGGGACCTGATTTCCACTTCAACTCTCAAAAAGATCCAAACACTTTTAAGGTTAGTCCACTCATCTTTTAACACCTTGTACTAAGATGCTCTGAGGGTTATTGCAAAACAAAGTTAATAAAATGTTTCTTTTTATAATTATGAGACATGCATAATATTATGTTGTTACACTCTTCTCAACTGGCTGGGTAAAATATTTTCCTGTTGACGTTTTTGAAAGAGGCAAGGCAATTCTTGTTTGAGTTAATATGCAATGAGAAGCTGGAATAACAATAGAAATCTTTGTAATAACTTAATGAAATCCATAATCCGATGGAATAAGTATGCTTCAGAATAGGTGATTATAATTGCTGCCTACTCTTTCAAACCCAAAGACCAGCAGCTCAGAAGTACCAACTCTCTGTCTAGATAAAAAGAAATTTTCTTTCTTTCTTTCTATATATACATGTCACCCACTTGTGATTTGTAACTCAAGCATCAGCATAACAAATTTAACCATAATGCCTTGAGTGCAGGTGGTCAGCATATTAGTTTACTATTTAGCTGGATCAGTGCACCCCCCAGCTGGTTTCTGAGTTCAGTGTGGTTTCCTGTGGGCTATTAAACTAACTGTGGTTCAATTTATCCTCAAAAATAAAAATTTCCTACAAATATTTTGAGAGAATTTTATGAATAACCCTCTTTGAGGAACTGGATGCATTTTATGCACATAATACATTTCACGTCTTCAGTATTTTCTGACTTTCTGAGATAATAATTTTAGCATTTACAGCCTTGGTAGAACAGCAAAGGGATGCTCACTGCATTATGTTCCACTTGTCAAATGCTGCCTCTGGTATTAGCAGGAGGTCCTACATGATATAGTAATTTGAGGCCATCACCAAAAAGGTATATATTTTCCATAACAGGGAACCTTCTCTTTCTCCTACATGACCCAATTATAGTCTGTTAAAGTCAACAGACAGTAAACTAGCTGGGTTTTGAAGCAAATAAAAGTAATTCGATGTTGTAAGCAGTCAAAAAATGAGCTGCTCATTTATTCAAGGTCTAAAATGCTGAGTCATGCTTTTTCAATCACATAATAGTTACACCAGAATAAGCTTTTGAAATTAAAACTGTTATAATGAGGTGCTTGGGTATTTTGAATATTGAGTGAAATATTTGTATCAAATAATTGTTTTCTGGTAAGCACTGCATAAAGACTGTGCACTCAAAAATGCAATTTGTATTTTCTTTAATGTTTATGTAATTATTTGTGGTTAAAGGGCAGTTATTGGAAGCATCTGTTGGTGAGCAAAGGTGCTCTAGATAAAAGAAAAGAAGGTGGACACAAGTTAAAAAAATGTGAATCCTCAATCTGTTTGCATGAGAAAATTAAGCCAAGTTCAGGCCCCAGGAACAAAGAAAGTGTTAACCCTCCTCCAGGCTGCTCTCCCACTACAGCTAAGAAACCGTGAAAAAATAGACTCTTTGAGGGGTTGAATGTGAATGAGTTGAACTCTACTGTTACTAGGAAATCTTTTCAGAATCAGACAGAACTGAGCAGGTTTTCAGTTAGTCATATCCCATTCATTCCCTCACCGCTTATCCTCGACATGCTGATTCAGCTCATAACAGCACAGGTTAAGGCTTTTGAAGTCTGATCAAAGATCTCACACTGGCTGCAGAGTGGTGGAAATGAAGGCACCTTGCCCTTTGTGCTCTTCCTTGTTGCAAATGTTATCACCTTCATCTAAACCAGAAGCAAAATGCAAAATGCTCTGGAACTTGCCTGGTATTTTAGCTGTTGAATTATGACTAATCCAAGAGGTTGGCTGGTGCTAAAGGGTTTAGTTCCCTCTGCTCATATGCCAACTGCTTCTCAAATCCTATTGCCTCAATACCGTGATTTTAACTGTCACCTCTCTCTAAAGTACATTACAAGATACATTGCTGAGTTCACCTGCATCACCACTCGCCTGGGAAGAAGCTACCAGGCTTGTGTCTTAAAGCAGCTGCTTATGAAACACTGGTGGGTTTCTTTTGTCATTTTTAGCCTTACCCCGTCATAACAATGAGTGAACTGAAAAGCACCTTGTCATTGAATGTTCTTCTAAGTATGATCAAAACTCTCATTTTTATGTGAGGTCCGTGTAGCCCCTTTTGTACGTGATGTCCACGTAGTTCACTTGCTAGAAAGGAAGGACTGGCAGGGAACAGCTCTGCCTATGTTAAGTCACATTTCCAAAGAAACAGAAGTATTTCTATAGTCTTTAGAGTGGACTGAGCAGTCTACCCATCAAATCCATAGCTCTCTGAATTAGAGAGAAGAATGTTGTGGGCGACAGTGTCAAAGGCTTTATAGATATCTGCTCCGCTCTTGTGAGACCCCAACATAAGAAGTGTATGGAACTGTTGGAACAGGTCCAGAGGAGGGACACAAAGATGATCAGAGTTCTGGAGCATCTCTGCTATGAGGAAAGGCTGAGAAAGTTGGGGTTGTTTAGCCTGGAGAAGAGAAGGCTCCGGGGAGACCTTGTAGCAGCCTTCCAGTACCTGGAGGGGGCTTAAAAGAAAGCTGGAGAGGGACTTTTTGCAAAGACATGTAGTGATGGGATAAGGCGGAATGGCTTTAAATTGGAAGGGGGAAGATTTAGACTGGATATTAGGGAGAAAGATAAGGATGGTGAGCCACTAGAACAGATTGCTCAGGGAAGTTGTGCTCCCTCTCTGGGAGTGTTCAAGCCAGGTTGGATGGGGCTTTGGGCTGCTTGATCTAGTGGGAGTTGTCCCTGGCCATGGCAGGGTAGTTGGAACTAGATGATTTTTAAGTCCCTTCCAACCCAACCCATTCTATGATTCTATGATAGTAATAACTTAAGGTAGACTGGTAAAACAGCCTTGGATAAACCAATACAATTTTCAGTTAAAATTCTTAAAACCATCAGTAAGATGTATTTTTACATCACTTTCAGAATCAGAGCTAGAGCACATCTATCTATGTTTTTTCAAATAGATGCTCTTCAATTTATGTTGACTCCTGGAACTATCTGTACATTCAGTTTTAAATCAATGAGCAAATCTTGTGATTTGTATTATGTGAATCAAAGTAGTAGGTCATGAGCCAGCCCATCACTTTTAGCCCAACAACTTTTATTGACTGGTTGGTATTTGCTGGGTTTTTTTCACCCCTTCCATTTACCCCTGAATTGCTGGGTAGGATGAGGGTTTTTTTGTCTGTTCTCCTTTCGGAGAACTCCTCAGGTCTTGCAATGAAGAAGAGATGGATCTCATGGCCTTCTTCCATATCACAAAGCTTTCTGCAGGAATAGTCCTTGAGAAGGAGACAGAAAGATCCTTCTTGATTGATGTGTGTGTGAAGAGACCCCTGTGTCTTTATATTTGCTTCACAAACCACCTTCCCCAGGAGCAAACTCTTCAGCTAGGGAGCCATAGCAACGGAAAAGTTAATGACAGATTTATCTAACTGGACAGTGATGTCATTTTGCTGCCCAGCTCTTTTATTTCTGAGAGTTTCTCACTGTCCACATCTGATGTCAGTACTGACATATACCAAGCAAACCAAAGTATTTTCACTAGTCAGCAGCACTGTACCCACAAGCTAGCATTTTTCACTTATCTCAGTGGTTTTTTCTGCAGAGGAAAAAGCTAATGGTTTCTGTGTAGCTTCTGAAGCGGGGCAAAGGCTGTGTCCTACTGTCAGTTCATTTCAATTCACATTGCATCTTGTGATTGCATGTGCAGTGCAAAAAATTGTTATTTTTCTTATCTGCAGTATGATAAACAATGTTTCAATGAGACTGCTGATCTGTAGAAAGCTCTGCATCAAGCATAGCACTGTCTTTTCCTGAGTCTGTGAAGGGTGGGCAAAGCAATGGGCAATGGCTTGTGTCTATTGAGTTCTGTTTTCCTTCACAGCCTCATTATTTAAATGGTTGCTGATAAATGAGGTACAGAAAACGACATTAAAATGACTGATGATGTCAGCAACCATTGCTGCCTGGAAATCTCGCATTGCTGTCATTGCACAGAGACAACAGGGCCCAACACTGGCTGGTGTATACAATCAATAAGAATTGATCCCCAATCCCTTCCTGCCCTTTGCAGGAGAGGTGCTTTTGCCTGAGAGAAGAAAGAAACATATAGTTGCATTTATGTTTGCTAATAATTTTTGTAGACAACAGAAACAAACAGGTTTTTTTGCCTTAAAATATAGTGCATTGAAATGTTTCCTGGTGAGGGTGATTAGAATAACATGTAATGGTGTCTGACGAGCAACATGAATTCATTGACTACCAACTGTTGAATCTTATATATTTGATCTGTTTCTACTCCTTATGTTTTATTAATGCCAACCTTCAGTTCTAATAAGGCCAGATTCGTGCTTCTCAGTCAGCTACTGAGAAATTAATTTTCTGGGACTAGTTTGTGAGGAAAAAAGGATGTGGGATTGAACCTGTCATTTGTGTGGAGCATTAACCAGGCTTTGGTGTTGAGGGAAATCTTTTAGATCATGCTTTTTATAAAGATAATAACATACAGAAAGAAAAAAACCACCAAAAAACATTCTTTGAGCTCTGTAGCTTTATATTTTGCTACCTTGAAACTGGGAGGGAGAAGTTCATTAAAGCCACAAGTAAGACTAAGTGGTTCTGCATGGGTTCGTATGGTGCCAGGAAGAGAGGATGCAAAGACCTCCCTCTCATTGCTGGGCAATTACTGGGCAGAAACACAATTAGTCAGCAGTTGTGATAATGTGTTTTGGCCTGGTCGATATAATGCGTCTAGGTCAATGTGTAAACCATGAGGATCAGATCTCTGGTCGGCACGTGGAACCCACAGGTAAAGAAAAGACCAGGATGCAGTCATGTTCACCTTCTGCGCCCCCTTTGCCACTAGAGGAAAACCCAGGGATGAAGAGAGGAGGCAGGGGAGGCCTGGCATGAGCTTCAGCAAGTGCTGTGGTGCCTGTTGATGAGGGGATGGGGATCACTGCCAACATGGCAGGGCAGGCAGCTCCCATGGTCATCATGCAGGATGATACACCCACACCTCTGTCCTGCCCCAAGCCACGCTGCAGACTGCAGCCACTGCCAGTGACCCTGCCTCTGGATAGAGAACCCCGTTCAGTCAGTCCTGTTGTCTACATATAAAGCCATTAAAAAGCATACTGTTTGTAAAAAAATATATAGGCAGGAACCGTGGACTGACCCGAAGAACATTTTATTGTATTTAGGCTTCAGCTGGATGAGGCCTTGTAGAGAGAAAATGCATATATTTTTTAGAGATTTTATTATACCTGCTTTAGGTCTTTTGTTGTTGTTTTTGTTGGGTCTTGTTTGCTTGCGTTTTTTTAAAAAATTTCTTATATTTCTGTATATATTTGTTTCAAGACATTCTTTATTTAAAGCTAACAGATACTCCTGATGGGGTGGGTTTTGGGGAGGTAACCATGAAGATCCAGCTAACTCAAAGAGCAGCCCAGATTTAATGAAAATAGATGGCATCTGCTCATCTGTAACTAACTCTTATGGAGAACCCTGCATAAGGGTATCTTGGTGTTTCTATGATATAACAAGCCAGCCAAAATGCTGCCCCCCTCCCCCTTTCTTTTCTTACAAGCAGGAGATGATTCTTCATAATACTTTTAAAAATTTGTCTACAAAAGTGGACATTAGAGAGGATAGTCTGTTTCTGCACTCCAAAGATTGCAAGATTTAGACTTCATAGGTGTTTTTAAGAACAGCTGGATATGAACCTTCTGCCCTTTGTCTTTGGGGTAGCATGCCTTATAATGTTATTAGAGAATGCGTTCAATTAATCAGATAAGTATTTTGTCCTTTTATGTGAACCAGCCATCTGTAAGATATGCATCTTCCTCTGCATTTTAAAAGCAATTTTAGCCTGATGTTTTAATCCACAGGCGTATAAACAATTGTTGTCATATAGCACATGCTCCTTTGTATTTACTGTGCTGCACCACAGAAATATTTCATTTTTATGTTGTAATGTATGTTTGAGAGAAGCTTTTCCAAAGTAAAAGTACATAACCAGTGCTTTAAAAAAAACATTGCTTGAGGAAATAATTTTATTAATCCTACACACAATATCCTTCCTGTCAAACAGTGGAATTTAGATGGCAGAATCAATAACGTAGTACCCACATGGGAATTGCTAATACACAAATTAGTGCATTGTGGTTTTGCACTTGGTAAGAAAGATAGCCTGTGTTCTCTCAGTATTTTATTGCTGTGCAATCAAAGAGAATTATGGACACAAACAATCCTGTAAAATATAATGGAATATTTAATGAATTGTGATGTTTGCTAACAAGACTAGAAGTTGCTTTTTTCAAGACATGGCTGAATGCAGTAGCAAACAATATTTAGGGTAGTAATAAAAGGCAAATTATCAGTGTTTTCCTTTAAAGCCCATCATGGAGGTAAACTAAAATCTAATGCAGTCTGGTAACATTAATCCACAGTCTTTATGGTGTAGTGTGTGAATATTGGAATACTAATGGTTCATCATATTTATTCCACATAGCAATATTCTTTTGTGTTACTGAAAAGATAAAGGGATTTAAATTAAATATAATGAAATAATTTAATTTCTAATGGTTACAGAATGATCTAAATATACTGAACAAGACCCTGTGACTGCCTGCTCCAGTAATTGCTCAGTTGTGTGCTTATTTTCATAATCAATGCATTACTCAGGCTATCTTTAGTGCAATTTATTACCTCATTTTCAGTTTCATGCTACTTAAACATGCAGTAACCGGTCCCACAGAAAATTGTGATCTGTGCAGCAAAGAATCATGGTGTCAGGGGTCAGAGTTCTTTGTTTTCATTCCTTTGAAATCGCTCTTTAATATTCTCGAAAGGGCAAAAAGCATGTGATTTACATTTAAAGCACTGCTTTCCTGCATTACATCGCCTTGAATATATCTTTTGGATAGTGGACATTTATCATAGCATTCCTCTTGACTCTGGAACCAATGCAGAAGGTAGCTGAAGAACCTTTATAACTGTGCAGTACAAGGCAATAAATCTGAAACTGCCACAGGATTACTATGGTAACCATCAAGCCTGTCAGGCTCCCAGCCATACTGAAAGGTAGGTTCAATTTTCAGCTCATCAACTCTTTCCGATGATTTACTTGTTGACACCGCACATTTGATGTAGTGGTGTTAATGCCCTCCTGCATTGCAAGGGACTAATACCAACAGCTAGTTTTATAAGGCGATACTCTGTAGCGACCCAAGGAAATAATTTAAAATTGTAGGATAGTGTTCCTGTCAGCAAATGCATGAAGTGGCATAAATTACCAGATTTCGAATCCTGTTTTAAACTGCTGAAACATTATATGGAAGAAGAGACTTCCTTCGCATGGCAGCATGCATTATGAGCCTGATAATGAGATTAAAATCCTGTGTTTACTTAAACATTTATAGTAGGAGATACATGCAGGTTATCCTGGTGTGTATAGCCCTGTGCTTGCATCCTTTTCCAGTTCATTACTGTAAAGACAGAGAGGGTTTTGGCATGTAGCAGGTTGGTTTGTCTTTTTGTCCTATAGTATTCTCTATGGAAATGATCTGTGGTTTTGAATGAGTACGGCAAATGCTGTTAGAGCTCAAATAGATTACTTGAAATGTTATGTCTTGCATTTACACACCTACTTACTTTCTTCCTAGGGCAGAATGAAGCTGCATCAGGTGGGCCAAATAATCCAGGGATTGCTGACTGACATCTTGATATTTTTATTTTTTGAAGTTGTCCCCCAGCTTTCTGTGGTGATCCAAATATGAAAACCATGAAAGTGAGCTTAAAGTGCTTTTGTTGCTGAAGAAAAGGAAGAAATCCATATTAGTTTCTAACATTCAAGAAGGTTCAGGAAGAGCGCAGCTTTTGAAGTCTGGTTTATTTGAGAATTTGTGGATGTGGATGTACGTGCCACATGTAGTGTGGCTGGATCCTCTGGCATCTAACTAGGTGTGAAATCCAATTGTTTGAGTGGTTAGTAAAGGCGGTTTATTTTTTGTTATATTATCTCTGTCATGAGAGGTTTCTTCTTTGTGTGTTGAAAGCCAAACTCAGAATTTAGCTTTTCTCTCAGTGAGGGTACTGATCAAATGTAAAATCTCTGCTCTGATACCCACCTTCAAAAACAATGTAAGAACTTAGTAGCTTTTCAACTTCCACTTTCTGTTAAATTTGATGAAAACTGACTGCTGTTAGAGGTAGCAGATACAGAAGGAAGTGGGTCCTCTCTCACATACACCAATCTATAATCATATTTCTCTGGAAAAAAAGACCTGCATGCAGCAACCCATATGCTGTTATCCAGCAACTTTTGAAGTGGAGCTTCTTGACCCAAAGTTGTTACTTGTTTTGAAATAACTTCCTCGAACCAAACATTGTGATGCCTGATAGCATCATTCACCCCATCTTCCATTGCAAGGTGGAGTTAAAGATTTTTAGCTTCAAGGATCTTTTGATGTCCATTCCTTTTTTTCCCTAAAATAGTCCATAAGATTCCCCTCAAAACACTATATTCATATTGAAAAAAAACCCAACTGGCTAAATCATTGCTGCTAGTACTGGGGATTTACAACATGTCTGCCCCAAAATGTTACCCTTCTGCAGCTGTGAAGTATTCCACTAGCTGAAAATGTTTGTATTTTCTTGCTGCTCCTTGGGACATATTTGTTGGTAATAATCAGTTTGGCTAGTATGAACACCAAATGAAAATAAGATGGAAAACTGCCAGACTGGAAATATGCTGGCCCTTACTTGTCCTCACATTTTAAGTCTGAATTTTCTTCCAAGCAGTAAAGGGTGTAGGCCTCCATCAGATAGGCAGCAATATGGTGCACCTGGTCACATTCTGAGTACAGACAGCTGAAGGTGGAGTAAGGGGCATCAGGCTATAGACTTGCTTCTTTGGGGCCTTTCCCATGGGTGGGGTTTTTTCTTTATTATTGGAGGGGAAGTTGATCTTTGCTGACTATCAGAGATCCACACAGACACTCTCATTCCTCTTCCTGAACAGGATGGGAAGAAAACAAGATTGTGTATTGAGGTAAGGACAGAGAGATCACTCACTAGTTACCAGCTTGGGCAAACAAAGGCTTAACTTGGGGAAGGTTAATTTAATTTATTCCAAATTTAAAATGGTGCAAGAGAGGGAGAAACAGCAATAGGACTAAACCCACTTTCCTCCACCTCCTTCTTCTCAATCTCAGATTCCCTCCTAACTGTTCTACCTCTTCCAGCTCCTGAGTGCTGCAAGGGAGCAGGAACAGGTAGTTGTGGTCAGTCTGTAATACTTTGTCTGTATTGCTCTTTACTTCTCACACTCTTCCTCTAGTCCAGCTCCCCTTCCTACAGGATACAGACTTTCATGAGATGATCCAGCATGGGTCCTTCCCATGTGCTGTGTTTCTTCAAGACTTGCTCCTGCTTAGGTGATACCAGTCAAAGCTTGTAGTGAAAAGCACAGAAATGAAGGCTTCAGCACGTGTTTCCCTATAGGGTAATGACTAAGCTATAAATGAAGTGGTGGGCAAAAGCAGGTGTTAACTTCTGACTTTATGCTGGTGTTACAGTAGTATATTGTCTTGTGAAATTACATAGAAATGTGTTTCTTCAAGAAAACTAGCCTTCAAAAATATGACATCTCCCTTACCCTAATTAGAGGGGTCACTCCATCCTGTGTGATAACTTAGTCTTTTGTTTTGAGGATTAGTAGCACATTTTCATGCAGGGTTGTGGGCTTTATGGGGAAAGGCCAGAAGAAAAGGGGCATTACGCTTTATAATGGATAGCAAGAAGGAAAATCTGAGGAAGAACGTGCTTTTGTTTAAATGTTTGATGGTGATAGATGTTAGTTGGTGTTGCTTTCCAGACCACAGTTGCTTGAAGGCAGTAAAGTTCTCTTTTTTGGCAGGTCATAGCTAGAGCTTTGTTTGAAATGCTAGTTCTTAGTTATGTTAAGTGTATCCGTATCTTCACAGTCCTAAAGCTCTTTCTGGACTGAGATTTGAGTAGATTGAGGTATCTTTCTGGACAAACACAGATGGATTCAGTTCTTCTTTGAAAGCTGCTTTTAATTTTCCTTAGGCAATTTGTGTGTATCACAAATTAGAAATGTGCCTGATAAAACCTGGTATTGTTTTATAATTAGAGCTATGTTCACACAATCTTTTATAGAAGGGTGTTTAAGACTTAAAAAACTGCTAACTTCCTAGCACAAACTTGGTAGGTAGTTAGTAAAAGTCTTCTGTTTTCTAGATTTTTGCATCTTCAGATTTCATCCTCTGCCATGAAATTAAGTTCTGGGATCTGAGCTTTCGTTTAAAGAGAAAATTATCTTTGACTCTTATTACTGCAAAGAAAGTCTGAAAAAATGTGAAGGAAAGCTTGTCTTTCTTCATGATTTTGACAATGTGAAATACGAAGACCTTAATTGAGAGATTATTAACTCTGAAACTCAGTGCTTTGATAATTTTAATGCTTGCTGGACTATTTTAGTACTGTCCTTTTTAGCAAGTGTAGTTTCTTTACTAGCCTGTACTGTCATCATTAATAGCTGTATTGATTCAGTCGTTCATTTTTATATTTATTCATTAAAAAGCAGAACCACTAAAGAGGTTATATAATCCAGAAATCTCAGTGCAGTAAGATGGAAGCTATAAAATGCAAGGGACCCTTCCTTCCTCTTTATTGCATAAGTTGTCCTTTTCTTCTCGATACTTTCTGACGTATTTTACATGCTGTCATTTGGATAGCTTTTGAATTTTGTTCTTTCCTCCATCTCTACACGTTGCTGCCAGGAAGACTTTTGTTTCAACAATATTATTGGCTCTACTCCATCAGTTTCCAGCAATATTGTAGTAATAGGAAGCCAGTGACTCTGTAGGAGTTTTCATTATCCTGTGCTCTGTGAAGTGTAAGCATCAGTGTATATGCTTAAAGAGGTAAACACTGATAACGGGCAGAGAACATAATTATTATCTATGTTTTTGCAGTTAGAGAGCTCTGTGATGCATCCATTAGCGCTATTTATACATGTGCCACTGAGCAGTCAATAATCTTTCTCTACTTCAGTTTTAAAATAAAATATGGCTTTAAAATGCTCTAATAAAGTCCAAATGCACTGAAATGCTGCAAGAAGTTTCTTTGGTTTAACCATACTTATTTTTGGTTCAAAAGAGCATGGTGTCCTGATGATGGAGCTGAGGGAAGTCATCATTTGCAAACTAAGAAGGTTCTTCTAAAGCATAGAGCCTAGAAAGTGGTGGAAAGTGTAGGCATCTGAGTCTTAAATCCTGTGGGGTATTAACAGATAAGCTGAAGTTTTAGAGAAGGAAGTCTGGGGGGAGGAGAAATGGGACAAGTACTTTACAGGACATAAAACCAGCAAGTTCTCTTCTGGTTGTGGATGGGACTCAGTGCTGTGTGGTAAAGGGATGCTTCCGATAGGCAGCGTATATGATGCTTAGATTTTTCACAGAGTGAGTAGGTTGTGTGTAGGCATGCCTGCTGACATTGGCTCCTTGGGAATGACTGACAAGGCCACAGGTGTCTTGCCTTGGGGACATTCTTAGAGAGAATCAATGGTGAATAACCCACAGCTGAAACACAGGCATTGTCTGTGTAATGGAGAAGTGGGGAGAAATGTGGAGGGAAGGGATAGGCTCCAGCATGATCTTGCTGTCATCTGTAGGAGATATAAAAAAAAAAACCCCAACACTGGCTACTTCTTTCAAGACTATAAAATTATTTCCTTTCTACTACAGGAAGGAAAGTACCATCTTGTGTATGCTAATGTGAAGTTCTCTTTATAATTTACTTCATCTGCAAATCATGTAATTGACAAATCATGTCATGCAAACCTAAGCTCCCAAGTGAAATATATTGTTTTGAGAAAAGGTGGACAGCAGCATAAATCAAGTACGAGCAGGTTGTTGTTCCATGGCTCTTTCGCTTCAGAGAACACACGGTAATATGATTTAGAGAAGGTGGAGGCAGAGTTTGCAGTAGAGAAATACGTGATGGTGACTGACAACCAAAGCAAAGAGTGTAATAAGACCCATGTTTTCACAATTAACCATGTCCAAGATCAGACCCTGAAAAACATGAGATAGTGGCTATGTAAACTATGCCTAATTTTTGCCAGCCTGTATGAAAATGAGACGTTATCAGAGTGTGCATTGGAAGAGGTTGCCAGAGGCAAATGCTTGTGTGATAACTCCCCCAAGGGAATAAAAAAAACCCAAAACAACCTTGCACGCTGTCAAGGGTAATGTTTTGTCTGTTGGCAAGCATTTTCCATTTGGGAAACATACTTGGCAAGCGACAGATGCAGACCTTTTACACCCAAGGAGAAGGGATGGAGAAAGGAACACATTAGACTACATACTTCTGTTTGTTTCTAGTCTTTTTCTGAACCTCTTTCTTTTGGTTATCCATCATTTATCACTCATTTGCATAAGTTTCACAAAGTTAATTCATTGCTAGTCATCAGAAATACACACTATGGCAAATTCTAGATTTGTTTCTCAATTGATATTTCTGTGGTGTTTTAATGACCCATTGTAGTAATTTATATATTTTTCAATATTGATGTATTTTAGTGGTATGAATAACAAAGTGTTTGATTTGTACCTGAATCAAAGATGGATTCTTCTGATGAGGAAAATCCAAAATATTTTAATGGCCTATCAGCTGACCAGAATATCTTACACTAGATACAGTACAAGAAAAAAAATCTTGGAGCAGTGATTTGTCTACTCTTATATCCAACTACATTCATCCAGGCTGAACTCTGCTCACTCAAAAACCCAACTCTGCTACTTGATAACTGGAATTTATCTTCTTTCGAACACCTCATTCCTTTTATCAGAGATAATTAACCTTGTGACTGCTTCAAACCACATTTCATATCTGTTAATAAAAGTCACTTAACAATATAAGTGTTGCGGATGTTCAAAAAATGAAAATTAGTGATAATTTCAAAAGTAACATGAACTGTGAAGTTTTCTCTCATGCTTTGGTTTGTTTGCCATCTTGCTCTTTTTTGCTGGTTTGGGATTTTTAAATATTTGGGTCTAAATCAAATTTTATGCTAGTTTTAAATAGTCTTGCTTTCTTCTTTTAGTGTGCCTTGTATTCTGCAGCTCTGTTGAGAAAGTTGTCAAGGACTTATTTTTTTAATGGTTTTGCTTGAGATTTTCTTGAAGTTCGTTATTAATGGCCAGCCTACAGAATCATACTTTCTTGAAGGATTTCCATCAGTGCTTGTTGGAGTGGTACAACAATGTCCTTTGGATGCTGCAGGTATCTTCTCTCTACTCAGACATGTGCAGCTGGTGAAAATATGTTCTCTTTGAATATACAGCAGGTTCTTTGGTTAGATCAAGCTAAACTTGCTACCTTCTCCAAGCAATGTGCAGTATTGTGTGGAGCATTCTCCTAAAGTGAAATTAATTTCTTGGACATCATCTACCAAATTTTGTGTGTTGAAATATGTATCTGCTCTGCATTTAAGTTCAGATTTCAGGAGCTCCATATTGATCTGTAGTCTTTGCTCTCTAACAGCTGTAGACTTCTCAGTCATGGTTGCAGTAAGAAAATGACTCTCTGAGATAAAGCTCAGTTATTAAATAATTGCAAAGATGGATTTACTGTCCTGGCCCCTATGAATAACTCAGCGTGCAGCTTGGCTTTGCACATAATGTGGTTTGAGTAGAGGCTGTGTTCAGGAGGGACAGTCCCACTCTTCCTCTGTCTCATCTGTTTCCGTGGCTTGTGTTGTATTGGGTTGAGCAACTGTGAATGCAGTGAGTCAGTTCAATGAGCTGATAGGATAGAAAACTTTGGTTTGGCAGATTAAGCTTAGGCAGGTCACTGCACCAGCTGGTGCTGCAGTCGTATGGTTGCTACTTCTGAAGCTAAGGAGGAGTCTAGTGGGAGGTGACAGTGCTCCTTTCTACAGCAGCCTATGGTTTCACCAGGCTTTATATAACTTTGTACTGAAATTCAGGACTGGTGCCTGGATTTTGGGGCCTGGTGAATGGATTTTATGCAGTCATTTGTTACACAATTCATGCTGGACTGGTTTCAGTCTTGGGAAATGCTGAACTTTAACTGCCAATGAGCTCTGAAATTGCATATGTCTTTATGAAGTCTATAATGTGTGATTACAAGCTAAAGATTAGTGCTGTTCAAGTGTTTTCTTCTGTTTTCATTGCTACCTGCATTTCCCATGGTACTAATGTAAAGTTTACCAGTCTGTCATAGATTCTCTGTGTTTTTCTCGAACTCCGCCTTAGAAAAGCTTCTCTTTAGCCTATGAATGTCTCCTCTGTTTCTGTTTGTTTTGGTTATTAGCACATACCTGCACATAAGCAAGTGAATGGGAGTTAATTTAGGTAGATAGCATTTTGCATTGCATGAGAGAAGAGAAAAATGTTCTCTCAGTACAGACCTGTGTAAGCTCTTGTGCAGCCCTTTCCAGAGCAGCAATTACAGAGGAACATCACAGACAGGTGCTTTGTAAAACACTGAGGTAGAATACTGAGATAACACAGCTGCTCACTCAAGGCAGTGCCCAGGCAGGCACTTTCCTTCTGATCCCTGGTATGTCCTGAGACAGCTGTGTAGAGTGACCTGTAGACTCCAAGCCCTTCCCTGAAGGATGGATGATGTCACAAGGCATTGGGAGGGATTACTGCAGTCGTTGGTCCCATAACTATGAATATGGTATTTGCTGAAGATTTCTAGATGACATGTATATTTTCTCTTTTCTTTTCAAGCCCTTAGAATGGTTTATAATCATTAGAGTTATCATTGGTTTGTTTTTTGCTCTTCTTTTGTCATGTTTCAGTGGAATCAGGATAATAAAATAAACTTTGGATGCATGCAATGCTGATTCCGTTGGTTTGTTCAGGATGGTCTAACTTGCTTTGTATAACGTAAGTGAAAAATCCTCTGCCAAAGACCTTTCTGACATCTTGTGTGTGTCAATCAGAAAGGGAAGGTTAAACAAAGCATACCCCAACTGATGAATGAAAATAGTGACCTCATATCAATAGACAAGGAGAAGACTGAGGTACTCAACAACATTTTTGCCTCAGTCTTCACTGACAACTGCTCTCCTCCCCCCTTCTGGGTCAATGGACAACAAGATGGGGACCAGGAGGGCATAGCCTCTCCCACTGTAGAGGAGGATCAAATGCCAAGTGCAAGGTCCTGCACCTCAGTAGGGGCAATCTGTGATCTCAATACAGGGTGGGGGGAATGATGTGATTGAGAGTAACCCTGCAGAGGAGGACTTTGGGGTGCTGGTTGATGAACTCAACATGAGCCAGCAATGTGCACTTGCAGCCCAGAAGGCCAATTGTATCCTGGACTGCATCAAAAGAAGTGTGGCCAGCAGGCTGAGGGAGGTGATTCTCTTTCTACTTTGCTCTTATGAGAATCCACCTGGAGTGCTGTGTCCAGTTCTAGAACCTTCAGTATAAGAAACATGTGGAACTGTTGGAATAGGTGCAGAGGAGGCTACAAAGATCATCAGTGGGCTGGAGCACCTCTGCTAAGATGACAAGCTGAGAGAGTTGGGGCTGTTCAGCTTGGAGGAGAAAAGGTTCTGGGGAGACCTTATACCAGCCTTCCAGTACCTGAAAGCGGCCTACATGAAAGCTGGAGAGAGGCTTTTTTTGCAAAGGCATGTAGTGATAGGATGAGGAGGAATGGCTATAAATTGGAGAGGAGAAGATTTAGACTGGGTATTAGGAAGAAATTCTTCATGATGAGGGTGGTGAGCCACTGGAACAGATAGTCATGGGAAGGTGTGTATGCTCCCTCTCTGAAAGTGTTCAAGACCAGGTTGGATGGGGCGTTGGACAGCCTGATCTAGTGGGAGTTGTCCCTGGCCATGGCAGGGTGGTTGGAACTAGATGATCTTTAAAGTCCCTTCTAATCCAAACCATTCTTTGATTATATGATTCTACGATTCTGTGATTCCCTGATGTTGTAAGCTCTCTATACTCAATAGTATCTGCTTCACTGCTAACTACCTTCCTTCTCTTACTTATCTCCTTGTTCTCTTTGTTCCTTCTTTCTTTTCTGGTTGTCATAAACCCCTACTTTTCCCCTGGGAAACAGCAGTTGCTTGAGTCAGGTAATTAACTGGTGCACACCAGATCAAAGGGCTGAAGTTGCGTCTGTAATCTGAAAGGTCATTCAATTGCAGTGTATAAATGTCTCCTTGAACCTTCCTAGGTAAAAATATTGAGATAGTTGTCTCACACTATTTTTCCATTATACTCAGGCAGCTAGTAAAGAAACATGCAAATGCTTGGGAAATGATGGGAAGATCACTCCAGAATAGTTTACTGGAGGGACAGTGCTGGGTGGAAGATCTGACATTTTCTTCATGAACTTTGTCTTTGGGAGAACTATGTCTAACTTTCTTTCTAACCAAGACATTGGCTCTTTAACAAAGGCCACTCTCTCCCTCTTGCCCCAGACATTATCACTACAATTTTTGTGCTGAAAATGATAGTCACAGGTGGACAGCAGAATTTCAAAACCTTGTGTGTACATGAGTGGTTTATTCCACTGCCTACCCCGAGAAACATACATGTTGAAGTGCAGAGAAGGTTTTCAGGGCAGTCTGCCAGGTGCAAAACCACTCCAGTAGCTTTTTTGTCACCATTCAATACAGTTTTAATTGTGGTTTAGGTTAATAGAGGCTTTGGTCATGGACAAGAAAACTGTAATGAAACCATATATCCTTTTTTCTATTATTACCCATGCAAAACAGAGCCTTTCCCACCATTTCTTCAATTTTTAATGCAGCTTATCCTTGTTTTTGAGCTATAAAATTGGTCCTTGACTAATTATATCAATAGAGAAAAGACTCTGTTTAATACATTTCTCTGGTTGAAATGTTAGACATCGGCATTCAGCTTCCAGGGAGAAAGAAAATAAAACAGTGCTGGAATCATTTGTGACAAAGCAGGAAATGGCTTGGGCATGCTTTCTTACTCTTGTCTTCAAACATGATTATGTTCTTCTGTTGATTGGATATTGACTTATCGGCATCAGGATTAGACTTTGTAATGAATAAATTACAAGGGGAAAAGTATTTTTGTGTTGCAGGATAATCAGACTTACTAGATACTGCTTTCGGGGGATGCTTGAGCTGTATTAGCAATGGTTTCCGACTCCTGTAGTTTGTTACCATAAGATGTGAGTACTGTCCCTCTGATTTTTCATGTTCTCCACTGTTACTGCTGTCTTCTTTTTAGTACCAACCTATTGGGAAGGTTAGAGCTATGTATGAACTGCTCACTAATATTATTGGCATAGGGATAAGTAATTTGGGGGAGGAAATTGAGGGATTTGGAGAAGAAGGTGAGAGAAGATGGCCTAAAAAGTGGGCATAGATTGAAAATTTCTTTTAATAGTGAAACATTTCCATTCAGATGTTCTCCGGAGGTATTGGCATTCCAGACTTAGTGAGTGCATAAGCTTAATATGAATGTAAAGATGTTGACAGTGAAGGCTTATCCCTGTTGCTGCCCCTGGGAACAGATGGGCTTAGCTGTTATGTGACTAGGTATAGGACTAGGGATATACCCAATGGCTTTATGACTTGAAGCCTGACACAATATGACCCTACCAGTCATTTTATATGTGTCTATTTTGTCCTTTGGAGAAGACCAGAGGAAGGGCACCGCAGTGTTGGATGTATTTAGATGGCTTTGTCCTGCAACTTCACTTAAGCTGGGGCAGCTTGAGCAGCTGATTGGAGACCCACATTCAAGGGATACCCAAGCTGGGGAGGCAAACTCAAAGCATCATGGACTCTTGCTCAGATGACTGTGTATGGGCAGCAGGGAGTCTTGGCTTAAACCCCAGTTAAAACCCAGATTCATTTACACAATGAGAACTGTCAAAATGGCCATTTGGCAAGGTGGAGCAGCCCCAATGATGGCAGTGGTGAGGAAGGAACTGAACATATGGATTGTATTTTCCAGTAACTGAGTGGCAGCACGTGCCCTCTGAAGTTTGCAGCTGCTACATCTAAATCTTGCTTGGATTTCCCAATGGCCCTACTCTGGGCTTTCCCTCCTATAAATAGTACTGACCCCATTGGGGGTTCAGGGAGCTCCATTCGTGCAGGGACAGAGAGGAGAAAGATAGAAGCATCATGCTATAGCTATTAGTTTTCCAAGAGAGAGTTGGACCCCTAGCCTCCAGAGAGCAGTCTGTCTCCAGCAATGTTAATAATGCATGAAAGGCACCCTTTAATATTCTTCCTCTGTGCCCTACAGCTCTTGTGGAGAGGCCAGAATTATCATTCTGGCCCTCAAGACTTGCCCAAGCACATTGCATCGATTTATTACTGCCAGAATGCATACTTTCTGTTTTGTTTACATTTGAAGAATTGTGGTCTTAGACAAATTGTCACCACTTCCAAGTAAAATACTCTGTTCCTTGTTATTGCTTTCAGACTTCAAAGATAGTACGAGGGGCTGAATGTGTCAATATGTTATTAATTCTACAGGGGCAAGTTCCTGACACCAGTCATTCAGATGAAGAGCTGTGATAAAGTGAAGCAGTTTAAAATTACAACTTCAAGGTAGATATAGTACCTCATTCACACTATCTTCAGGCGAAATACTGAGATGAAATTGGTGAACTTTGATTGTTAATCACTCCAATGGAATGAGTTGACGAAATTACTTACCCTTGCAAGATAGTATACAGCCATTCGTTTCTATCCTGTCATTTATGCAATTTGTGCAAAAAAAAAGCTTTTAAAAAATGAATTAAAATTGATGCAAGTAGCAAGTAATGCAGATGCAGCTCATGTGAATTCCAGCAATGCCCAGTTTGTACAGGCAGGAGAGGCAAATGCACTTTGATTTTTCCCCTCAACAATATTTGATGAGGGGGAGGTAGATCAGAGTATGATTATAGACAGAAGGAAGGCTTCCTCTGAAGGAAGGCTGTCACTCTGCCTTACATATCGGCTCCCCAACTAAACTGTACTTTCTCATGTCTGTGGAAGATAAAGATACTCTTGCCATTGCCTCACAGAGCCAGTAAAAAACTGAAGTAGCAGGCTTCAGATATTGGCTCTGTGCATCCTTCCTCACATGTTATCCTGAAGTCTTTTTATATGCTGGCACCTCTTTTCATGCGAACTTAGTGTGAAAAGTCCATATTGCAGAGCCTTGCTTAAGCAATATGGGTTTTTTTCTGAATTTTCCATGTAGCTACCTTCCATCTTTCACTATAATGAACTTCCAGTTCATTAGAAGTCTGGGTGCTCTTTCATAAGCAACTGAGCCACTTTGGTGCCTTGCTGCTGCCTGGAGTGACAATCTTGCTCCTTCTCTCCTGTCCTCTTCCCATGACTTCACCATCTAGCCCTTTGTTGCAGTGGTTGTGCTGGGTTTTGAAGCTCCTATGAACCTATTTAATCTGTGGAAATGGCAAAAGACTCCAGGGATTTTCACAAGGAGTAGTTTTGTGCCATTTTGATGTTCGCACACAGAGCTTGCTCTCATTGAGCTGGCAGCGCTGGAGGAGGAGGTGGCTGGAGGAGTGGGGCAGGTGTTACTTGGTGGGCTACTGTATACACTCACCCAACTTCAACTGACTTCAGCTGACTCAGCTGGAATCAGCTCAGTACACCTTACATTTGAGCTGTGTATCTGTGTCCAAGCAGGGTGCAGAGACGGGCACAAAGCAAGACTATGCATCACTGGCAGCGCTTTACACAGTGGTGGGTTGGACACCTTCCTGAAATTGTTCCCATCTCCTTCTCTGAACAGTGGCAAATACAAGTGATACCTCTTGGTATGTGTATTTGAGGAAGGATGCAGGGCAGGTTATATCTCAGCAGCTAAGGAGGGAATCTGTGCATGATGCTGCGGAGAATGAGGGTGAAGTGTGCAGGTGGGACCTGGGATGCTGCAGGTAGCTGGGCAGCCCCCTCTCTCTCCTCTCTCCTCCACTGAGATGTGGAGGTGTCCTGTGGGAGAGACAGTCCTGAGAACAGCTGAATTTGTTTTGAGAATCCATGTTGAATTTGCAGTGCTGGCAGCATAAAAAGCATATGTTGATTTGCAAATGGCTGCGTTTTATATGTAAATTACTGAAAACGATAAATGTGAAACCCCACAAAGTTGCTTTTNTTTTTTTTTTTCTTTTCAAAGAATATTTGAGATGCATTTGGAATATATTGTGTAACACCAATAAAATTTTACTAGCAATATGTCTGGGTTTGTGTGTGGTTGTATAAGTTTGCTTTCCTATTTTTATACCAGATTGTAATGCAGGAACTCTATTATCCATCTTGCAGCCTGCAAAATAAGCAACAATTAAATGACTCACTGGGACTAATTAAAAATGATTCTTGCTGTTCACTCCTTAGCTTCACAGAGAGCAACTTGGAAGTTGCACATCAAAATCTTAGGCATACTTCTTGTCCTTTTATATAATACCTTTCACCTGATCTGTGAAAATTCCCTGCTCACTGCAGACACATATAAGTGGGAAAATTTTCCCCTTTTTTACAGGATTGTTAGGCCAGTGTGCATCACTTTAAAAGGAAACAGTTGTCTCATGCTCTGTAGAGCAGATACTCAGCAAGGTTTTCCAGAAGGTGAGTGCCATGCCCAGGACTTCAGCTGTGTGAGGGGGGCTAGACATGGAGGGAAACTGGTTTTTATAAACAAATGGAGCAGAGAGTGGGACAGGATAGTTTGCAACATGTTGAGAGGGCAGAGTTTTAGGAAAAATAGGGGAAAGGGCAAGAAGTTGTAGCAGGTTTTTGTGTAGTTACTTACCATGTAGTGAAATGCTGAGGCAGTTGGTAATTGTGGAGGCTTTCTGTCTTGATACAATCCATCATAGCCAAAAGGATGCACTATTTAGGTTTTGGTATTGTTGTGATCCTAATTTAATGTCAGGAGATGAAAATACAGAGGTTAAACATTCTCTCATCACCACTACCTGCCTTCATTTTTATTTATATACGGTAGTATTTTTCAATTAATTCCTCAATATAAAAAAAATATGTATTTCTTCCAACACTTAATAAAGCCTCTGGAATTACACCACAAATTGTTAGAGTGCCTGATATGTCAAGTTCATATTGAAATAGGCTTTATGTTTGCATATAAAGGAAGGGATGTCAGTCTCCACATCAAAAGATCTTGTTATCCATTCATGGATGTGAGGTTTCTAATTTTTACGTAGTAAGAATGACATAATAAATAATCATGAACATTAGTTTAATCAGACTTCAGTATTGGAAAGAGATACAGGCATAGGGGGATGTTTCAAATTGACTTAATTCTAATTTTAGCTGCAATAATGGAAGTGTTCTTTTGTGCAGATCTCTATTATCACTGGAGTTTTAAGTGAATGTATTTACTGTCTACATATGCCAGTCAAATTCTATTGTTGTTGTGGGGTTTTTTTTTAATTCAGAAATATTGTGGATTTATGGTGCTCTCTAAATTCTTATGGAAAAGAAAGCTACTATTAAGTAGGCAAGAAATTAACTTCCCTGCCAAATGAAATTGTCTTTCATGTTAATTACAGAAAATAAAACCTGCTGTTACAATAAAGATAAAAATTTCAAAAAGAAAGCCTTAATAACTTTACTCAAGAAACTCAAATGCATGTGGTTGTTAGTTCAGCAACAATCTGAAACTTTATATGCTTTTGTTTTGAACATTGTTGTAATTAGGCTTCCCTAGTCCTTGTTGTTTGAACCACTGCTGGAAAATGCTGAACTGTGAAGTATATTGTATGAACTTTGTGGTTACAGTTTGACATTCAGTCCAATTCCACCCAGCTTTCTCAGGGACTGTTTTGGCTCTATGAAACAAATACAGATGGGGGTTTGTATCCTTTATATTATACTTAGTTATAAAACAAATATGTGTTTCCTATTGCTGATAAACTGTTGAAACAACATATCTAAATGCATGGAGGGGTTAAATATCTATTTCTTGTAGAAGTCAGCAGCCCTTGGGCACTTTTTGAAGATCTAAAAATTATTTATATAGTTATCAATCTCTTCTTTCTTAGTTATGACCCCTAAGTGGTGTAAACTTGAGGTGTAGTCTGAACACATTGGATAACAGCTTTACCTCACAGTCCCCCTGGCAAAGAAGTATCATTTCCCTGTTTATTTCTGTCCCTACCAGCTGCCTTCCTTTGCTAGCACCAGTGATTTTGTGGCCACCTCATGAACCAGCTCAAGGGGCTGATCCATTTGGGTAAAACCACCACATTTCTCTGATCTAATTCATCGCATGCCTGTTAAAATGGCTAAAAATGGGAAGACATGTAGGAATTGAAATTAATGGCCAAGGGGAATGAAGAGAGGGGAGGACTGCTGGCGTTGGCAGCTGTAATGATGGTGTTTGCTGAGGACTGCAGTTTCATGCTACACTTTACCCTGTGAAACTGCAGGCTGCTAGTGAAGGATAGTCCTGCTCCTTCTCCCTCCCTAGTGATTGTGAGCCAAGCCTGTTGAAAGTCAACCAACCAAAACAGAAGTTCTCCATTGGATCTGCTCACTAAGCAGACTCATCTTCTAGCCTCCTCCTTGCTATTCCAAATGCAGGTGGGAGGAGGGACTTCACTATCAAGGTGAGAGATGTGAAGAGGGAAAGGGATAGATTCTTGTTGACAACCAGCATGTGTACTGAACCAGACAGACAACAAATTTCAGTCCTCAATCATTGTTTTACACTAGCTGTTGAAGCTGGGAGTTTCACTTGTCTACAGGAGTGAGACTCTGTAGGATTTTTATTGGCATTTGCTTCTCTGATTTCCTGGACTTCTTAAGAAATTTCCATCTTGGAGCCATAAAATATTTTCTGAAGAGTTGTAGGCTGCTTATTTTGGCTCTTCCGTGGCTTTAAATGTCAACAATACTCTTATAAATTCTAGCCACCAACATGGGCCTCCATAAGCTTGCATAAGTTACTGAATTCACAGTAAAGGTGATCTTTGCTCTTAGAATCTTAAAATTTAAATAAGGACTGAAAAGGAAGCTTTTTTCTCTTTATTAAAGGTGTATTAAATCTCAGTGAAATGAAATGGGAAATGTTCCTTTTGGAAAGGCAAGCCATATGTCTATTTTTATTGAAAATTTCCCCCTCCTTGTAGTCTTGCTTAGAGTGATGTGGAGAACAAAGAGGAAATCAGATTTTCTGAGTCTCAGCCCTGCATCTTAACTAGTCATTCTGTTCTTTTTCTTTTCTGTATACTTTAAAAGGAATTAAATTACCTTAATTAAGACAAGGCAGGACTGCTTAGTTAATACCAGAGAAATTGATTAAATACCTTATGCTGATAGAAAGGTCCATCGGTTACTATTAAGCAGAATAGTCTGGTTGCAGCCTGAAGCTCTAAAGATGACTGAACTATTGCCAAGAGCTGCTAAATGAGAATTTCTGTACTTGTCTGGTTTCTTATATTCCTTCTCCATGCATCTGCTATAGATGTCCATCCCCCAAAAAAACTTAAAGCTATCCCTAATTAGAAGAAGAGAACAGAAAGAAGGAGATGAATTTGGAGAGGGAAACCCCTCACTATTAAAACTGTCCAGATGATCTTTAAGACGAATGGGATGTGAGTGAGGGTCCTTATTGAAATTGGGGTACTGGGCTAAATTGTATTTTGGCTGCGAGAAGAGTACAGTTTATCATCAAATCATAAAGTGTTAAGTGAGAAAGCTTTAATTATGTTGATAAAGGAGCTATAGAAGGCCCTATCAGTTTGCAGAGGCTGATGAAGTCAGGCTGCGCAGCCTTCAGCCAGACCATGCCCATATTGTCTGTTAACATTTGCATGGAAAAGCTGTCCATCCCTAACTGTTGAAGATTTATTTAATACTGACTGATATATTTAATGCTGACAGCTGTAAGTTGGAATACAGTTAAAAAGTGGATGGTTCTTGGGTGGCAGGAGGAAGGGAAGAAAACATAGGCTGATACTAGGTATTTTTCTCATGCCAGTGCTTTCAAAAGTTCTGTGCCTGCATTTCTGTTCCTTCATGAAACACTGATGAGCTCCAGTATGAGGATTGTTTTAAGAAAGTTTCCTATTTCAATTTATCCATTTTTTTTATCCTTTGCCTCTTGCTGCATAGGTTGTCTGTCCCAGTGCCTTAAGTGATAACTGTGGTAGTAATAAGGCTGCAGACTTTTGAATTGAACTCTGACAATCCTTCCATTAAGCCTGCAGGATGTGTGCTGGCTCATTAATCCAAACTACCACTGTAATTTCTTCTCTCTGTTCCCCAGGTCTGCCCCAGTTTGGCAGCTGTACAGATAAAGAATTCCCTGTTTTACATCTCATGTGCAGGAATGAGCTGCTAATTGCTGCTGCTGTTGTCAGCCAGCCTGGGATGATTTTACAGCTCCTCAGTAAGCTGGAAGGAGGTGAAGGGCTTGGAGTTGGTGGTACTCAGTGCTCTCAATTATGGACAAGATCTAGGATGCTCATGTTGGCCACCCAGCACCAAGAATGGAAGAGCCTGGCAGCCAGGTTACTCTGTCTGGAGCTTGTGTAGTGTGTTTAAGCTCTCTGCTACTGTAGTAGAGTGAGGACAACTCTTTAGAAAAAGCCTATGTGCTAGAGGTAGGGAGAGGAGACTGTAAGCACAATATCTGCATCCGCATTGTCTGTGATCTCCCCTCTTGAAGACAGCAGCTGGGATTGCAAGAGCCTGGGATCCACTGAAGGTGAACAAGCCTCCCTGGTCAGAGGTGAAAAGTATTTTTTTGCTTCAATGTAGTTCTAATAACTAATAATGGGGTATCTCCCATCATCCTTTCACATCCCACCCTGGTTTCATGCTGCCCCCCCCCCAATAACTGAAAATACCTCTGTTTTTCTTGGTGGGCTATTGCAAAACCTTTGGCTCTTTGTTTTCATCTATATGTAGTGCCAGCAGAGATGGTTTATATGCTTCCTTACTGGAAGTCTGCTGCTCTTTGTTAGTACTGAAGGCTGCTTTTTTTTTTCTTCTTTCTGTAAATACAGATAGTAATTACCCAACTTTATGCGACACTAATGTTTTGATTTGCAAGGAGAGGCTCATAAATCAGAAATGCTGTGCATTGTGAAAGAGTTGAAAATACATAATGTTTTCAAAGAGATTTTGTAATAGAGTGTATTTCTCCTTGGTGTTTGAATATATTTTGTGCCCAATTTCTACATAATAATTGAAAAAAGAAAGTTAAAAAATAAGCTATAATAGTAAAACTCATTGCAAGATGTTAATAAACAATGACTGTGCAGCTGTATGAAAGTTCATACTTAAAACCAATTTGCACAGTCAAGTCCTGTTGGTAACAAAATAATCTAAAGCTTTAGGACTGAGAATTTTCACTGTAATGCGAATGTTTGTTGAGGAAAACCAGAATTTGACATGTATAACCTGGAAACATCTGCCAACAACTTTCTGCAGAACAGTTGTAATGAAAAAGTGTCATTTAAGCTTGAAAATGAAAGTTCTGCCCTGTTAAGGCAATGTTTGCTTCTTTACGTTGTCAAAGGCTACTGCAGGCAAACTGCCAGTGGACCTTCAAGGTGCACTGGTAGTGCTCTGAAATGTGTTAGGCTGAAGTTTTGAATTGAGTTATAGTGACAACCTTGGCCTTTTATACCTCCATTTAAAGTAGGAAGCTAGAAAAGAGTATCCTGTTAATAATAGTTGTGTATGTTCACTTAATGTATGTGCCTGAAAGGAAGGGAATAGGGCTGAAATGTCTTTAATGAGTACAAAATGAACTAAAAGAAATTAGTTACTGAACACATGTGTTTTTTAAACTCCAGGCCAAATGTCATCATCCTGGAAACCTTAAGGATGCTTTAAAGTGGTCTCTTAAGATGATAGGCTGCCTGTTGGGGTGGTGATGTGAGGGCTTTTGGTGTATGAATTATCTATTGCTGAGGCTCCTGACTATGTAAAGTTCTCGTGAAGATTTAATTCTGTTGGTATATGGTAAAATAAGTTGCTTTTTCTTTTTTCTTTTCTATACATAAAACCTTTGTAGAGCCATTGTGGAGGACTGACTGTTTGGGGAGTGGGATTGGTGGCAAAAGAAAAGTGGAAGTCAGTAGATATTGCAGAAATCACCAGGCTGAGTAAAAACTTCCAAGCTATTGAAAGAATAGCAAACTTAGAGGGGTTTTAGGCTTTTAGTTTTTTGGTCCTTCAGGGTATATTTAATTTATGTCTTTGGGGTTTTTTTTCCTTAAACTATGAGAACTAGAAATTTCCTTTTTTTTTCAAGTGGAAGTTTAGGGATGTTTAATAGCTTAAGTATTTTTATTTTTATAATTACAGACAGCAGGCAATATTAGAGAGAGAAAAAAAATAGGAGTCAGCATCACTCTGATTATGTTGTCTAGTTTCCTCTCAGTTCCACTTACTTGACTAGACCTCTTAACATCCATTTTGCATTGATCTTAAAACATTTGAGTTCTGCATCTTTTGTTGTGCAGTGAATAAACTGTATTTGTGCAGAGCCAGTTAGTAGTGTGGTCCTATAGATCCAGATGCAGGGCTAAGTTTATGAAGGGAGCAAATGTGGCTTAGCCAAATGCACTTGTTGCATATTTTTAATATTACATGTTGTCTGATAACTTCCAGCTATAAATCCTTAGCCAGCTCTACCCCTTCAAGAGGCTGCTCTGACCTGCATTAGGTGTCACTCTGCCATCCAGGAGCATCTCGAAGAAGAGCCACACTTTACTTTTCATTAAGACTCTGCAGGGCAGGTGGGATGGTGGGCACAAAAGCGAAAAGTGCAGGGCTATAAGCAACTGGATGCAAACTAACTTAAAAGGTTATCAAGCTGGTTATAGAAATCTCTGCTTCATATTAAAGGTGGTGCTTTTAGTCACGTTTCCTGTGTAAACCTATGTGCTTCTTTCCAAATGTGATATAGACGTGATCAGAAATTTCATAAGGCCATCTGCTTGAATTTCACTCTAGAGTATTTCCCGTGTGATAATTGGTGTTTTTATTAAGCTTTCTGGTAAGCTTTTTTCTTTCCAAAGATAAAGCAACACTGAGAACAGCAGGTAGATACTGTGCATTGAAGAATTGGCTGTGTTAGCAGGGAGTTTCCTTCTATTCTGGTGGAGTAGCAGTTCTGCCATACTCTAAATAGCTTTTCATTATATCTTAGTGCTTGTACACACAACAGTGTGAAAAGTGTATTTATTCTTCTGCTTTTACAATTTTATATAAACAGAATCTGTATTTAATAAGTTTGTTATTCTGAACACATAACATACTTGAGGTCAAACTTGGCTGTATTTTTTGCCTTTTCTTGCCTGTACTGAATTTGAAGGCAGAAAGTTAAGGTTCTTTAAAAACTAATTGTGAATAGTTACTGGATTGTTAAGGATGTATCTGCTTGTTTTCTATAGGTGTAGAGCATATGGTTGGACTCGATGATCCAATGGGTCTCTTCCAACCTAGTTATTATATGATTCTATATTTATATATAGAGAAAGGCAGAAATAAAATTTAAAATTCTGGTCAGAAGCCTTATTCTCAAGCTAAGAGACAAAAAGTTTAAAGACGATCCGGTTTCTTCTTTGTAGCAGGTGTTACTTGTTTGAATATTTCTTGATGCCATCTTCTCTCTCCTCTATTGGCCATGGAAGTCCATGAGAAATTGAGATAAAACTGGCTTTGAAGCATAATAAACCTGAGGTCCCCGTGGGGAATCCAGGTTGGCTTCTGCAGGTCCCCAAGCCCTCAGGTGGATATATTCAGGGGAATCATCTGCATTGCTATGTCTGTGTTACCACAAAGTGAAAGTCATCTCTAGGGAGAATTCAGACTGCTTTTCATCCATTTCAGTGCTTACCAGGGGACTGAGGCTGTTGGTGGAACTAGCTCTGCTGGTTCTCTACTAATGCAGTCCTGATGCAGTAATCTGAATTCTGTCTAGCCCTATTACATCCTCTCCAGGCATCTTTCACTCAGAGGAGATAACTCAAGTGAACCACCCAAAAATATTGGCTATGCTGCATCAGGTTGCTGTGTTCAGGAATGGAAGATCGAGGTACCCTGCGTTGGAAGTGGCTCTATGGTGGCTCACAGGGGTTTTGCCTCACCCTTGCCTGGGTGGAGAGGAACAATACTAGACACAAATAGCATTTCTGTGTTCTCTTATCTCTCATTTTTGTTGGATACTCCATGACAGTTTCTGTCTGGGCTGGGGAAGTAATTTCTGGACTTAATGTAAACTTCTTACACAAACTTTGCTCTTTCTTAACTAATTTAAGGCTAATATATTTTGTTATATCTTGCATTACATGCTAGTCAGGACTGATTTGGTAGTGAATTTCCAAGCAAGAATTAGGATTTTCATTTTGATTTCACAATTTAATGTATGATTTCTGAGCATCTCTTGTCACCAGATGGAGAAATGGATACAACTAAATTTATCACCTTTTTAAAACAATCTTTTTCTTTCCTTATACTATTGCTTTCTGATGATAAAGCACAGCATGTGTGATTTCTGGTCATTCAACCACCACAGCTCATCAGATAATCTTTGAACATACTAGTAGTTGTAGGTACTTCACAGACAATTTCATGGCTTTATCCAACAGAAGATTTACTCTTCAAATGACAAAAATCACTAAAACAGTTTCAACACTGAAGAAGGGCAGTAGTGGCTGCTGAACTCATATGAAAAACATCAACTGATTTTTGGTGGATGTGGGTGCAGTGTTGAAATTGACACTTACACTGTCATAAAAAGGACTTGGACCTTGCAAAATCAAAGCCCCAGAAAAAACGCTCAAACACAGTGTTTAGAGTACAGTAAGATAGGCAGGCATCTTTGCTGAAGAGGTTTACATCATATTTATATGAATTAGCTGTTGATATGTGGTACAAATGTAAATAATTTAGACATCATAAATAGAAATACCTGTTTCCCAGACCTCTCTATTAGATGACAGTCACATCGCATTGTCATATCTTAAGTTGCATGAAACTTTCCTGAATATTAAGCTTTTGGGTAACAATCTTGTAAGGCTCATATATGTCTCAAAAGATCTTGGAGGGAAAGAGGATTATATGAAAACTGTAGAAAAGCAACTCTGCCATTTCTCAGAGCAAGTATATGAGAAGCGTATAGGTTTGCTTCTGTTGCACTCCCGCAGGAGTATTGCTGAGAAGCTTGAGCATAGCTGTTCTCTGACTGAAGTTCTTTTTGAAATTTCTGCCAAACTATATATTTTTGCCATTCTGTGAGCGGGGCTTTTTCTGGGGTGTTGGTATAATTTTTGACTTTAGCTCAAATCTGATTATGAGCCTCTGGAATTTGTTTTCATAGTTACTTACTTACAATATTACAGCTGGCTGAAACTTGGCATGCCTGTTTTCAGTGAAATGCCAACACTGAATTTTCTTCTTTTGAATGAGGATGAAAACAAACATTAATTTGTCCATAAAAAAAGATTTCTTCAAAAAACATTATTTCAGTTTCACTGAAGCACTATTTTAGGAAATCAAAACATTGTGTTTGGCTTTTGACTTTTGTAATTGTTCCATGTAATAAGAACTAACATTCCAAATGATACATCTTTGAATAAAGCATCGCTTTTTAGTATGAAAAAATGATAGAACTCAAACGATCAGTTTTTATTGTTGCTGTTCTGCTTCTGTTCTTTAGTTGAAATGCTGAAAATGAACTCTCAAACTTTCAGTTTCATCAGATTGGCCATTTCCACCACTGCTTTAGAGCCCAATTGTGCCTTGTTAGTGTTCAGAAAACAAGTTAAAATTTCAGTGTTGTGCAGCAGTTTCTATGTCAGAGCAGTGTTGACTGAATGAGACCTCTCTCTATGTTTATGCCCAGGAGATGGAAAATATGACCACTGTCTTTTTGGTCCTCATTTGCCTCTATCAGCTGTTATTTGTGCCTGGATAGCAGGAGAGAGTATAGTTATGGTTATGATGATCTAAAGGACTTCTCTGCATATGCAAAGCTGGAAATGCAAAAGGAGTATCTGTCTTTAAGTGCTAAGTAGACAAATTGGAAGCTAAAGAAGGGACAAGTGGATGAACTAGCAATGAGGGGGTGTGTCAAGATGTCAATGGGCACCCTTGGTTTGGCCACCACTCTGCCATCAGCAAGAATTAAAATCCTACTGAGAAAGCATGTATTGCTTCCCTTCTGTGGCCCACAAGAGGGGATGCTTTTAGCTAACTTAATGGGCGGAGTATAGTAAAGTGGATGTGCCTACTGTCTCTGCTCGTGTTCTGCCTTGGGGAAGGTAAATAATGAACAGGCATTTCACTACTTGAAAGAAACAGAGATGCACGGAAACTACATAGCAGTAAAATTTCAAGCAAATGAAAAGCAAACTGCCCTACATAGTACAGTGTAGAATTTGCTGCCAGAGGATATTTTAAAGGCCAAAACTATAAAGGATTTGAAAAGAACCTAAGCAATTTAATAGAATGGAGGATCTCAATACAGTCTTTGGCTCAAAAAACTCCCTAAGCTACAAGCTATTGGAAGCTGTAGGGCTCCCAAGATAAAAAGCATCCAGCAGATGTTCTGCTACTGTTCAGCTCCCTAAACTGTGAGTACTGCTGGAGTCAGGGTCCTGAGAGTAATGTATCTTTGGCCTTGTCAGGAATGCCTGGTCTTAGTTTTGTACCATGGATTTTGTTTTCTTGATGCATGTTTTTAAGATGAAAGATAATGACATGAACAGTATTAAGTCAGCAAGCTGATATTGTCATAAGTAATGGAATATCATGCTTGGAACTGCCTGTATAAAATAAGTTGTCTCATCCAGTGGTCCTGCTTATGCATAGGGTCAGAAAAGGTAGCATGGGTTCACAAAATATAATAATACTTGCATGAGAGATGGTAATGAGTGCTTGTCTTTAACATAGTTCTGTTTGTTGTTCTCTGATTTCTTTTTTTTATTATTTTTAATCTCTTCAAAAAGCTACAAAAATGCAAGAATTCCACCTGAATTTTCCTCACAAGATGGCTTCAAAGCCTTAATTTCAGTATTGCAACCATGGATCCTTTCTATTTAATCTATAGTATGTAATGACAAGGGCAAATTGAAATTGAGGGCACCAGTTTTACTCTTAAGCTCCAAGCTCTTTCTTAGCCTGACACAGTCAAGGAAACCTGCCTAGTGCTCTCATCCCTTTGTCCTAGCTGTTGAAAAGATGCCAGTGTAAGGAGTCTTTCCAAGGATACCTGATGGATGAGGACTGTGAATATCATCTCTTACCTTTAAAGCTGCATGCTAATGACTCTGTGGTCCTCCCAGTGTCAGAGGTCATAACAGCAGGGTGCTTGCAACCAGTTTGGTGGGACCCTTGACATGTTCACCTTTGCTTCTTATCTGGGCATCATTATTACTTCTGGCTTGACCATTTAAAAAAAAAAAATGAAAGTGTCTTCTTATGATTATGTTGCACGCTTGAAAGGAGTAGTGGTTATGATTGAATTGCTGATTTATTTTTTTGGTTTTTTAGTTCCCTCAGTATTGCCTCTGTGAAGTTCATTGTTGTTTTGTCAGTAATGTTGATAGTTCATTGTTTTCCAGAGTGCTCTTGCAAATAATGTTTAAGTAATATTTCAAAACTTTAATCAGTAGTGTTTGAATACGTTCAATGCAAAGCTCTTCTTTTGCTTTTCTGAAAATCACATTTGTGTTTGCTATCCAAATGCTGAAGGAAAAAGGGCATTGTTTGCTGTTATATAAATATGGCCTTGTTTTGCCAAACTCACCCTTTCTTCTAGAAGAAACCCACAAGAGAGATCTAGAGGAGACAGTAGCATCTCTGTGATGGACTTACATTTCTTGCACTGTATGTGATGAGACAGGCGAGCATGGGACAGTTCAGACCCAAGGAACTGCTTGTCTGAAGGGCTCTTGGACAATGAATTCCCTGGGTGCTTGGAGGCTTTGAAGAAGAGAGTAGTGAAATCCACAGAGGCAACTGCCTTTCTGAGCTTCAGCCTGGCCTTTCTTTTCTTCCTCAGCTATCTCCCTCTTCAAATGCATAGTCTGTTGTTGACCAGATCCCTTGGTAAAAGCCACAGGAGGGAATCAGTGGACATTCCTTGAAGGATGTGAGCAGCGGTAGTTACTTACCTGTATTTCATGAACTACAGGAATGGGACAAAACTCTGTTACACCTTCTTCCAAAGCTGCTGAAAATAATTTAGAAGAAGCAGAGGTAAAAATTATGTGAAAGGCAGAAATGGACCTTGTTGGAATATAATTCAAAATAATCTATGTCATTAGCATTGAGAGACAAGATATAGCCACAAATTAGTTATCTAAATGAAACTGCAAATGAGGCTAATAGTAAAATTTAGCATGGTAATAAGATAAGAACTAAATACAGACTTTAAAATGTCAGTGGTGGGTTGTAGACAGATTTTTCTGACTTGAATTCAGGTTTGCAGCTAGGGATTTTAAAGGGCAAATTGGTGTTTTTCTGCAGTGAAGCTATGCAGGCTTTGAGGGGTGCTGAAATAATATCTTGGAAGTAAACCTTGAACTATTCATCATACCCTAGGCTATTTTTAATTAAGATTTATCAGCATTTTTCAACTGGATTACAAAGTGTAAAGCTCCTAGGCACGCTTATGAACAAAGCATGGTAAATATGCTGCAAAAATCTTTTCTGCTCTCTTCTTCAAACCCTCCAACTCTTCAAGCTGAAAAATAGTGTTTTCTACATGTACCAGCTCTAACCCTTTGTTATTTAAATACATGGTGGTTAGGGCTCTATTTTTCTGTTGTTTGCATGTGAAGTGTATAATAGCTTGAATTTCCATGATATTTGAATGCAGCTTGTCATTATTCTCCTACTTAGCAGCTGGTACACATCTCTGGATGCTGACCAGAAGGAAAGATGGAAGAATAGATGTAAGCTTCTGAAGAGAGAGTATTGTTTGATTTTAAGCAGCAGACAACCACTCTTTGTTTCCCATTTCCTTATTATGTGCTAAGGTCAGAAGACGAAGGCTCATATTGGTATATCTCAGGGTTGATTGCAGTTTGAGAATGGTACCTGAATTTATGCCTTCATCATTAGCTCTTACGTATGGATTAGGTGTCTAACTCCTGTTAGAATTGGTGAGGATCTAGAGGATTATTCAATATCCTGAGTAGACAGTTAGTGCCAGTTGAGACAATTTGGGGCATCCCTTGTGGCCTCCAGCTGTTGATCCAAAGGCACATGAGTCTTCCATCAGCCCCATCTGGTATATGGCATCCCTTGGGCACTCTAAATGACGCAAACCACTGATATTAAGGCAATTGTATTGAACTCCAAGTTGGGACAAGACTGCAGGCTCCTAGAGAGTGATTCAGTTTTTCCTGAAGCAGATACTTAAGTCCATTGCCTTGACTAGCTCCTATAAAAGGAGCTTAAATCTTTTTTCAGAGACCCCTAAATGTGGATGTTTTAATCTTGGCTAGGTCCCAGGCAGAGCAATTATCTTTCCTCTGATAACAGCTTGGGATTTTGGTGGCCTTAGTTGTTAATTTACATTATGAGAACTTAATTTTTGTACAACAGCAGTTTTCTCTAATAACAAACCTTTAATAAGCTATTCCTGGTTAGTGCTGACCTTCATTATTATTTACTACTTAATGTTGTGGCTAGAAAACCTATAAATGGGTTTGAATGTGTAGCTTGAGAATACTTAGTTTAGTGTTTGTGCTGCAAGTGGTTTGCTGGGAATAATTCTTACACAGGCATGCATCCACTCTTCCTGTGCGCATTCACACCACGAACAGATTTCAGATACCATCTGATTTAATTTTGAATTATCCCAACAGCACTTTGCATTATTTAACAGTGTTTCAACTGAAAAAGTCATATGGAAAACTATTTATTGATGAATTTTTATTTGATCTTTGTTAAAAAGGTAAGTGTAACAGTAGAAATCTATCCAGGAATAACCTTTTAATCATGCTGACTTTTGAGCAACAGCCCATCACGCTTTACCGTTTCCTAGGCTGGATATCACACACTTCTTGGACTCTTGTAACTCAATACGTTCCTANGTGTTTCAACTGAAAAAGTCATATTGAAAACTATTTATTGATGAGTTTTTATTTGGTCTTTGTTAAAAAAGTAAGTGTAACAGCAGAAATCTATCCAGGAATAAGCTTTTAATCATGCTGACTTTTGAGCAACAGCCCATCACGCTTTACCGTTTCCTAGGCTGGATATCACACACTTCTTGGACTCTTGTAACTCAATACGTTCCTATTTTGTCTCAAACAGTAGATCCTGCTGAACTTGCATACGTATTTCTGGACTTTGAGATGGAACAATCATGAAGTGCTGTTTCTAACTGTAAGTTTTCAAACGTGAGTTAGGGTTTAGGTTGTGGCTAAGGTTATTGTNATCACACGCTTCTTGGACTGTTGTAACTCAATAAGTTCATATTTTGTCTCAAACAGTAGATCCTTCTGAACTTCTATAGGTATTTCTGGACTTTGAGAGGAACAACCATGAAGTACTGTCTCTAGCTGTAAGTTTCAAATGTGAGTTAGGGTTTAGGTTGTGGCTAAGATTATTGTGGGTAAGCTGGCATGCAGTAACCTGTGAAGTGCAATGTGCGTGCTTAGCCTGTAGCCTGTACAGGGCAAAAATGGTACTTGGTACAACCATGTTTCATTGCAGCCTAAGTGCAGTCAAGTCCTTAGCCCACACCAAATGCATAGTAGCATGTGCAGAGATAGTTATTAGTCTGATGANTATCTTCTCTTTTGATTTTTTTTTTTTAATATATTTTTTCTTCTTTTTTTTCCTTTTTTTTTTTGTAGTTGACTTCTAATACCTTGCTGTTTCATGTCAAATTTTTCCTACATCCATCCTTTTTCTGAGTTTCTCCTGCTATGTCACTTTTTTAAATAAATAATTTTTCTAAACTTATTTTTTCCTCCTTTTTCTTCTCCAATATTCAGTGCATATACAGGTATGGTTCTGCCTGGGGGAAATATCTACTTCAAATTTTTGCTAACTACTCATTCCCACAAGGAAGGTGGCTGTCCTAGATTTTACCAGTGTGTGTTTAAAATTGTGTTCATATAGGCACTAATTAAAGTTTGTTATGTCATGGGGAGTTCTTCCTTGATTGATGCTCAGAGCAGCTGTATCAGAGGAAGCATGCAGATCAACGTTGAGCCTTTAACATGAAAAGAATGGGATGCTCTGGTAATCATAACTTTCATGCATTTTTTTGGCAAAGGTTGTAACTAGAACCATAGTTGAGCTGCACTACAATTTTTTGAGTAACTAAATAATGATTACAATATGATGCTGTATCAAATTAATACAGTATCCATATACTGTCACATATTTAGTGTTTCATGTTGTGGTCTGTCTGACTGATGCCAATGGTGGTCTGTATTTTCATTGTTTTTATACGTATATCATGTCTTAAAACCTCTTCAAGCTTTGTCTCAGAAAAATGAGTTGTTCAGCTTAATTTTAGAGCTGGGGTTTTGCCTGGTCAATTCACGCATAGGAAACCTTTCTCTCACTTAGCTTTGCACAAGTTCTGTTCTGTTTTGCATTTGATGTCTTAATAAATGACAGTTCAGTAAAAAAAAAAAACACCCCACAGAAAAAAAGAGCTCATAACCCAGCAAAGAGACAGTAAAAGAAAATAAAAAAACCTGCAATTACCCCAGGTACTACGGGAAAACAAAGATGACAAACAGCCAGCCAGACTTTGCTTATAAATCAGATTTTCTTTATTTTAATGCTTAGTAATTCAAGTATAATTGCTATATTTTTCTGTATGAATCATCTCTGATATTTGGATTCCAGAGTTAGTATATTCCAGTCATGTTGTACCTTCACCATGATGGACTTTGGGAGGCAGGAGGCTGCAAAGGCCCTAATTGCTTAGAGGTGATATTAGATGAGTTAATTACTCAAGTGGTGACTTAGTGCCACTAGACTCATTGTCACACTCTCCAATAGGAGGTTAGTGAATTGATTATATGGGATAACTATTCTGCCTAAAAAGTTGCAGTATGGAGGAAGGAATATGTGGAGGACAGCTTCGTAGTCAGATTTCTTGTTAAGCTGATATATACAATTTTGATCTTGGTTATAACATTTTAATCATAGAATCACCAGGTTGGAAAAGACCCACCGGATCATTGGGTCCAACCATAATCTGTCAGAATGTACAATGTCTGTGGGCTCTATGAGTAGTGTTGCTTGCAAGCTATGGATTTGGACATGCATACAATGGGATGTGCTTTTCCTTCTTTATAACCATTGTGAATGAAAGACAGGCATGGTCTACAAAGATAAGACCAAGCTTTCGTAAAGCTCTGTTCTAGAAGTGTTATGAATTAAGGCTTTGTTTTCGTGGCCCATCTCTGGAATAAAATTTATGAAACAGTATTGAAATTCAACATAGCTTAGGAGAATTACATCATTTCACACATGCTCTCTAAAATAGCATCTTGTTGATGGCTTTCAAGGAACAGTATTTAATTGTGCTTTTTTCACAGTTTTTCAAGCTGTTTGGTAGAATTTTATATATAACAAGAGAGCTAAATCCACTTATACTCTGTTCTGCAGGAGGTAGACTGCAGCCCAAGGACCTGGAAGAGGACAAAGCATTTCATTTTGCTCTCAAAAACTTCATCTACTTTATTTTAATTGGCACAGCTGAGTCCAATCTCCATTTCCCTGTCTTTCTTTAGAACCCTCTGGATGGCATAAAGCATTTCAGGTTGGAAGTGTTGCCCCTCAGAGCCGAACAGTACATCAACTGGTATCCGCAATAGCTAAAATTACCACCTTTGAATGCAGGATACTGATACAATTACAGATTTTCTCTGACAAGAGTCAGGTTTTACACAGTGGGAATTTGTTGCAACTTTAACTCTTCAAATAGCTCTAGGTCACTGGAGTAGGATCTTTCAGCAACAAACTTCTGTCAGAGGGAGGAGAACCTATATGTTCTTTGTTCACTCTGAGTGGGTTGCTCCCAATGAAGGGCAGAAAAAAGTTGAGGCCAAGGCTTGGCACTGGCAGATGATCAGTTGCAGGAAATTACTAGGAAGAAGATTTTGGCTGGTGAAGTTTGGCACAATAAGCATTTCTTTTTTGCTATTTTAGCTGGTGTGAAAAGATGATGCGTGCTTGGGTATCTGTCCCCATGTCTTATTTATGCATATGCAGTCACTGTGCTGGTACATAGAGACCACATGTGGAAATCAGAATGAACTTAAATATAGCAGTGTGCCCAGGTGGCCAAGAAGGCCAGTGACGTCTTGGCTAGCATCAGAAATGGCATGACGAGCAGGTCCAGGCAGATTATTCTTCCCTTGTTCTTGGTGCTGGTGAGACTGCACCTCGAGTACTGTGTTCAGTTCTGGGCCCCTCATCACAAGAAGGATGTTGAGGCTCTGGAGCAAGTCCAGAGAAGAGCAACAAAGCTGGTGAAGGGGCTGGAGAACAGGCCTTATGAGGAACTGCTGAGAGAGCTGGGGTTGTTTAGCCTTGAGAAGAGAATGCTGAAGTAGACCTTATTGCTCTCTACAACTACTTGAAAGGAGGCTGTAGAGAGGAGGGTGCTGGCCTATTCTCCCAAGTGACAGGGGACAGAACAAGAGGAAATGACCTCAAGCTCCACCAGGGGGGGTTCAGGCTTGACATCAGGAAAAAAAATTTCACAGAAAGGGTCATTAGGCACTGGAACAGGCTGCCCAGGGAGGTGATTGAGGCAACCTTCCCTGGAGGCGTTTAAGGGACGGGTGGACAAGGCAATGAGGGGCATGGTTTAGTGTTTGATAGGAATTGTTAGACTTGATTATCCTGTGACTCAAGATGGAGGTGATGTATACTGCAGGTGTGGGAAATAGAATTACTTCTTGTGCTTTGCATGCCCTGTTCCCAAACAAATGTCAGCTTTTGTCCTTAGTCTTGGGAAATGGTTTAAGCCATCAACTCTGTCGTGTTTGGAAATGATTATAAACTTTTACTAACAGGGATATTTGTTTCATGGCCCTTGCCTAGTTTTGGTATTTAGATATGTTTTGAACATCTACTGGCTCAAATAATAGGTAGGTTCATTTGTTCTCTCATTAAATTACCTAACGCTCCACATAACAAAAAGTAAGTAAAGAGCAGAAAGTGGGCCTTTTGATCATAGGACCTATGGCAATTACCTAAATATGGTGAACTCTGTATTTATTGTTTGTTTATGTTAGTGTTTGAGCTTGAATTATGGATTTGCTTTTGAAATCTGTATTTCCATTTTGGTTCACAAAACAGTACTGGCTCACTCCCTCCAGGATGAAACTAAACCAGGTGAAGTGCTCCAGTCACCAGTGTGTACTCAGTCCATGGAGCAATTTAGCAATAGTCAACTTCCCACTGTGGAATTCATGTTCTCAACACCAGCTGTTTCACACCACAAATCTACTGTTGGGCTATGCTGCTGCCTGACAGGGCCCTAAAACTCTCCTGGCAAGGACTAGGATTGGTGCTCTGACTCAGGACACCATACAAGGGGGATGTTTTGTCTAGTGGATAACACTGGGATTCCAGCTTGGGGTCTAAACTGATAAAACATGCCTCTCCTCCTAGACGTAGAGGGCTTTCTTTGTGTTGAGCTGAAGAGATAATCACAGAGTACCTACAAAAATCTGCCTCTAATAGTCTGTCCATATAAAAATTGTACTGAGAGCCATGGGCTAAGGTCAACATCTTACAGGGTCATGCTTTGGCAACTTAGAGATCATTTTGCCTTAAAACTGCTTTATGCAAATATGTTCCTATTTAGTATAATACTAAAGTTACATTAATGATGTTAATAATCATAAAAGAGAAGTGCTTTTAAGACCTTTGGCTTGTAGCACATCTGGTCCTCTTGTCTCAGTGTTTCAGAGAAAAAATGTTAAATACTTAGCTAATTTGGACCTGCAGGCTTCAGAGCCTGGCACGGCTTTATTGTGTGCTCACACAGGTAATAATTGGATTTCAAGCATGCACAGCTGTTTTGAGACCATTTTCTTTGCATTATGCTTATGTGTATCACAGCTGAGTTCATGTTTCCCTGCAGACTTGAACTCACCAGTGTGTCATGCTAAATTGTGTGTGTGCACACAGAGAAAAAGAGTAAAGGTTGTGTGCTTTCTCTGTATGCTTAAATGAATATATACTTATCCAGGGAAAGCGGTGATGATAACAGAGCCCTAAGTAGGACAACTTCTATGCAGTAACAGGAAATCGTAATCCTCAGTGAAGCTGCAAATTTGCACTCATTGGCTCCTCTTTCTACTGGCATGTTCATGAGCTCTTCAAATAAAAGTCAAAAAGGGGATGTATTTTCCTCTTGCCACCCTTGTTAAGTACTGTGATGAAAAACTAAATGTTTTAATTTTTTATACTTACTTCTATTACTATTTTTAACATACCTACTTCTAAAATGCTGGCTCCATGGATGTCTTGGAGCTGAGGGTGTCTTGCCTGTAGCTGGGAGGACAGAAGCTTTGGAGCAGCTGCACTACTGTATCTCCACAGCCCAGTTCTCACAATGACTCCTGCTCTTTTTCTTTCCCCAGTGCTTCTGCTCACATGTAAAACAAAGCAGAAGTGTGAAAAAGCTTAGGTGACTTCTGAAAACTTTCTGGTGCATGAGTGCATTGCTCATGGCTCCAACCATGCCTATAAACACCCTGGCTGTTATTTGTGGGAGCTGCTGTCTGGTTGTGCTCTCACCTGTGGTAATACCATATGAACAAACTGTGTGCAGCCTGCCAGAATGCGCAGACCAAGGGAAGAAGAGCTTGTTCATGCTGCCTTCTCCTCCTCTTCTTGCTTTGTTACTGCTCTAGCTTGTACTGCATCCAGTGGCAAACCGTTGATCCATACTGGATTTTCTAGGCTTTTAAAAACTATTATTTATTGCTACTAACGCAGAAATAACAGTGATTATGAACAGTGAAAGCCCTAACTCTTTTTCTACAACAGAAGGATAATTCTTCACATAATTGTACATTACTTTTGCTTTTCTGTCTGGTAATGGATGTTTTGTAAATAATACTGTTCATCACTCCCACAATTAAATCCCCTTTTCTGTCATCCATTTTACTTGTCATGTTACAATGCGTTTATTGAATCTTGTCTCAACTAAAACTTTAAATACTTAAGCCCAGTCCCTCATTAGCTCCACAAAATCTTGATCTGATATGTTGTTTGATATTGATTTTTTTTTTTTTAACAGAGAAGTGATTTTTCACAGCGTTTTGTTGAGGAAAGAAACTATCAAGCCCTCTATACGTGTTTCAGCTGTGGTTGTTAAAAGATATGACAATACTTCCCTCCTTCCCTCTCTAGCCTCTCTGCAATAATTTGTTTCTTTGATCTTTGTGAGTGCAGGAAAGCTAAAAGCAGTCTTCAGTGCTGCCGGATACTTCACAAACTAGCAACTTCCATTAAGGATATTATAGTAAAATATATTATAGCCTCTGACTAGTGTTGAAATATCTTTTGAAACTAAAGTCATAGCTCTGCCTTTACTGGCAAAGGCACTGATGAAGCTTCAACTTTCTGTTCTTGGTCTGGTCTAAAACTAATTTATTGTGTCCAGTGGAAACAGTCCATTGGGATAGTCATTGAGGAGTTACTTCACTATTACTCACCTATTTCAGACAGTTATGCATCGTCTGCAACAGCTCTTAACTTTAATTCTCCCAGGGTATGGAAATCTGCAATTTAAATACTATTATAGTTTGATTCATGTTTTCCCTGTCTCATTATAGAATAGTATTTATGGTGCTATGTTAAGAACAACTTTTATGAGTATCCATTGCACTGGCTGTGTCCCAGTGTTTAATCACTCTACCATGAGCAATATCCCTGAAAGGGAAACAGGATGTGAACATTCTGGTTCACAGAGAACATATGCAACAAGATTATTAAATGATTAGTCTCCGTGGATCACTTTTTCTTGGTGTATTAGTATGCTTCAAGCATTTTGGGAGGTATGACAATACAGCAGTAGATATTTTTTGGAATAGAAGTATGGTACCTATGCCTTTAATAACAAGGTAACATATTTAGTAAACACAGTTAATTTCTTTGTCTTCTGCCAGATTCTGTGAACCAGAATGATTGATGGTAAGTTCTCCAGAATGATAGACTCCTAGAATAATTTAGATTGGAAAAGACCCTTACGATCATAGATTTTGACCATAAACCTAACAATGCCAAGCCCTTCACTAAATCATGTCCCCAAGTGCCACATCTACACATCTTTTGAAGATCTCCAGGGATGGTGACTCAACCACTTACCTGTGCAGCCTGTTCCAATGCTTGACAACCCTTTTAGTGAAAAAAAAATTTCCTAATATCAAACCTAAATTTCCCTTGGTGGCACTCGAGGCCATTTCCTCTTGTCTTATCGCTTGCTACTTGGGGATAAGAAGGCCAACATCTACCTCACTACAGCCTTCTTTCAGGTATTTGTAGAGAGCAATGAGGTCACACCACAGCCTGCTTTTATCCAGACTAAACAACCTCTGTCCCCTCAGCTGCTCCTCTTAGGACTTGTTTTCTAGACCCCTCACCAGCTCCATTGCACTATTTTGGACATTCTCCACCAGCTCAATGTCTTTCTTGTAGTGAGGGCTCCAAATCCAAACAGAGTATTCAAGATGTGACCTCACCAGTGCTGAGTACTGGGGCATGATCACTTTCTGACTCCTGCTGGTCAAACCATTTCTGATACAACCCAGGGTACTGTTAGCCTTCACCACCTAGGCACACTGCTGGTTCACGTTCAGCTGTGTGTCGACCAACGACCTCAGGTCCTTTTCTGCTGGACAGCTTTCCAGCCACTCCTTACCAAGCCTGTAGCATTGTTTGGATTTACTGTGACCCAAATATAGGACCCAACACTTAGACTTGCTGAAACTTGTACAATTGTTCTTGTCCCATCAATGCAGCCTGTCTAGATCTCTCTATAAGAACATTCCTTCCGTCAAGGAGATTAGCACTCCTGCCTAGCTTGGTGGAATCTGTAAACTTTCTGAGGGTGCACTTGATCCCCTAATCTACATAATTGCTAAAAATATTAAAGCAAACTGGCCCAAATTTGATGATGTGACCTTACCTAATCAAAAGTTCTTATTTGTGTCAAAGCAGAGTTTACTAAGAAATCAGAGGGTTTTTGTACTACCTTTTCTAAGTTGAATAAATTTTTCTCAGATTTTAACAAGAAAAATTTGCCATTGATTCCAGTGGTAGCTTGATATGGAATGTTGGACTGCACTTTCTTAGTAAAGAAATGATTGCAGTGATTTCTTCCATCCCTCCCCGCTTGCTCCCTTATATGTAACTGAATGATGGTCTTTCTGTGCCCTCCAAAGCTGCCCAAGGGAGAAGAGCTCAGAAATGGACTAGTCTTATGAGAAATATTGCATACTCCTTCTGAAATACTCATAGTTTCATAACTCAAAGAATGACAAGCTGCTTAAACCTTTTTGAAAAATAGACTTGGGTTGGGCAGCTTTAATAGGAAATAGTATTAAAACTCCATTATTTGAAAATAGTTGAAGTTCAGCTATCATTAATTGTCATGGACCTTAAGTGAACAATTCCAATTTAGAGATCTATGTCAATGTTTCATTTATTATTAAAGCTAATTATTTGTTTAATTATTCACAGCACTGTCATGGATTGATTTCTCTGTGGTCTGGGGCCAGATTTTTACTCAAATTTTAAAATAAATTAAAGACATGTTTTGTACAGTTTTTCTGTTTGTGGCACATATACATGAAAAAGTCACTTTTCCCTTAATGCATTTTTGTTTCTATGTTAATAGCAATCTAAATCTCATATATAAAGAATATAAACATTCCTATCTATGGATTGATTCTGAAGCTTTAATTTGATGTATTACCTGTTATTAGAAGATAGTTAAAGGACGATTAGAGGGCTTTGATTTAACTTGTGCATTTACTGCTTCTGAAGAATAATATTAAGATAACATGACAGTCATAGTAAATACAGACTGAGGGGAAAAATTGATATATATATTTAAGACATGAATCCTGCTCTTCTTTCTCCATCATCTGCATGTATCCTTCTGTCTGAGGCTGTACTGTCTACCTTGCTTCAGCTTTTACGGTATCAGACATCAGATGTTGAAAACTGTGCTTCTTTAAAATGTAGTGTATTAGGTATCACTGAGTTAAATCCAGAGCAACAGGGATGGTTTCTTTGCATGCTAGATAATTCCTTGAAAGAATTTTTAATTTTTTTGTCTGTTATGCATTCTCTTACTAAACCCATGCTGCCTCTTCTCCTGTACATCACAGATATTCATTTATCTAATGTTACCATTCTTTATTGCTATTTCCAGCAATGAAACACTGCTGGATTGTACAAATGGGGTATTGCACAATAGTTATGACAATACTGTGGCGGTTTCACATAAGGACTCTTTCAAATCTCCTGGGTGAGTACCATCTGGTCTTGGGAATTTGATACTGTTTTTTATCGATCTGTTCTATAGCTACTCTACTGACACATTAGTTAAAGACAGTTTCTCATTTTACGTGAAAGAAAGACTTAGTGTGGAATCATTCAAAAATCTCATGGTGCAAATAAGTCTTACAGCCCTTTCTGCTGTCTGTTGTTGACCATACAAGCTCCCTTATAATTTTCCCTCTGCTTTATTGTATTTGAGGACAAGCTACTATTACTGCTGTGCCCTTGGCATTTTTTTCTACAAATTCTCTACTAATATACCATATTATTTTACATCTGAGTTGCTAGAATTGAGATGTATTATTTGCACGCTTTCTGTGATCAGTAGCTGGCTTCAGTTTTCTTATTGAACAGGCAAACAAGGTGATTACATTGGGGGTGGTATTTCTGTTGCTTTTGGGTTTTTTGGTTTTTTTGTTTTTTCCTCTCCTTCTAGATCCTTGCCTTTTACGCTTCCTTTTGTTATGGAACATGGGCACAAGAACTGGCCTTACCTAGCACTCCTGGACAGGTCATCTAGATGTGTTGTGAGGTATTACTTCCACACCCAGCAGGCACACCATGGTGTGAGCTTCATCATCAGTAACCCATCTGTCCAGTTGCCTGGGATTCATGTTACAGGGCAGATAGCTTCAGCTGTCATGTGTGCTGTAGTAAGCCAGAAAGTGCATGAGCTCATGCCGGGCTTGTATTCATTTGTGTTTGCTTTCAACAGTGGATTTTTAGGTTCTCGATGCTCTTTTCTCTTTGTTCATTCAACTTCCTCCCTTTCTCTTCTAGCAGAGTGCAGCCCTCCTGTTCTGACTTAGTCTATGGATGTGTTGTTTTGTTTGGGTTTTTGCTCAGGATTAGAGGTGGAGGCCAAATTAGCAGACAAAACTTCATCTGCTCACTTGGGAAAGTCTTGGCATATCAAGTCTTTTGCTTCTGAATGCTAACAAAAACTAAGACTTGTGCATGTGTTGTTGGATGTTTTGGGAATATTGGATAATGCTTGGAAACGTAAGGAGTGAAAACATGACAGAATTAATATTCATGAAAGTATGAGTAGAATATTGTTCTTCATGTGACAGGTTATATTAAATATTTAAATATGGTTTCTTTGTGCTCTAATGGGGACCCACCTGAATGCACTTCCTTTTTAGCTTTACAGTGATGTCATTTTGCCTCCTGACACTTTTTTTTTTTTGTGAAAGTCTAGCTCTGCTCTTGAGACATTCAGTAGCATTTCAGATGTTATTACTTCAAGTATATTATTCTAATTAGAGAACTGAGACATTAGAAAGCCTGTTCCTCAGGCTTTTCTCATCTCCTCTCCTTCTCAGGGTGCTTCTGCCCTTCTTCCATCCAGCATCTGACAAGTTGGTGAGGATGATGCTTTGACATTCTGAGGAAGGAATGGGGGTGGATTGGCTCCACGGACAGGAGTCTCTCTTGTTGCCAGAGGTGCAGGGGCAATAAGAGGGGGATCTTCCTCAGGTGCATGAAACACTTTTCTCCATGCTATAATTGATTGTAAATACTAGAGTCTTCAGTCAAACCACTGCCAGCTCATTTGTTTCTTTTTAGCCTGTGTTAAGTATTGAAGTTATTAAATGGGAAATAGCTGGATCTCTCTGCTAAAACTGTCCATGTAAAAAGAATGCTTTCTAAAGTAGGCACTGTGGGTAGAATATTTCAGTTCAAATGGTTCAGATTATGAAAAATATAATTGACCAAACCCCGTATTACAACAGATTGTACAACTAAGTGCAATTACTGCTTGCAGCCTCACCTGTATGTGTATATATATACCTCTGTATGCTTCTTTAAAAATAACAGTATATTATTGCTCTGTAATCTCATTCTAGAGGCTCAAATGACTTTGTAGTCCTCAAACAATGGATTTTCAAAACCCATGTGAACTGACCATTCAGTTAACTTTATGGCATATAGAAGTTGGCTGTCTTATCATCTGGCTGAAAGTTTCACTACAGGGTTATATTTTATTAGTGCTGTTATTAATGAAAATCCTGAGTTGTTACAGTGTTTTGTGGAAGTGTTTGGTGGAGGTCATTAGGGCAAAATAAGATTCAATCAGCATATTGGCTGAAGAAAGATGTGTAAGATTAATAATTTGGAGAATGTTTACATCTCTAATGAAATGTTTAATTAAATGAGGCACAGTCCTTTGGGACATTCAGGTGCTCAGAACAATATATTTGCATAAAAAATATGTAACACCCCCTCCCCAAAATTAGGACTATACAGTAATAAAATGTGGATATATCCAGTTTTATTGTTCAGTTGTTATTGAACACATTATGGAAATGAAGTTCAGTAGCATATACTGTCCTCTGGGCCAAGTAAAATATGTTATATGTAAGTACTTTTTAAAATCCACAAATCCACATAGTTTCTGTAAAGCTATTGACCTTTTTAATTAATTTGTCAGTAGTCTTAGAAAAAAATAATGGAAAAGTACTTCTAACTGAGACGATAAATATGCATTTGTTCTGAACTGAAACTTGACTGTAAAAATTGTACCTTTCTACCAAGAGACCTGATCTCTATATTTTCATTCTGTTTCATTCATTAATTTTAATGACTAAAAAAAATTATCTTTTGCTGGTTTTTTTCCCAATTGGTTAGTAAACTTTCACGTAGCAAAAAATAGATTTTTACTTTGCTTTCTATTTAATCACTGAAGTTGATAATTAATCCCCAGCTGTAGGGTCATTTTCTTCCAAGTTTGGTCAGTCAAATTCCATACAAGAAATGCTGAAGAATTGCACTGGTATAAGTGTAGATTTATTTTTTTTTGTCCTAGTGAGAGTTTCGCTGTTGGAAGCCCTGCTTGGATGAAGAATAAATTATCTTGTCCTTCAAAACCCACTAGGCTGAGTTTTCCAACTGCTAGGTTTGCACTCCTATGAAAAAAATGTTTACAAATTAAAATGACGTAGTCTAGGTAACTGAGATATTCCCATAAGCACTTCCAAGAATGGAACCTCAGGAGCCACTTCTTGAGGTGGACTAATTTTGGGGACTTCAGTGGGCTTTGAACCGTGCTTATGAGTACATCCTTAAGTAGTTTTTAATGTGGGGGTGGGGATATGGAAAAGATTGGCATATTCTTGATTATTGTGAAAATCAGATAGTTTCCAATGTCTACTGCTGTTTTGACCACAAATGAGAAACTGCTATAAAGTAAAATGTATACTTGTGTTTTTCATTTATTTTTAATTTAGGCTTTCAAAGCTTTGTGTTTTTCCTAATTTCCTGTTTCTGCTGACCTATTTTGCTAATATGCTTACCATCCTGTTTGTTCATTAAATTGAAGGCTAACTGAATTTACTTTTAGTTTATGTTTATCCAAAGTCTTGGGGAAAGAAGCTAGTCTGTTTTCTCATTATGTTCTCACAGGGCTATTCAGATGTGATTCCAGCCATGTATGTTATGGAGGGATTTATATGTGCAGGTGGGCTGAATGAATTACATTTGGACTACACTGTTAACTACAGTCATTCTCCTTAGGCTGTACAGAGGGCGTGTGGATAGAATGTGCCCTTGGGTTTGCTGCCTGAACACAGATGCATTACTGCGGAAGGCAGTTATGATCTGGAAGTGAAATTTGCACTCAGATGCAAGGGATCGGCCTTGATGCCTTACTTGCTTTCCTGGAAGAGGGTATTTCTGTCTGTCGTGCACATGTAGAAGAGGGATGCACCTCAAAGCTGTAGTCTGTCCATTTCCATTGCAGTGTGTGATGGCTGTGCATGTCCTCTGTCCTGCTGCTCCTCAGAGCTCTCAGTTCAGTTCCTGAACATCCATGTGGGTGGTGGAAGATCTGCTGAAGAGCAAGAGTGTGCCCACAGAGGACAGGATCACTGTGTGAGCACGAAGTGTACCTGAGGATATTCCTGTCTCTTGTAGGTCCTGAGTGGTGACCTGAGATTCATTTTGGACAATGCTTGAAAGCTGATAAGTGCATGCGTTCTCTGCCCCTGTTCATCAAATACAAACTGGTTTCCCTTCCAGTATGAAAGGTTCTGAGAAGTGAGGATGAAGCAATGGGGAGGGAATCCCATGTTTTCTTTGATCTCTTCAGGAGATGTTGCATCTGCTGCCTGTCTTGTAACATTCAAAGGCCCCTTAGAAACTAGAGTACTGGGAAATGTTTCATCTGTTCCTTATTGGTATTTGGATTATGAAAAAAGGGGTAGACCTTAAATTTGATATTTCTATTCTGTATCTTGTAAAGGTCATCTGTCTACGAATTTACAAAAAGATCTTATTGATTCCTTCTGTTATATTCTTATGCTGGATAGGAAGCCTCTAACATGGAGAAGTGAAGCTGTTTCTTGGTGTTATTTCCATTTATTGGCCCACAGAGGGGAGAATTCAGGCAGATAATTTGTTAGCATGTATGTAGTTAACAGGCTTGATCAGTTTAATTTGTCCCAAGTAATATGTGCGTGTGATCATGTAGTTATACAGCTATACAGAATAGAATGGTTGTTCAGTGAATACATTTTTTCCATAACAAAACCTGAGTTAGATACAAAACTAATGTCTAGATGTAAGCGTCCAAAGGAAGAAATTAGTACTTTGATGTGCAGAGATTAACTTCACTATGTCACTACCTAACGGCTGAATGCTAGAAAAAATTCTTCAGTAGCAGGGGTAAGCGCCGGGGAGTAATTAGGGATAAAACTTGCTCTCAGTTATTTCCATTAACTTCAAAATAACTGGAACATGTTTTATGGAATTGCAGGAGTGTGATTTATAGCCTAAAATACTCTTTTGTGTTCTCTTTAACTAGCAGATCTATGTCAGGTCTTGTATTTGCCTTTTGGGGCTCTAAAGTATCTGCCAATATAAAATTTCTGGAGACTGTTAATTCTAGGCCTGCTTTTCTGCTCTGATCAGATGGTCACTGCTGATGCGCAGTGGCTCAGGTGGTTCAGGTACAGCTGCACGGGAAAGGCTGCTGTGTCTGACTGGCTCTGTCCTTGGGCTTTCCACAGTTTGCCAATGGATGTGTCATCTCTGAGTTACTGTGGGAGCGAGGAAACTAGATTTATTAAATAAAGGTTCTTCCAACAGCTCGTGAAAGGTGGATAAGAATAAATACTTGGGGATCCAGAGGGTAGGTTTCTGGAAGGTCCTGTAATTTCATGATAATTGATAAACTTGGGTTGGTACCTCCCTTTTCTAAAAAATGAAAGTGGATACTTTTGTTCTTTGGAATTAGGTGACAGCATGCTCTGTTTCCAGGAAAACAACACCTGTTATCTAAAGCATTTCTACTAGCGTGAAGAAAATTTGTTGATAAAAGAATATAATTCATGTATTAATACCAAAAGTCAGATTGCTCGGTGAAACTCTCATTTTAATAACTAAATCATGGTGATGACCACCTTGTGTTTGTGAATGCATGTACTGAAGTTCCATATTTGATTTTGAATATTCAGGTTGGCTTCAGTTGGTTTTATTTAACTTGCTAATTTAAGCAGTAGTTATGCTCCTCTAGCACTTCAGCAAAGGAATCCGGTAGGATCCTGACTTTGTACTGTCTAAGAAAAACATGGACTGGATTCATTCCTGCTCTTGAGCTACCTCTAGAGCTACCTTGTGTCATGCAGCTACAGGAATTGTTCTTATTTATCAAGCTTGATATATCTAGACATCTGGGGGATAGTTCTAATAAATATCACTAGGAATATCAATGTGTTTCATTCCTGAAATGTAATGCAGTCCGTAAGGCATAACCTCACAGTGTATAACAAGTGCTGTGGGCACATGGTGTCAGGCAAAATGCGTCTGTGTGCAAAATGTGATACAAATGGAGGACTCTGATAGTTTATTTGTAAGTAAGGAAAGGAGTTGTATTAGAGGAAAGTAAGTGCGGTTTGGCTGGAGCTTGGGGGTGACAGGGACAGTGATGTCTGCTGTGGGAGCTGCGGGATGGAGGTAGGGAGCTTTCCCAGGAACTAAGACTACTGTCTTTGCAGTCGCAGAAATGGAAATTGTGCTGATTGGCCTCTACTTGTGGCCTACCTGTTACTTTTGGTTGCATGTTTTCTGTAATTTGCCTGTCATCTTTTTGCATTTTGATTTTTAGCATGGAGAAGAAGTAAAAACGTCCCTAGGTGCTTCAGCTCTTCAAATACTAGATTTGAACCTGTGTGTTCTGTTTTTGCATACTCTAAATTACAAGGCAGAGCTGTACCTCCTTTCTCAGTTTTGTCGATGGCTTTCGGGAAACTGACTCAAAAACATAAGGAATGACAGATTAATTGTTTTGGCATCTCTTTAAAAGTTCAGTTCTTTGTTTATCAGAAATTATTCCCCATTTTTTAAGTTGAATTTGTGAATAATTTTGACCATCTTAATGGTATTTTTCAGTGAATGAAAATTTCTTTGGAAACATTGTATCTATATGAGTGATTTCTGAGGTTCTAAAAAAAGCTAGGATAATGGATTGTTCTGTGGAAAGAAATACTCCAAGGTTATTACATGCTAAATGCCCCAGATACATCCAAGTTCTGTACAGGCAGTTTGACAAAGTACTTAGTAATTCAGAATTACAGTAGGAAACCAGAATTCTGCATAATTCTGCATTAGCCTTCTTAATCTGTTTTGATATGTCTTATTGAAATAGCAAGGCAGTAAAAGCAAGACTTGAACCATGAGCGTCCAGTTCCACTTGTCAGGAGGTTTTTCTTCTATATATTTTTTTTTTTAAAAAAAAAAAAAAAGGAGAGATATGTGAAACAGTTTAAAAGTAAATTCCTTTTTAAGGAGTAGGACTAGGGTTCTGAATTTGATCAGTAATTGCTCTGTTTCAGAGGTAGCATAATTCTTCTAGTTTTACAAGCAAGTTTGAGAGCCTTGGCTTGAATGCTTGTAGGTAGTTTGGGTCTACTTTCAGATGTTATCTTCTCAACTACAGGGCAGATCCTGTGGTTGAGCTGTGAAGGTCCAAGTTTACTGTCCTTAGGCTGCTTGCAGCTCTGCCTCTAGGGCCCCCAGTATGGTATGTGAACTTCCACTTAGTCTTTTCACATGGATGCAAATGAATGCCACTCAGTTAAGGTTTAAGGGAATTTAGGTCTAAGGTGTTACCTTTTGGTTTCTCTGATTTTGTGACTGACTTCAGCTGTTTTTTCCATTCAAATGGGCTTTATGTGGTACTTGGTGCATACACTTATAAGTGAAAGCATTAAGGTCTATATATGGTAAAGATTACAGGATACCTGCTTTCCTCCCTGTTGTTCACAAACTCAAGTTGTACCTTCTGCAAATCCAAAGTAGCTGCACCTGGTTTGTAAAGGTTTGTGCAGTCTTTAAAATTATGTTAGAAGATGTGGAGCTTGATATTCTGATGGTCCCTTTATGCTTAGGAGCTGCAGGTTTGGCAAGGAGACATATCTGGGCAACCTGGTATCTCCCTTGTATATCTAGTTACAGTGCCAGTGGGACACTGGAGGGTCCCTCTCCCCCAGTTCTGATGTGGCCCTTGCTTCCCCACACTCTTGTCACTGTGTCATTAATTGTAGGACCTTGCAGTTTGTGGGTACACAGCTTTCATAGAGTGTGGCCCAGACAGTATGCAAAATCCGTCTTGGTGGTTTTTAACTAAGGAAATAAATGCTCTTGAGCAACTGAGGAAAAGTGACTTGGTTTTGTGGGTTTTTTTCCTTTTATTTCTTCCCCTCCCTCCCCCTTCCCCCCTCAACGGGATTAATTCTTAGCTGTTAAAAATTCTTCTAAGAGAGGAACAGCTTTCCTGTTTAATGCAAAATACATAGCATATTCTAAGATCACCATCCAATTTTATCCATTCCTGTGAAATCATTTGTTGGAGGCAGAAATTTCTGTAAATAGTTAATTTTCTGTCATTCTCTTTAGTCAAGATCTGCTATAAATAGTATTTCCTCTATAAAAGCTTTTGCCTTGGGTTTGCTATCTTCATTCTTTGTGGTAGCTCTTTTTTTCTTTATTGCTCTGAACATTGAAATAACTTTTTTAGCAGTGGAGTACTGACATTCCACAGAGAAAGGAAGGAATATTGTTAAAAAAGGATCTTGTATTAATTTTGTACAACACAGATATTTTTTTTAAATAAGCCAGTTGAAAAGTTAATAATTAAAATTGAACATATGAAGAGTCTATAAAACAAAAAGAGCTCACGTTGCTTTCCAAAGTGATAGATATTGCTTTCATTAGCAGTGCATGTGTCAGCAAGCCTTCTAAGGCAGATAGGTAGGATCAGTAGTAGAGGTAGCTGTTGCATGTGTGATACACACTGGTTTTTGGACTGCCGTGGAGAGCTTCTACAAGGCAGTACCCCAATGCTCTGTGCCACATCTGTGTGTGGTGTATGAGGAAATGGTAAGAGTGTGTTAAAGCAACTCTGGAGTTACGGCTGTTTTTCACTTGTGTACAACTGCCTAGTCAAACCACCAGACCAGTTTTGTCTCAGCTTAGCAAAAGCTCCGGATGAGAATGTTTTAAAATATAAATGGGAATATGCTTAGAATGAGAACATTTCAATTGTCAGCTTGTAATTCTGGGGAAGCTATATTTTATTTGAATCTTATAACTATCTATGCAGACACCTAAATTAATGTAGAATTATGGCTAAGAATTTAAATGCAAGGAGGAAGAAACAGTCAGGAAATTCAGAGTGATTGTTACCAAAGCAACTGTAATTCTTCCCTACTTGTTCGCTACTAGTGCTGTATGCTTCTCGGTACTTCTAAGCTCTGATGTGTTAATACATACATGCAGTGTAGCTGAATTACTGAGAGAACCAAAGTTGTGGGGTTTTTTAGATGCAGCAGATCCTTTGTAGAGTACCAGAGATGATGGAAGGTTTTGCTTTAATATTCACTTTAATTATCATAAAACTAGAGTCAAATAATGCAGACAAATAATGGAAAATGAGAACATATAACCTTAACAGTGCAAAATCCATGCAGGTCTTCTAGCTTAGTAATCAGATGAAAGCATGGGGTAGGAGGAGAGCAGATTTTCACATGACAGAATGTGATTGTTTTCTTGCTCCTAGAAGAGGAAATAAGTTAAAAGATTAGATTAAAAACAGTAAATTAAAAATTGTGGTTATAGCAAACGGGAGTTGCGTTAAATATAATGAACCAGCTGGAAGAGTTACACACTCTTGCCATCAACACCAGGTTTGCCAAAAAATGGCATTGGAAGGCAGAGCAGGAGTTACCTGAGATCCTGGTAGACAGAATACCACTTCAGACCTGTTTCTCCTACATAATGCAATGAGAGCTCTCCCTCCTGTTTTTTCAGCCTTATCTGAGCCTCTAGATTGTACCAGTAATATTCATTAGCATTTTATTAAAACTGTGTGAGCAGCTGAGAAGCTGTGGTTTCTGTGTACCTGAGAAAGGCGTTTTAGCTGAGAGGGACAAAGAGTGACCCTATGGCATGTTGTGCCTTTGGGTAGTTGGGTCACCAGAGCAGGTTCTTGAGTGGAGTAAATACAAGACAAGAAGAGATATTAAGTGGAGCAGTTTATTGCTAGTTTTTGTACAAATGTACAGTTCCTGGAGTCAAGAGGGAAGGTCTTTATGTATTGTAACCAAAAGGACTCTGCTTTTTCAAGCTCCTTGTGTTTTCAAGATTTCCCTAGCCAGCAAACAACCTAGTTCAGTCAGTCGCTGTCTGTATACTAAACCCTGCAAAGTAGATCTAAAATAGCTGTGGGGAGAGGGATGCTGTGGTGACGGGAAGAAAACAGGCAAGTTTACTAGACAAGATCTTATGCCTACCTCCTTGCATCTCGAACCTTCAGCAGTTGTATTCAAGCAGTCACATTGCTGCTGTATTAGTGAGGAAACACAACTGAGGTTTATTCCAATTTCATGGGTTTTATGCCAGATACAGTACCTGATAAAGTGAGAGTATTACAGATAAGGCAGTACCTTATCTAGTGTAAAGTGTACAAGTTGAACTGTCAGAATTTTTTGAGCTTTGATTAGATCAGTGATTTGTGTCATGTAGTCCCTATAATTTGGTCCAGACATTAAAGCTGGATTTTCTATCCTGTCAATTCCAAGAATGGGAACAGTCATGACAAAAAGTAGGCAACTTAAATTTGCAGGCCAAGTCAGTGTTCTTCACGTCTTTGCAATTTGATTTTTCAGTAGGCTAAGAAGTTGGACAATCTCTTCATCTAGTATGCAATGAAACTTATTCTTTTATGCTAATAATCTGGAATTTATATACCCTGATTTGTCTACTTCACCTGTAGAAATATAATGTTATAAAGAAGTACCAGTTAAGACACACAGCTGTGCAGCTGACTTCATCCTTGCCTTTTTATCTGGGTCTGTGGCTCCTCAACTGAAATCAGAAAAAGCAATATTGAAATTGTGAATGCTAAATAAGATCTAAGATGTCCATGATTTTTTTGAGTTATAACTGGAAATGTATATCTGATAAATACTATTTGCTTATTTGACTGTGTTAAGTAGATTGCAACAGTATGAGAAAGGTGACAAACCTTGTAGCTATGCTGGTAAGGTAGGAAGTGGTTTGTTGTCAGTACATAAATGAATAAGCTGAAGAAATCTTCATTCAAGTGACATAATCGCCTTAATGCTTCTAGAGTCAGCTTGGGATATCTTCTTCAGGGCTGCTGTTCATGCAAAGTGGATCACCCATTGCTATCCACATTTAGAAAAATATTTGAATAACAGTTGTTTGCTGCCTTATGATAGGTTTCCCTCCTCTTGATTTATTTTTGGGCATAGCCTCAATCTGTTTCTCCTTGAACAGTGCAAAAGAATTAATTCCATAAATAACCTAGTGTAGCATATCTAGCAGACAGATTTTTTTTCTCCAGTGTATGTATTCTTGTAGGTTGCTCCTGTTTTCTCTGTGTGACTGTTGAGTGAAACCACCATAATCTGATGTTAATTTAAATGTCAAATTAAGAATGCATCTATAGGAGTCAAAGATCCTACCTCAGCTAATTATCCACTAGGGGGTCTGCATTCTATGTTAATGAGGTAGAACACGCACAGGACCAAATAGCTGAACATCAAAGCTGCTATAAATGAACATGGAAGAGATTTATAACTCAAAAAGCCCTGTACAGCACTTTCTCACATATGTGGATAAAAGGGGAGGTACTTGGATGGCTTAAAGAAGTAATAAAAAATGAATTCAAATCCCAGAATGTCAGTGCAGTGAGGAAAGACTTCATATCCACAAATCAGGACTCTGTGTGCACAGCACAACCATAAAACTGATGGAGCTATGCAAATGGCGAAGTGCAATGTAGTATTATCAGCTTCTAAAGAGGGATAGGTCAGTCTTCTGAATGAGTATGAAATTTAGACAACCTTGATGTACATTAGGGAAACCTGCAACAAAACTGCTATTACCATCCTCATTTTCATTTTATTTTTTGGATTGATAGGTTTTTGTTTAACCACTGTAACAAGGACTGTGTATCTTTCATCTGCTTCAACTAGTAAGTTAAATGTTGTTGTCTCTTCAGCAGGTTGACCTTGCTGTGGTCCTGCATGCAGGTCTGCCACCTTGCAGTCACACTCATCTGATGTGTGAGGTGAGGCAGCAGTTTCCTAGTCTTGAGCAAACTCTGCGACAAGCAGCAATGCGGGGAGCTGTGCTGGCCACCTGCATATTTGAGTGATATTGTTAAAGTTATGCATTGGGATTTGGTTAACAGGGACAGTATCTAGCCAGTTTCTGATAGTCTTAGAAAAGATGAGTGTGGTGTTTGTAAGGGTGAACAAGAGCGTGCAGTAATTGAGGTGTTTTTGTGAAGGCCTCTCTAAAATCACTGAAAAGGGTATGGGAGCGTTTATGTTCCTCCAGTGTTTTATTTGATCTGCAAACCATTATAGAATTAAGTGTTCAGTGAGCAAGGAACAATTCTGTTTATTGCAATGATATAGATAAGATTTTGAAACTGGCTGTTGCAAAGGATTTTAGAGCAAAGAAAATGCCCTGTCAGAATGGCTGACATTTCCTATAAATCTAAACAAATAATAAAAATAGAAAATGTGTGTTGTGTCAAGAATACAGACTGTAACAATTCACCTGGGAAATATTTTCTGACTGATGCACTGTTTGGTAAATGGCTGATGGGATCAGAGAAAAATCAGGGAACTGTGGTGTAGAAAAGGAGATTTCCTTCTTTGAACTATAAAATATTTGCCCTTAGGGCCAGATAGAAGATTTATCATGAATCTGAAGTGGATGTTTTCTGTTTGTTTTATAAAAAATGCAACAGATTATTTTATTTTATTTTTGTTTTGTTGTGAAAATTTCCTTCCCTACTATATCAGTCAATCTTTATAATAAAATGTATTGTTTGTTTTTTATATATATACACAGGCATATATAAAGCTGTCATTATATACTGTAATGAGGGAGTAGAATTTTGTTGAAAACTCTGGTATTGTTTATGCTTAAGTAAAAAAAAAAAAAAAAAAAAAAAAGACATCCTTCCCCTGGAAAATAAGGACTTTGCTTCATGGAAGCTTAGACCTGTCCATGAAAGGTAACAGTTGCCACACCAGAAGGATGGGATGTCATCTAGAGGGACCTGGACAGGCTGGAGAAGTGGGCCTGTGAGAACCTCATGAGGTTCCATAAGGCCAAATGCAATGTCCTGCACCTGGGTTGGGTCAATCCCTGATTTCAGAACAGGATGGAGGGTGATGTGATTGAGAGCTGCCCTGCAGAGAAGGACTTGGGAGTGCTGATTGATGAGAAGCTCCACATGATAGCAATGCACACAGCATGGGCAGTAAACAGGAGGAACTATTACAGGGCAAGGAGACTATGATGTGGTTGCCATCACAGAAATGTGGTGGGATGACTTGTATAACTGGAGTGCTGCTGTGGTGGGGTATAAACTCTTCAGGCAGGACAGGAAAGGTAGGAGAGGTGGTGGGGTAGCCCTCTCTGTTAGAGTGCTTTGGTACCCTCAAGCTCGATTATGGTGATAATAAGATTGTGTGTCTGTGGGTAAAAATCAGAGGAGCCCCCAAGAAGGCAGATGTTGTGATGAGAGTCTGTAATAGACCACCTAGGCAAGAAGAAAAAGCCGATGAGCTCTTCTACAAACAACTGGGAGAAGTCTCAAGTTCTCTCTTGCCCTTGTGGGAGACTTTAATCTACCAGATGTCTGCTGGAAGTACAATACAGCAGAGAGAAAACAGTTTAGGAAGTTACTGGAGTGTGTGGAAAACAACTTCCTCACACAACTGGTGAATGAGCCAGCAAGTGAAGGTGCCCTCCTGGACCTGCTCTTCGTGAACAGGGAAGGCCTTGTAGGGGATATGATGGTTGGAGGCCCCCTGGGACGAAGTGATCATGAGATGGTAGAATTTTTAGTTCTAAGTGAGGTGACGAGGGTGGTTAGCATAACAGTCACTCACATTAAGCTTCCAGAGGGCAGACTTTGGACTGTTCAGAAGGCTGGTTGACAAAGTCCCGTGGGAGATAGCCCTTAAGGGCAAGGGAACCCAAGAGGGCAGGGAGCCCTTCAAAAAGGAAAACCCGGCAGCGCAGGAGCAAGCTGATCCCATGTGCCAGAAAAATGAGCTGTCGGAGTGGGGGGAGAAAGCTTGGTTGAGCAGGGCAGTCTTGAGGGACATCAAAAAGAAGAGGAATGCCTACAAACTTTGGAAGAAGGGGCAGGCATCTTGGGCAGACTACAGGGATGAAGTGAGGTCATGCAGAGGAAAAATCAGGAGGGCTAAAGCCCAGCTAGAGCACAAATTGGTCAATTTTTTGAAAGATAATTAAAAAATCTTTCTAGAAGTACATCAATAGTAAAAGGAGGACCAAGGAGAATATTCACTCTTTAATAGATGCAAATGGAACAACTGTGACAAAGGAGATGAGGGCAAGGCTGAGGTACTTAATGCCTTCTTTGCCTCAGTCTTTAATAGTAAGGAAAGTTGTTCTCTGTGTGTACGTCCCCGGGAGCTGGAGGAGCAGAACAAAGCTCCCATGATCCAAGAGGCAGTGGTTAGAGACTTGCTTGGCCAATTAGACACTCATGTGTCTGTGGCACTGGATGGGATCCATCCAAAGGTATTGAGGGAGCTGGCAGACGTGCTTGCTAAACCCGTTTCTATCATCTTCCAGCAGTCCTGGCTGACTGGGGAAGTTCCGGTTGACTGGAGGCTGGCCCCATCCCTGTGTTCAAGGTCAGATTGGATGGGGCCTTGAGCAGCCTGATCAAGTGAGAGGTGTCCCTGCCCATGGCAAGGGCTTGAAACTAGATGATCTTTAAGGCCCCTTCCAACTTGAACTGATCTATGATTCTTTTACATGAAATAAAGAAAAAATTCTGTTGTTTGCCTATTGAGACAGTACTGGATCCATGATTCTTACAGTTTTGGTGATTGTCTAGCCATGAAAGCAGCTGTGAATGAGCCGGACTTTCAGATATTCCATATGCACAGAATATATTTTGACCTATTGTGATACAGGGTCATACTTACTATGTATGTGTCATCTCAGTGATTTCTTTACCTTGCACTTCAGTGAATGTGGAAGGAGAGGTAGAGTGGTTTTTTTCCCGTCTTTTTTTTTTTCCTTTTTTATATGGCTATATTTTAGTCTAGGAATTTTACATTGTCTAAACCTCTGTTCATATACCATTATCTGTTGCAAGGATATGAAAAATATGAGTGACTCGGAGCTAGGTTGGTAAATCAAAATCTGTAATTTTTATTCTGATTTTTTTAGGCACCAGTACTCTTGTAATTAGTTGCTCCTGAATGGTCAGCGGACCAGAAGCATAAACTGCTTCAAGTAGGCCTAGACATACTAACAGAAGTTAACAGCAGATACTGACACACTGATTCAAATGTGACCCTCGTCTTGGAGGCCTGAAGTTGAAGGCTGCTTGGAGGTGACATTGCTTTATACTTGCACTAATCTATATTCTGTGAACATTTACTATTGGATTTTGTCCCTCAAATGGTGCATACTGAATTCTGATGAACTCTTCTGCAGCCACTGCATGTGGCATGCCTAGTGATTAATGCATATTGACTAACCTGTGTTTGCAGGCTACGAGATAATATAGGAGCTTTCCCTTCCATGTCTTTAGTTTTCTGACTGTCCGAGGTGGGTATTTGCCCACAGATCCTGAGATTTAAGAAAAAACATGGAGTTCATAGCACTGGGGTGTGATGTATGTTGAGTCTGGTTTCCAGAAATATGAACATCTATCATTTTCTAAGAATACCAGCTTTCTTCTTCCGAGGTAATGCTGGATAGCACAAACTAGAGGTTGCACGGGGTGTCTTCTCACATGCCTCAACCTGCCCTTCAATATGATAGGAAACAGCGTGTGCTTGTATTGATCACAACATGCTTTCTTTTCTTCACAGAAAGAATTTTGTATTCGGAGCTTCTATGTGGTGAGCTTTCTATAATTTTGGGCATAGCTGCAGTTGTTTGAAATCGAATAAGGTCTGGGTTTTTGAACACAAATTTCTCTTAAAGCATTGTGTGGCCTGATACTGATCACGCTTGTTTCCTTGTGCCTCTGAAGAAAGGTGGTGTCCTCACACTCCCTGGAGTGGTAGATCATCTCCTATTGGCCCCAACATGCCAAACTGCAGCTCTTCATCCTTTCATAGGGGTGAAGGGATTGTGAGTTGATCTGTAGGATGAGAGTCATCAGGATTGCTGCCCTAGGTCCCATTTCAGTCCCATTACAGAGCCCTTATGGACAGGCTTCAGCTGAGCTGAGCACATTGTCGCCTCTAAGCATGTGTTTAAACTGCCAATACTGTCTGCTCTGGTGCTAACCTGGAGTGAGGGTACCATCTCCTGCGATATACAATCCCAGGGATGTGACGCAGTCTGTGATGGGATCTGTCATGGCCTCTGCTATGATTAATTGATGCCGTGAAGCATGAAATAGCATTTGCTTTCTCTGCTACAGGTATCAGATGGTGTGCTCTTCTTATTGCTCCAGTGTTATGATAAACAACTGTCTTTCATAAACTGACATTTCTGAAGAGGTCCAGCTTGTTGAACTGAAGCCAATTAACACAAAATTTAACCAGCAATGGCATATGAAACTCTAAAGCTAATTAATTCTAATGGTGAAAACCCAGCTGAAGGATGGTTTGGTGTCTGGAACATTAATATATCACACGTAATCATTAGTTGAACATATAAGGAAAATAGTTACAAAACTATCTCTTCAGTAAATTGAGAAGAACTGGGGGTCTGTAATAGTTGGAAGATGCACCCGTAAGCAAATAAGTAGTAACGGAATCTTGTTTTCAGTTAGCTGATTTTCACAGATGCATAATTTAATAGGCTAAGGAGAAATCAGAAATAATCTCAAATTCTGGCAAAAAAATTATTGCAATGAGCTTGCTTTTCATGACAAAAGTCTTGGACCAAATCCTTATTGCTGAGGAAACTTCCAAAAACTGATCTGTGGGATTCCATCATGATCGTTTGATTGATACTTAGTAATTGTTTCCCTACCTTTAGGAAAATTCTTCTTTAAAATTAAAAATTCTTCCTTGCTTTTCCTTAGGCAATGAGTCTTTTAAGGGCATTTCATCAGCAAATAACCTTACTTTTTTTCTTGAAAAAGAAATTACCTGTTTTCAAGTACAGGTAACACAACAGCTTGAGGATCTAATATATGCACTTTACATGTTTGGCTTTGGTGGAGGAATACTTTTGTTTTGCCATGGAAATCCTGTAACAATAAAATGTAATGATCTATTCACATAGAGGAATATATATTCATAGATTGCTTCACCTTCAGACTTTGTCATTTGCTTTCTTTGCTATTTTTCCTATTGGTTTTACTCACAATTTTCCTAGAATGAGTCAATTATTTAAGTTTTACCTTTTGATAGTAAAGTAATATATAGTAAAATAACTTCTTAGCTTATTAAATTTCTGTACCTCAAATGCTTCCAAGTTTACCAGTATAAGGCTTGTTGAGATGATTACATTAATAATACATTACTATAAAAATTAAAGTGCATCAGAGAGAACATGCTAATAGGTTTCAGTGGTTTAAACTTGTAAATGGGTGCCAGCAATCAGAAGCCAGGTGCAAATCTGACTTCAAATGAACTAATAGTGATAATGTTGCTAAAAGCACTGGCATGATTCGTAGCTCTGGTGTTACAGGGAAATAAATCTTAAGTGTAATGAAGTTACTTAGAATTAAGCTTGAAGAAAAATGCTAAGTTCATGGACTGGACTTTTGCAGAGAAGCTCTTTTTTTTACTTTAAAAATTTTTAACTGCAATCAAATAGGAAGGTGTGAAAATACTACATTTCCCTTTGAATTTGGTTTGATATCTTAAGTTTTTTAAAAAAAAATATGGGGTAAGATTATATCATGGTGGAAATAATTTTCTTAACAACAAATTTAGATTTCAAGGGATCACAAGAAGAGTGAATATTTAGAACCGCCTAAAGGCAATGCTCTGTCATTAGGTAGTTAGCCTTACTGCTTCCAGTTGTAGACAATAGTACTGCTCTCTAAAACACTGGAAAACGTTAATACCCCAATCTTCTCAAAGAAAATGGAGCAATCAAACAGATAGCCTGGCTGTCATTGATGTGCAAGGCTTATTTTATTTTATTGACAAATAGGAATGTAGTGTGCTTGGTGGAGATGTGGAGTCATGTCCTTATCTAGGGGTGTATTAAGTTCTGAGATACAGATGTACTCTTTAATGTGACTTTGCACTTGAAAGCGACTTTTAACTTTCAAACTTGTGTATGAGTTGCTGTTAAAATTTGGTCTCCAGGAAACCTTTTAACAATAAGTATTGCATCTCCAAGTAAAGTTTACATCTGCAAATTACATTTTTTTGAGTTTGCTCCTGCCTGAAGCGAACCTCATTCAATTTTGTGTATGAAGAGTGGAAGTTTGTGGTCTGAAAATGATATGGTACATTGGATACATTTTTGTTGTTGCTGTTTCCTCTTTTCTTGTAGACGTCCCCTACAGCTTTAGTACCATAACAACTTTAAGAACCATACACTTTGTGTATGGTAACCTTTGGTTAGGACTTTTTTTATTTTAAATATTGTTCTTGCCCATGTCGTAGCATAGGCATTCAGAAAGCTTATCTGGAATCTCTGCAGGATGCAGGGCTGTATTGATTTCATAAGTGTACAGTCCTGAAGACAGAAATGGAAGCTTATAGAAAATCACAGGGGGAACCAACATCAGATCTAGAAACTGAATCCAGATTTTAGCACAATTTTAACAGTATACATCCTCTGGCTACTATCCATGTCCTTATTTCCTGCAAATTTAAATTTTAGACAGGGAGCTTTGGAGATAGTAGGCAAGATCAGACTGTTAAGATTTTTGTGGCTTTTTTGTAGAGAACTTGAAGTCTATAATACACTACTCTTTTTTATAAGGTGTGGTTTGAATCTGCGTGAAGGTCTCCCCTGTGAACTTGCCAAGTAGCTGAACCAGATGTGCCTGGCTATACAGAGAACTGCTTTGATGAAAAAGAGAGGGGAAAAAAAAATGAAAACAGAGAAGCAGAAAAGAGAATCCAGCAATAGCAATTATAGGAATGGACATGTTATATATATCTTGAAATATGGTGATTCATAAATTGCCTGTCTGCTATTTTTTTTTCACCAGGGCATGGAAAATGATAGGAAAAAAAAAAGACAGATTTCACAAATAGGACTGAGTCAGCGCAGGACTTCATTGCATATTTTGTATATTGGGACACGGGTATTCCCAGGGTTGAATCCACGTGTGCTGCTGTTTAGACAGTGACTGACAGTGAACAGTTACTGGTGACAGTCCCTTGCTGGTGGGAGGGGGCTGCTGCTCAGCCAACCACCCCCCTAACACTCAACACATATTACTACAGATTGTTAGCTGTAGTATAGACTTAAAAAAATATATATAAGAATAGTTTGTACCTGTTTTTCTACTGCCAGAGGATTGTTTGTCTCTGTGATATTTTTGTCACTTGGGTTCTACCATTTTAAATTTTTTTTTTTTCCTGTGGGTGTGTGCTTTACAAATGTCCAATAGAAGTCTAACACAACATGTATTGTAAGCTGGGTATAGATTTAACTGCTCTATAAAATTTGACAAAAGAATAAATGCAAATGACTTAGCTCAGCTGCCTGCTTAATGGGCTTTTGTGAGCTGCGTGAGAGGCTGCATGCATCTGAGGGGAGTTGCAGACTGATAGTGAAGTGAATGGGTCTTTTAAAAACTGGCAGTGAATGTCAGGACAATGTATCAACTCTGAAGTCTTCTAGTCTTGAGAAGAGGAGGCTGAGGGGAGACCTCATTGCTCTCTATAACTACCTGAAAGGAGGTTGTGGAGAGGAGGGAGCTGGCCTCTTCTCCCAAGTGACAGGGGACAGGACAAGAGGAAGTGGCCTCAAGCTCCGCCAGGGGAGATTTAGGCTAGATATTAGGAAAAAAAAATTCACAGAAAGAGTCATTGGGCACTGTAACATGCTGCCCAGGGAGGTAGTTGATTCACCTTCCCTGGAGGTGTTTAAGGCACGGGTGGACGAGGTGCTGAGGGACATGGTTTAGTGTTTGATAGGAATGGTTGGACTCAATGATCCGGTGGGTCTCTTCCAACCTAGTTATTCTATGATTCTATGAATAAGTCTCTATTAAGATGCCATGAGCTATGTAGCTATTTAATTCCTTTGTTTGCTCTCTCATCTATGGTGGGGCTGTAGGGAAGAAACCAACTGCCTGTTTGCCATGTCCAGCTTTCTGTGTGCCAGATTCAGTGTCACCATCCTGTGGTACGACGGTGAGAGCTTGTTCCTGATGCCAGTGGAAATGAGTGTGGAGGAGGATGGCAATTCCTGGAAACAGCAAGAAGAAAAGCACATAGGAGGACTTTCTACATGGACCCTTTGGGTCTCGGGAAAGAAGAGGCATCAGAGAGGGTGTAAGCATGATCAAAAAGGATCCCTTTTGAAAGAGCAGGCTGAGAGGAGGGGAGATGGTATTGCATGTCTCTTACTATAATCCAGTCTTGCCCACCAGAGAGGAGCTGCCTCTGTTTTAAAAGGTCTTAGCTTATTTTCTCCTAAAGTCCAGCATTGGACACTCAAAGCCCTTTTGGTTTTCTTTGAGGTGCTGAGTATCAGAAAAGTTGTAGTCCAGGTTGTCTGAAAAGGTCATACTTGATCAGGGACCCATCAGACAAAGATTCCTTATGTCTGAGACCTGAGTGTGTGTCTAGTTCATGTCAGATCCAAACCATTGCATGTGGTAGTGACATAAGTACCTATAGATACCATGCATTGTTAGTGACAATTTTATTCAAATAATATTTTGTTACTACATCATTTATTTCTATAGAAACACACTTAAAAATTCCGATCAGGAAGCTAAGTTTTCTTAATCTTGCCCTGGAATGGGTATTCTGATTTTCTTCTTACATAACAGGCTTGGCTGAACAGGGGAAAAATAATAATTAAAAAAAAAAGTTATTTGAGAGTTCAAATTTGAAAGCTGTGTGTGTAGGGGAGATAAGCTGAGGTTTGAAAAAAATACAACAGTTAATTAGACTTGAGGAGGTAATGGTGGTGGGAGACTATAGAGGGCTGATGTGTTTACCTGCAATGTCCTGTTCTCTTGTCTACAATACACAAGGGAAGGAAAACAGGAAAAATGTTCCATGAGAATAATGTTTTTCTTTGCCTCAAAAGCGTGTCTGATTATTTTCTAATACAGTAGTGGCAGCTGCATTATAAATGCTCCACGTGTCTCAGTTGTCCTTTTTGCCTACTGATGTTCAAATAAGAAATGGTAACTCAGTCTTTTTTTTTTTTTTTAACAAAAATATTAATTGAAAGGAAGTTAAACATGAATGCTAGTCACAAATTCATTATTATCTGATTATTCTCTTGTGCATTCTGTTTATGGCATTGAGAGCACTGAATAGCATTACTGGTCTTCTTAAGCAGCACCATATTATTATTCTTATTATTGCCTGGTGTATTTAATTGTAATTTTCATTACAGATTTTATGAGGTGTGGATTAAAGGTAAAAATCTCTGGAGCTGAGCTGCCAATAATCATATTGTGGGTTTGAATTTTAGAGTAGTTCCTCCAATTATTCCACTTAAGTTTAAGAAGCAAAGGTCACAGGAATAAATACTCTTTGTGTGAATAAACACTGGGGAAATCATTTAAGATCTGACTATTATCATATCAGCTGACAGTCCATTCTGTCAATCTACATACCTCCAGGTCACAGTGACGGCAAATCTGCACATGTTTTCAGTAGCACTGATGCTAGTAGTCAGAAAATTTAAAGGGGCTTCTGAAAATACTTCCTGTGAGGCCAGCTGCTCCAGTAAAGCCACTGCAGGACGCATAAATGTTGCTGTGAGCACAGGTAAATCAACACTGAATGTTTTGATGAATTTAATACTTTTTTTTCTTATTATTATTGATAGTGTGGGAAGGAGTAGAGAAGTGCAGCCTAGTCTGACTTTGAAGTTGCCTTTGCTTTGTGCAGGCAGATGACTAGATGGCCTCCAGTGGTCTTTTCCAACCTAAGTACTTTTATAATCTTATGAGTTGGCCTAATATATGCTTTCCCCCACTCCTCCCTGCCTTCTCTTCTGACTTCCTATGTATTTCTTATCTGATTTCCTTTACTGACAAAGGCATGCATGTCAGAACCAACAGATGGTAACTGAAAATTGTAAGTCTCCATTGTTTCTATTAGTTTTGTTGCCATAGCATTATGGACACAAATATGAAGATGCTTGTAATGGCTAATGGAATACAGCTGAGTGTAAATATATACTGTTACATAAAGACTGATACATGGCAAAGTGAGAAAGGATAACAAAAGATAAAAACATCCAGAAGGAAAGCTTTAATAGAGATCTGACAAGAGGAGACCTTTGGATGGGAAATGAAGAAGTTTTATTCCTGTGTATAAATGGAATTCAGAGCTCCAATACATATTGAAATGAAAAAGAAAAGATATTTGTCACTTGGATATAAAGAAAATGTGGGAGATTTATATCTCTACACTAAAAAAAAATCCCATATATAATACAGCCAAGCATTTTAGTTCTGTCAAGTGAGAGGGGAATAATTATTCTCTCTGGTTGGTGTTCTATGAAGACATGTACTTATTCAAAGTAGATGCATCTGATAGAAAATAAAAAAGATCTGCCTTTATAAAAATCTGTTTACTTTCTTTATGGTGATGTTTAAAAAGAATTAAAAAAATTGCAAGCTATCTTAAAAAAAAACAAAACAAGCAAACCAACCTTTCTCTCTTTTTTTTTTTTTTTGGCAGAGCATATTTCTTATTTTTTATTTAAATGCCTATGGAATAAAACTTGTAAGTGAAACTATAGGCTTACAAGATGAAATTATTTGGGATATGCCTTGAATCACCAACAAGTAGTGATGGATGTCTTTGAGAAGCATTATTTTAATTTTCCTCTGAATTAGTCAAATGGGAATCCATTTATACATACCTTAGACAGGGGGGGAAAAGTTTATGAGAATTTTATGAAAGATGAGCTAGGTCCCAGAAGCAGAGATAATGCCGGGACTGTAACAGGTGCTCTAAAGTAACTGCAGATGGGGTCAGGGCTGAGTCCAAACAACCTGGTAAGACTCTAGGAAGGGAATTTTTAAAATGTGGCACTACTACTTCCCCTTATTTTTCAGAAATATTAGTGGACCTTGCCAGCCCTTAGGTTATACTTGCAGGTCATGATCATTTGACATCTCGCTTCTACTGTGTTTGTTGGAAGGGAAGGGCTGCTGTTGCCAAACTTGAGCATAGGAGCATAATCATCTTTCTGAAAAAAAAAGATTTGTTAGAGATTAGTGATGAATTAGATTGAGAGGACATCTTCAGTTTGAAGGAGATGCGTAAGTCTTCTTGTGATAGTGGGAAGCTCTAATGAGAACCCTTTCAGCAATCCCTGTGATCTGGAGAAAGGAGGCAGGGGTGTATATGTAAATATTTGTGAGGAACTGGTATTCCCTAAATACTCTCATGCCTCCAGAATAATTTTATCAACCAGTTCCAATGTGTTATCTGATAGGATTTGTCTGAAAAGTGGAAACACTCATTTTTAGTTTTAGCAGTCATGCTGAATTTACGTTAAAATACAGTAATGCATTTTTAATGGCAGTGACATTCTTGTAATAGTGTCATTCTCAAACTACTTAAGCTTTTTCTTAGTAACAATTTCAAGCAGTGTTCAAAAATTACTAAAGTTTCTTACAGTTGTGAAGTACACAATAAGCATAGTCAGCATTGCATATACAACATGATACTTTGGAGTTCCTAATATTATAATGTTCATAATAGAAGTGGAAAGAGACATAGTTGTAAGTTAGTGCCAGAGCCCATTTTAATAGTATTGATACCCTAAAAAAAGAACACTTATATTTAAAACCTCACATAAAATATATTTTATTCCTTGTAAGTAAAGAATTCAAATGGATATAAAATCTCTGCCTTGGAGGGGTGAGTTATTCATTGAACATGTGATGAACATGAATGAAATACCTTGTTCTGACTGTTCTTCTCTTGAAAAGTGATTTGCTGTCATCTTCATGGCTGTTGTGATCACTGCTATAGAAAATATTCCAACATTCTCACACGTCAAAATGGTTCCTTGAATTTGACAGTTGGTACCCAAATAAAGTCATTACCTAAAGCAGCAGCAAAGATGAGAATGTGCTGCTATTATTACTTTTGAAGAGAAGACTTATTTTTAAACTCTTCTCAGGCTGCTATTATGTGTATGCTGGTTTTACCTTACTATTAAAATATCACAACAAAGATCAAATTCGACTGTTATGAAGAAACATGCCATCTGTATGTAATTCTATTGCTTAAAAGGATGGTATGGTAATAGTTATGGAAAAAAACCCCAGTTTTTCTAAGAGTTCATTCTCTTGTATAAAGACAAAGCAGGGCTTAAATATTCATAGGTTTTCCTTTTTGGTTTTATTAACAGATAAGAGTGGAAATGCAAGTATCTAGGTCAAGTTTTCGGGTGTTATATGTACTTAATGGAACTGATTTGGGAAGGTATCTCAACGTAACCCAGGGGAAAGAGGAATTTAGTTAGCTCTTGCATGGCATAGGGCAGCTAAAGGCAGCTATAATTGATGCAGAGCACTGACAGCCCCATCAGGGCTTTTGTAGGCACATGAAATGCAATTACTTTCTGTCCCACGTATGTTTCTGGTGTATGAAAAAGGGACAGGATAAAAGTCCATCACTTTGTCCTGTCTTCATGCTATTTTCTTTTGCATTATATTGATTTGTGTTTCGCTAAACTCCGTGAAAACATGTCAAATTTGTCTAGATTGCCATATTATAACCCAGGAAATAGCCACCTCCTTCAAAGTGGAGTATTGGTGTAAGTAAGTATAAGGAGAAAGGTAATTCTATAATTCTCTGATGCTGTTTTAAGTGGCAAAGGGGTAGCTGTGGTAATACGGTATTCAGTGTAATGTAGCACTTGTCTCCTCTGTTTCTGGTTATTGCTCTTTATTTTCTGTCCTTGCCGCAATAATGCAAAATTGTAGGAACTTCATAGCTGTTTAAGCACCTTTTAAGGAGAAAAGTGGGAGGATTTTGTTTTTAATAGATGTATCAGATGTACCAATAATGGCTGAAGTGTGGTTGCAAAACCTTTGATCTAACTGCCCATGAAGTTTGTGGAAAAAGTCCAACCAACTTTCCTGGGAATTAGAAAGTATATGAAAAATGCAGACCAGCGGAAGCACAGCTATTGCATTTTTCTTTTCAAACTTTACTGAGACTGATTAAGCATTTCTATGTTCCAGTTTTCTTCAGAGTGCAGTAACTTTTGTCACCCTCTCCCCCACCCCCCTACCTACTTATGGAAAATCTGTTTTCACTGGTGTGTCTTGTTCAGTTTGCTTTTTTTTTTAATTTAATGCAAGTATGATGATACATCGTATGCCTGCCTTGTCTGAAGGGTGATTATGTGCTCTGTTCAGATAAAAATAGCTTTATTCAAGTTGTTATGCATGAGAAAAATGTTAGCATGAACTGTATTTTTCTCTGGATAACTTATCTCAGTGGCTTTAGACTAGATTGTTATCTGCTAGTTCTGACTGTTGAAAAACTGTATAACAATTCATTCCATGGGATAATGGTGGTGTAGGTAGGAGAAGGACTGTAGGTAATGCTAACTGTCTGGGAATGCATTTTGTGCTTGCATGTAATAAAGCTAGGAGCAAAAATAAAATGCGTTGTCTGCATTATGGCACTTCATACAGTGAATACAAATCCCTGTATTATCTTTGTGGTTGAGTAAGGCAGATATGAAAAGGTTATGGTTGTTGGATATTTATTTCAAGTGCATGCCTGCATTTCTTTAAAATGCAGGCATTTAACGTCTCTGAGGTGAGGACTGAGTTGAAGCAGGCTGCATGCTTCTATGTGTTGAGCTAGATACAGACTGGCCACTCTTGATCTTGTTTGTCAACAAGCCTTTAATCTATTCCCAGATATATTTTCCGAAGAGACAAGGAGAGCATGGTTGTCCTTGGCCTCTCTTGCTGTGAATAGTACATTCCTGGAGGGAACAGCGAGAACGAAAGGCAGGTTCAAGGTGTGCTATCTCTTTTCTGTCACGAGTAGGCTAGTGCCAGGTGGGTGGCTGTGGAAAGCTCTCAGCCTTAGAATAAGAATGTCTGGCACTTGTACTTGTTATGCAGAGGGCAGATGTATTTCTGAGTGACCTTCTAGTTCATCAGATTGCTAGCCTATGCTGGCTCAATGCCGAGAGCACTGAGCCATATCGTCCCCTGGGCGACATCATAGTTGGCACTTAGCATGAACCTGAACCGTGGCAGACGACTTCTGTTGCCAGAGGTAAAATTAGATGGTTTCACAGGCCATGTGTGTGAACTCATTCATCTGCAAGGCACTGAGCTATTTGCAGTTATCATACCTGGGAAGAACTGGGAGGATGGGAGAGAGTATCTTCAATGGGTAAAGGTAACACTCTTTCCTGACGTTTGCTGCACTCAGCTTTTAAATTGCTGCTGAACAGTAATATTCCCCCCTGCTCTCTTCCCCTTCCCCCCCTCCCCCCTTCAGATATTAATGGGGTCCAGACAACACCAAATTCACCTAATGATTTAGTAAATATTGTTGAACAACTGAGAAGAAAGTTGTACGTGGATGTTTTTATTTCGTGCTCAGGAAAGAGGGGTCAACTTGAGAAAGGGGCAATTCTTACTTAAAGTGTGTCACTCACATGAGATATAATGAAGGTCAGCAATAGCTGTATGAAAAGGCAGAGTGTGAGAATTAAGTAATACACATTTCCTATGAATCTGGAAAGGGGAACCCTCATGTCTTAACTTCCTGGGCAGCTCCACCAATTTAATTTTCCTCTTTTTGGTTGATAGCCTGCCTTTTATAAGGGCTTCCCTAACTTTCTCCAAGCAGTTTCACAGGAGGTTTGGAGTTTCTTTAAAGCTTGGACAGTTATTCCTGGAGCTGTTGATTGGATTTTACCCTAGCTTAAAGCACAGAAGCACCTACTCAGTAGTATTGAGACAGGTCATATCACTTTGTTCTTCAGAATGCTTGATTTCCTGTTAACCTCCAAATGTCTGGTAACCTCCAAATGTCTGATGAATTCTGCTATAGTTGATATGAATAGGGGGATAAAATTTCTGATGCCTCTGAATATATATAGGATATATAGGATACCTCCTCAGGTACACAAAGCACCATCCAAAATGTGAGAATAAGGGGGTAGCTGAGCTATGGGATATGTCAGCTGAGGGTAAGGTATCCCAGCTGCTGAAAGGCAGAGGACAGTATTGCCTGCAGCATGAAAATGCTTGCCATGTTTTTGCATAATATTTAAATTTGTTTGTTGTGAGGGGAAATTGATAGCACTTAATATTCAATGAAATAATAATTTGGCAATCTTTTAAGGATTGAAAGGAGCCAGAGCTTAAACTGTGCAGATATTATAGTCAGTACTGTTTGTGGCATCTCAGTTTGAAAGTTTCTGTTTTCAAAGGAACGTTGGAAGAGGCTAATGATGTTGAAAAGCATAGCCAGATGCAACTGCATATCCTGTAGGTTTAGAGTCCTGAAGAGCTTATGTTGTTCTAATAGTGGGTACAAATCTGTAGTTTTATTCCTTCCTCGTAAGATTGCCATCTTATAATCAAATCAATGTTATACTGTATACAAAGGTGGTAATCACGGTGGTGCTTTTCCTGATTGTGATGATAAGAAGTGCAAAGAGGACTTGATCTTTAATATCATATAGTGGCAATAGGCACCTATGTAAAATGAATGCTGTATTACCTTTTGGGAATCATCTGAATTGATGGTTTTTAGAGGCTGTTTCATTAAGGCAGGATATAAAAATTAGGTGATTTTCATATTTTTCTTGTGTGTTCAAGTGGAATGCAACTTCTGCTTAATGACATGGAATAGAAACATTTAGAATTTCCAGGGAGAAAAGATGTTGTGAGTGAGTGAAATGTGCAGTATTTGTAGATGACCTTACCCAAAGTAAAGAAAGATTTCATTACAATTTCAATTTCTTTCTTTATTCTCAGAGTTGACTTACACCTCAAATTCTGTTAGAACTAATAGTTTAGGGATTTCTTAAATACGGTACTTTTAATGACTTTCAAAAAGTTAGTTAAGCTATTGTGAAACTAGCCAAAACCTAAATGCTTTCATTCAGTCCCTCTACTTTTTATACCAAATTTCTTCTACCATATACAAGAGAAATTTAGTAAAAGATAATGCCTTAATATTTTTTTTTCAAATAAAGACAAGCTTCATTTTCCTTCCATTCAGTTTAATATATTTACAAAAACATGTAGTAATATGCTTTATGAAGGAAATTAATAGGATAAACTTTCAACCACTTGCAGTTTGTTTGGATGCCTTTTATTTAAAAGTGGGAAAGCAAGGATGTTTTTCCAGTTTAAATCAGACTGCATGTGCAATGCCTGTTTATTCTGAAATGGCTTATTATATGTACTCAGGTTCTCAGCAGCTTTTAACACTCAAGCAATGTTTGGATAAGTGTGTTTCACAGCAGATTTTAGGGATTCCCTGAGCACTGAGGTAGGCAGGCTAGGTACCACAGGAGACTGGTTTTGATGATGAAGCTGTTGTAAGATGTGCTTGTTTGTCCTGGCCACTCCTGCACCGAAAATTGCCCTTTGTTCACTGGCATGGCAGAAGTGTTTGTGGAGCTGCAGTGTAGGTCTATGGAAAGAAGCTAGGTAAAACATGTCATGGAAAGAAGATGATTTCCTAATTTTCATGCATTTGAACACAGTAACATCAGTTTAACAAAGCCCAACAGCTTAAGTAAGTGGGATGGAAGTGTCTCCCTTCATAGCACTGTACGTTGATTTTGACTTCAGTGTCAGTGGAAGTACATAGTAAGGCTATCATGTGTAGGTCCATAAAATCAGCTGCTTTTAATGAGCTTCTGTGTTAATTTAAAACATATTCACCATGACAAAGACATGCCATGTAGTTGTTGAATCTCGTTTGTGTTTCGTATAATTGAATATTTCATTTTAATTTTAAAATGATAATATAATTAGCATAATTTATTTGACAAATCCATATTACTACCCTTAATTACATTATTTCTAACAATACTGCACATTAAAGATATTCTGATAAGAGTTCATGCTTCTATTCCTTGGTGCTTGCCCTCTAGACATCTGATAGTAATCCTTACATTTCTGAGGGAAAAATCTATCACTTCAGCATTATGGAAATGCATGTAGTCTGGCAAATCAATCCCCTTAACCTCTCTTACCCCAGTGGTTTTGGTTATTCATAGCTTTTTGCATGAAACTGTAAAAGCATAAAACTAACGCTAATGCAGGTTTAAATCCCTGCAATCTGTTCTGCTTTCGGCATGTTTGAATCACTGCAGATGTTCTGAAAGAATGTAATGCAAGTACAGTGTATAGTGGATTGCTCACTTATAAAGACTCATCTTTGAAGAAGTATTTGTTCAGTGATATAAACTGGTTTATCCATATGCCGCAAACCTGAAAATGAACCAGAGTCTTTCTACAGCAATGCCTATTTATACCTTGTGTAAACTGGAAATATTTGTGTTATAGACATACTGGGAAAGACTGAAGGTATCCTTGAAGGAAATGAGGATGTCTCAGCTCTGTCACTCACAAAGAACTTGTATGTGAAGGAGCTGGAATGGAAAAGCCACCTCTGTGTGCTGACTCTGTCTCAGCACGGGTCACGCTGGGAGCGTTCATTTTGCGGGAGCCCCTTGTGGCCTCCAGCTCATGTAGGCACAAATGATACCCCGTGAACTGTTTGCATGGATGTGGGATGTGAATACTCTGATGTCACCTGCTTGTGGCTGATAATTTTAACTAAAGGTGAGGCATTAAAAACTCCCATCTGTCTCTCTATGCTGATACATAGGAAGAAATCCTTTTTCTACTTTGTGTACCACTATGGATGGAGGTTTATCAGAGTTTAGTGCAGAGATAGTATAGCTTATCTGCACTATATGAGCATGCGACCTATTGGAACAAATCTTTTATACTTCTAGTTGGTATGTTTTTGTATGATTTGTGATTATCACTGATTTTCTTTGTTACACCATACAAAGGAACATCTCAAAGCACTCATCTAATATATTTGAGCATTAAATGTGAATTAAATAGGGAGAAAAAAAGGCTTGTAATATCTTTTGAGAAAATGAGATTAGAGGTAAAACAAGAAAAGAACAAGCTTTATTGGACAGAAAAGGAACTGGTAATCCTATGCATTAGAGAGGATGAGGTGAGTAGTGCAAACCAAGAGGTAATGAGACTGTGGAAAATGGCTTGTTTCGGTAGGGGAAGTTCCAGGTTGTATTCAGAGGTGGCAAATGAGGGATTAGAGGGTAAACTAAACCAGTTACTGGATCAAATTGTGAGGAATCTGGCTTAGTACAATGGGCTGAAAATCTGGGCTGCTTGGGAAAGGATTAGTATTGAAAAGTGATAATTGCAATTGAAAAGGAAGACAATGAGACTTACACACGAAGGATAAAAATGAATCTGAAAAAGCAAAGCAAAAACAGGATTTAGTGAAGCAGAAGTCTGCCATGTAATAGAAGTGTCGTTTAATCCAGGAGGGGGAAGATGATAACACAAATGAATAATCATTTTGGTTTCAGTTTTCCTGACATGGCATGTGCCTCAATCTTTCCTGGAGGACAGAGGCAGGGAGGTCATGGTTCTGATAACATTAAATGGATTTTGAGCACTTACTATTTTCAGCTGCTGCCAGGTAAGCTCCAAGGGGTAAACTTTCAAAACCACAGTTGGAAGATGTGCATGTTTGTTTGGATGAAAATGGATTTGGGATGCATCTCTCTCTCAGTGAGTTTGCATCCTTAAATCTGTCCAGAGACCTTTCATTTCTCCCTAGTATTTATTTATTTTTATGTAGATATTTGGATAGTATCAGGGAATTTTTATGTAGCCAGTCTGATTTTTTATTTCCCCCTCTAGCAGGAAATTCAGGTGCAAAAATGATTTTAGTTGCTAATAATAGCAGAGTTTGGAGCAATTCTGTCTTTTTTTTTTTTCCCACCGAATTTCACGGTGAAGCAATAATGAACAGAGTTAGTCCAACACAAGTAAAATGTATTTAAATCATGCTCTGATTGATTGGAGGTGTTATCATTGAATGAATTATTCATGAGCTACTTTTCAGACATGATTAATGCAAAATGTATTCACACTTTATTTGAAGCAATATTGAAAAATTAATATATGATTGCAATTAATAATTTGAGTGTGGGTAGGCATTGTTCGTTATGATTATTGCTTCCTACAATACCCAAGATATGAAAGGGACTAAGTTGGATATAGTGATCTGAAGTGAAAAATCTCTGCTTAAGCTGCAGAGCTGAGCTCTTCCAAGAAAGAAAAAACATGGACACCCTTTAGAAATGTTCTATACCATTTTTATTCCAGTGTCCAAAGTCAGTTATTCTTTTGGCTGAATACATCTGCTTCTTTGTTTATTCTGAGGATGAAGGCAAGATAGTATTTGCTATCTTAGGAGCTTTGGTCTGTCTTCACATTGCTTCATGAAAAATGCATTTGTTTCAGGAGAGTAGTTTTCTGAACGGTTTCTTCCATTTCTTTTCACTGCCTGAGGACTGAGTTCTTATAACTTGTGCATTTCATTTAAATTTTCCCCTTGTCAATGCAGTAGGCTGTGGGACTAAAATGAACATCTGTGTCTATACTTCTTGGTGAGATGGATCAAGGTTGGATACTTTTCTCAAAGGTCTGTGCTAGTCTGCCAAAAGTTGTTGGTTTCAGTTCTAGAGCAACTGTGATGGCCCGTGTTATGTGTGCCATTATATAGTAAGCCAGACTAGAGGACTTGATCTGGCCTTTCCCAGATTCAAATTGTATGAATCTTGATAAATAGCTACCTGTCCAATGTGAAACAGGAGCATAGGGTGGGCTATAAGTTTCAAATTATGTGTATGACTCAGTGGAAAGTGCCTTCATCTCTTAACAATTTGTTTATATTTATTAGAGAAATGTAACTGTAATTGCTTGTGTTTTTACCTTTTTGCTACCATACAGTAAAAGGCCCATATATTAGCATCATATCTTGGGATAATCTGCCGCTCCACATGGTAGCTTTCTTTCACATGAAGGTAGAAGAAACTGAATAAGAAACTGAATACTTTGATGTGTTATGTTCCTACTGTTTTTCTTATGACTTTCTGCTGCAATATAGACTTTGCCTAGTGCCATCTGATGAAAACCAACTAAGTTTTAAAGATGCCCAAAGAAAAGGATGCCTGCTGTGTTTTTTATTTCCCAAGAGACTACTTCTTATAAGCTCATTGCCTTATCTAGAAATTTTGTAAAACCATTGTGATTTAATAAATGCCTGTAAGTTACTTTTTGGTGCCTACCCGTGTTGTATACTAATGCATCAAATAATGAGACAGAGGAGGAGAAACAGCTTAGCGTGAAAAATCATATTTGGCTTTGCCATTTTAAGTATGACTGCTAGACTGAAAATGTATTTGAAGTAACTCTTCAGGATTCTTGATGTGTCGCATTTACAACCAATCTCCTTACATCATAATTTTAATCTGAATTTTAAAATATGGGGGTTTTTGCTTGCTTGCTTGTTTGTTTGTTTTCCTGAAAGGTCACTCTACCCGGTTTGGCTGATTTCTGCTTCCTGAATAGGACATAATAGGTCTTTAGTGGTCTTGTTGGGCATGCTTATTCAGAAGTATAGTAATATCACAGGAGTACGTTCCATGCAATTATCAGAAAGGTGAAAGATGTATTAAGGGTTACTTAAAATGAGAAGACAAGTTTTGTCTTTATCAAAACAGGATGTGAGGTATATAGCAAGGTGCTTATTTGGAACAGCTAACGTCATTTTGTCAACGGAACTAAAATTTCCATAGTGACATTCGCTTTGGACTAATCTCTTTCTTTTCCAAAACTCGTAGTGAATGGAATCGATGCTAGAGGAATGATCCACAAACAAGTTAGTATTCTTTGAATGGTAGTTGGTTATATATCATGCTCTTATATAGCTCCTCCACTCCCCTTGGCTGGAGAAGAGACCCTTCAGGGTGGTGCTGCCTTTGCCCATCTCCACTCTTGAATGGGAGAATGATTTAGAGCTGTGCAAGAGATGTGACTGGATATTTCATCTTTCACTGCACAGGATGATTTGCCTGATCTCTTTAGAAGCTGTTGTGGACTTCAATTGTGGAACATTATATTCAGGCTTGTTTTTTCCCTTGGAATTGTTATGGATTTTGGCCATAGCATCATTCTTACTGTCACTACCAGACAGTTACAGAGCATTGCAAAACTTCAGAAAAATTCCCAAGGCATTCAATAACTTATGATTGTGATCAGTGACACATAACTTCTTTAACTATTTTCTTTATCTCTGTCAAGAAGCATTCTGATGTCTGATTTGGGTTAAAGGTGAGTTCCTCAACCCTTAATGAAATGTGTGTTTTCAGAATTAAGCTAATGTAAATGGGCAGAACATAAGATGTGGATGCAATCACATGTAGTGAATAAGATTCAACTTCATTTATGACTTAATGGCTCACTGAACTGCATACCAACTTCAAATTTTAAAGCAATGCAGATGTTTCAGGAACACAAGCTTCCATTTCTTACGTGTTATGTAAATGATAGATCAATTAAGGCGAAAATTTTTTAGAATAAAAAAAATATGCTTCGAGATCAGTGTCTTTGAAAATGCAAGATATTCCTGCTGCACATTTAATTGCAAAATATTCAAAATTTAGGTGAGAGATCTTAACACAGAATTACAATACAGTGTAGTGCTGCATCTTGTGCAGTGAAAATAGTAATAAACTGAACTACTGGCCCAGGTGACTGTGGTAACAAATAGTTTACCCATATGATTTTAGTTGCTCATGTTCTCAATTATAACATTAATACAGGCTTACTATATTTTAAAATATCCTCTTTATTTAATATTGCAAGAGAGAGAATGCACATAGATCTATTACTCGCGGAACAGATGCTCACCGTTGAAGTCCTACAAAAAGGATTACTTATCACAGAAATATCCCAAGCATTTTAATTAAGTGAATAGTAATCTATTATATCAAAGTTTGAAGCTAAATGAAAAAAAAAAGGTTCAGCAGCCACAGGTTATTATATCTCTGTAGAGTGATATATTGAACTATATCTTATCTTTAACTATACGGTAACTCTTTTAAAATTCAATTATTAAACATATGTGTCATCCACTTTTTAAGGGTTTTAGAATATGTTTGACCTTTCTTCTCCCTGGTCTTCTGGTTTGATTTAAAACCAAGCACACCCTACCAACCAAAACACTACCACCGCCATTTCAACCTAGGACAACAGGCTTATCAAAACCCTCTTACTATTTAAATTTGAGTTCTAGTCACTATTTAGTCACTATCCCTACTGTTGAAGGAGTATGAAATACCTAAAACTTAATCTGACACTCTCCTCCCCCATGCCCCAAACTACACTGGCAGTACAATCGCTATGTGCTTTAGTTCAGAATACAGCATTGCCCTAAAAAAGCACTAAATGGATTTTATTAATGATACATTGTAATTATGACAAGAGAGTTAAGGGATAGTAAAAGACTGTTTATCCATTCATAAGGTTATTAAGTTAAATTTCTAGGTGTATTGCTGTCACTCTATTCAAGGCAAGTTTGTTCTGAAAAGTGTTTTGGTAAATATTTTAATTTTAAAGAACTTGTGGCTGTCCTTTGGGGGATAAATTCACACTTAAGTCTGACAGCTGACAGTTCTACAGCAATATTTGCCTTTGGGGAATTTCAGTGTGTATTTATCGGATGGTTGCGATGCTCCCTTCTAGATTTACCCAGTTGCTTGTGAGTCTCCCATTACCAACTGCATAAATTGCTAAAGAAAAATTATAATTGCTGTTCCATATTAGGTAATGGAATTGACTTCCAAAAGTCACTTTACTTATAGCAAAGTCTTGAGGGACTGGATTTAGTTGGCATGTGATCTGCTTCGGCTTTTCAGTGCCTTTGCAGAAGTAAGAGCAGGTGAGCTGGAGTGGGTCACAAAGCATGTGTTTGCCCATTCAGTGCATCTGTTCTAAGCCCTGTGCAGCACACATGCATCTGCAGGTGAGATGTACACATATACAAGATGTACAACAAGAACACCTGTTATTTCATGATTTTGTTTTAATAACCCTTGCAGCTACCAAGATGAAATATATTGACAGCCATCAAAAAAAATTTTTTTTTGTACCCTATAATTCATATTAGAAATGCTTGCCTGTTTTTAGCCATTTGGGGGTTTCTAGTAGCTTTATATCAAATTCATTTTCCCAATGACATTGCATTTATTTCCTGTAACTAAATGTCAGGCTTCTTAAGATAGCAATTTAAAATACTTGGGGGAAAAAACTCACCCAAACATGAAATCAACAGATATTCCCATCAGCATGTGATTAACTTGATTCACATGGAATTATAAATGTTTATGTAGCAAACATTTGGTCCACCTGTTGTAAGCTAAACCAGTGTGACTAAAACCTTTGTCTACATTTTTGCTTTTGAACACAGTATGGTTACAAGTTTGAATATGGTCAAAGTGAACAAATCATAGAGTACTTTGGGTTGGAACGGACCTTAAAGATCATCTAGTTCCAAGCCTCCTGCCATGGGCAGGAACAGCTCCCACTAGACCAGGCTGCCCAAGTTCCCATCCAGCCTGACCTTGAGCACCTCCAGGGATGGGGGGCAGCCACAACTTCCCTGGGCAACCTGTGCCACTACCTCTCCACTCTCACTGTGAAGAAATTCTTCCTTATGCATATTCCAAGTCTGCCCCTCTCCAGTTTATACCCAGTGCCCCTGCTTCTGTCACTACAAGTCTTTGTAAACGCTCTCCCCACCTTTCATGTAGCTTCAGATGCTGGAAGGCTGCTATAACATCTCCTCAGACCCTTGTCCAGGCTGGAGAAGCCCAGCTCTTTCAGCCTGTCCTCATATGGAAGGCGCTCCAGCCCTGTGATCATCTTTGTAGCCCTCCTCTGGACAGTTCCATATCCTTCTGATGTTGAGGATTGAAGAACTGGACACAATGCTCCAGAATTGGTCTTCATTACATTATTTTGTGGCATTTACCAGGCCCACCAAATATCTCTGAATCTGTTACTATAAAAGTTATATTGTTCTTTATTTTCTCACAGTAAGGAAATGGTAGAATTCACGTGATGCTGGATATTGGTTAACTATGTGGCTTGTGTTACATTCAATGCCTAACCACTAGAAAAGTAAGTAAACAAAATTAAAAGCAGGGATTTTTTATATTTTTTGAAAAAAACCCAAACCCATAACACATAACCAACAAAAAAACGGAAGAAGAAAAGAAACAAAACCCATCTGAAGATAAGATTAGTTATAGTTTGGATGTAATTAGTCAGCATATAAGTGCAAGCGATCTGAACCACTTCCATCTGGAGATATGTTTTTAATAGAAATAAATGGTATTTCTCCCTGATTTCATATTCGTCTATTTTCTTCTAACTTAAATGATTCAGATGTTTAATATCACAAGGATAGGTTCCCTTTAAAGAAACAAACAACAACAAAAAAAACACAAAAAAAACCAAAAAACCCCCCAAAACCCAAAAAACCCAAAGCAAATGAACACACAACTATTTGAATTTTGGTCAGTTCAGGTATTAATGTAGAGTTTTACTGCATCATTCCAAAAGCAGGGGTTTTCATTCCTGTTACTGCCACCAAGCCACTACAGTAAAATGTGACTGTCGTTTCATTAATATGATAGAAATTAGGACTTGTCAGAGTGAATGGAGTTAAGTGCTGTTCCTTGGGACTGCAGGGAAGTGGAGTGAGTGCTTGCCTCCTTGCAGCTGGGGAGAGGAGGAAAATCCAGTTCCAGCAGGAGAGTGCTTTAGTATGATGCACAATGGAAGACAGGAGGAATGTAGTGGTCAAAGGCAGAAACCTAAATCTAAGTTTTATCATTGCATCAGGCAAACAAACCAACAGACAAGCAGGAGGTAAATAAACAGCATGCAGGAAGGAAAGATGAAATGGAAGCAGACGTGGTGGCCAGGAGGCTCTCCATGGGCTGCTGAAGGAAACAGAAACATGAGAGCTGAAGGGATGATCTCCCTGCTGCTATTACCCCCACACCATGCAGAAAGGCTTTCAGGAGAAAACATTACCCCTCATTCTCTTCTGCTTGTCAGGCATACTTCAGTATCGCCCCTTCTTATTTTGCAGCACAAGTCCTTCAGGTGGCTGATGCTGCTGTGGAGGGGAAGAAGGGATTTTATTTTGTTGGTGTCTTGCCCTGTTGCTCATCCTTCCCACCTGGAATAGCAGCAGTCAGGCCTCACCTTCACCCTGTGTATCTTCAGCACCTGGCTATTCCTCCAAAGCTGTTACTTCTAATGCAGGGGCCAAAGATGAGGTCTTGGCAAGCTGACGTGGTGAACATGGGGCACAAAATGAAGCAAGCTGATAATCCAGACTGGGAAATCAGGGCAGGCCAGGGCAGGAGAGCTTCAGCAGTCTGGTTGGTCATCTCTGTTGTTTCCCTGGGAGCATGTGCCGGTCGGATTGCTGTCAGCACCAACAGCCCTGGTGTACCTAATGGCAGCAGGAGTGGCTTTCTTTTTTATCTTAAACCCCATACTTTTAAACTCATCTGGTAATTCATTGCTGCAAATTGGAGTTAAACAAATGGTTAGTTGCAGCCTTTGTAAACACAGGTTGTGAATCCACACTGTGGATTGTAAATTACTTAGTCTGTGCACCTCATTTACTTTATTTATCCTAACCAAATTTTATTTACTTATTTATTTCTAAGTATTTAAAAACTGAGGGTAATTTTTAATGCTGACATGTAAATAAGTTGTTGCTGTTGCTTTAGGTAGTGTTTGTCACAGCTGAGCTCTCTCATGCTTGCTTTTGTCTGGAAGCAATGCAGGGAAATTTGAGATATTTAATCTGCCCAATCAAATGTATATGTATTAATTGAGATTTTCACAGTGCTGTTTCTGAGCTGTTGTGTCTGGTTCAGATACTGTTATAATTAGGGAACCTATTTCTTCTCACTTAATTCAAAATGATTCTGCATCTAAAATGGAAGAAATCCAGCAAAATTCAATATTTATTCTTATTGCAAGTGACAACATAACTATAAGGGAAGGAAATTAGTTGCTATTCAGAGGTGTGGAAAGAAGAAAAGTAGCAGTTCCTAGTAATGCACTGTGGTTAAAAGGAAGCATATTTAGTGGCTTGCTTTTTGCAGATTACATGACTACTGGAAAAAGATCTTTGAAAACTGAATATTTTCTTCTTTCTTTTTAGGTGCCTCCCATATTATAAAATATGAGAGCTGTATTGCTAGCCTCTAGCCTTAGAAAGTATATCTTTGAAACAATCTGTGAGAACTTGGACTTGTGTTTTGAATTTAGTGTTCTCTTGAATTTGGGTAAATATGGTATTTCAGAGGAACTTATCTATTCATCTCAAACTTATTCTGGGGACTATGGTCATGTTTTAAAAAAGAAGCTATGAGGTCATAAGACTTATGAAATAGACCATTGATGGAAAAAGCTTAGGATGAAGCAGCTTTCATGTAGGCAGTGTTAGGAATGGATTTTGGCACAGAAGCAGCACCCACAGCAACTGTGAAGATCAGCGTGTGTTCCATTTCACTGTCTTGGAGCACTGTCTGGTAAGGAGATGTCAGCTGGCAGTAATCAGGTACTGACGCTTCAGGAATTCATGGATTATTGGTACTGAGAACTTAAGATGTATATGACTTCAGTTCTTGCCCTCCATAAAAGGAATCTTATCAGAAGTGGTTAAATTGTGTATTCTCCCATGTACTTTATTCTCTCTCTCTCTGTTAATGGTAGTAAATTTCAGTTGTTTGTTGAGACCAGTCTGGCCACAGCAAATTAAGATTGTGAAAGAGTCACATAGTAGTCTAGCACTAGTGCCAGTCATGTGAATAGTGACTGGGAAAAGACATCAGGATATTTTCTAAATATCCTGCATTCATGTTTCGGGAAGTGTACTGGCTTGTGGTGAGTACTGTCAGGTTGCAGTACTAATGAATGACTGCTAGTTGAGACACAGGACTAAACTGAAGTACTCCAACGCTGGGCTACTTAAGGAGAAAAAACAAATACTAAAGACTTCTAGAGAATTGTTTTAAGATATTCTTTTTTTGCTTATGTGCAATCCATTTTTTTATGGGTTTAAATTTTACTGTCAGTTTAACTTTGTCCCTTTCCTTGACCTTTCTTTCTGGGTCTCTCCATCTGCTTTAGTTAATGTGATAGCTGTTTTCTCCTGTCTTGTAGTTCTCCTGAAAAGCCTTGGTGGAGTTAAGTCTGTACTTGCCAGAATCAATCTGTACGATTTACTCGCTTGTTCTATTTTTAAATTGCTTCCTGCTCTGTGGGAGATGCAACAAGCAGAACCCTCATTTCTATGCAGAATCATAAATTCTGTAGCATTTCCAGTGCATATGCTCCAAGTTAGGCAGAATGAGGAACTGTACCTTTGCCTGCTAGATCCAAACTGAAAGCTGGGCTCAGCAGGACACAGATAAGATGCCTTTCTTATTCCTCTTGGCCACGTTTGGACAGAGGTGCCAAATGAATACAACCTGCTTCAGAATCTGAGAAGTGTGGAGACTTATTTGTCTTCTGAGCAATTCCTTCAAAAATGAGGCTTAACTTTGAGAGATATCCTAGCTTTTTGGGATCCTGAGAGTGCTAGAAACTATGGATAGGTGGAAGGCCTTGCAGTCTTTGATCATGGAACACTGAAATGTCCTGGAGGTTTGAGCAGTAACAGGGCAGGATCTCCACAGAAACTTGGACAAGTGTTCAGTGTGATTAGATACTTATAGATCTTTGCAAATCTGTGTCTATCTGTAAATGAACATCTTAAGTAGCCTGTGGTGGTGAATAAGAGCAGGGATAATGTTCCTGTGGATTGAGTGGATTTCTCCATGGCTTACTGAACACTACTAAAATTCTCAGTAAAGGCACTTTGCTCTTTGTTATGTAGCACAGGAAATCATAGTCTGGCTACAGTTTCGTGGCAGTACCACAGAATAAATATAGAATGGTAACTCTCAACCAAAGAATCGTTGTACTTGATGCTTTCCAGCACTTTTTGGAGAAAGTGATAACCAAGAAGGAAGCAGAGAAATTCTGTTGATTCTGGTAGAAGCTGTTTCTTGCCAATGCCGTTGAGAATTGCAGACTTACAGCTCATTTGAATCAAGCTGCATAAATACAGTTAAATTTTGTATTAATGGGAACTGCTTGTGCTTGAGCACCTGTAAAACTGTTGGACAGCAGATTATTTTTCTTGTTCTTTTTGTGGCCAATAAAATGAATAGCTACTTTAGTTTCCAGAGTATTCATCAGGAGTAGGGAAGTGATTATCTCCTGTTCTTGGCTCTGGGCAGGCTGTCTCTCTAAGACTGTGTTTAGTTTGGGGCCTTTTGGTACAAGGAGGACATTGAGGTGTTGGAGGGTGTCCAAAGAAGGGCAACAAAGCTAGTGAAAGGTCTAGAGCATAAGTCCTCTGAGGAGTGGCTGTGCAAACTGGAGTTGTTTAGTATGGAAAGAAGGAGGCTGAAGGGGAGACCTTGCTGTTCTCTATGAATACCTGGAAGGAGGTTGTAATGAGGAGGGCGTCAGTCTATCTGCCCAAGTGACTAGCGACAGAATGGGAGGAAGTGGCTTTAAGTAGTGCCAGAGGAGATTTAGACCTTTCTTCACCAAAAGGGTTGTCAAGCACTGGAAAAGGCTGCTCAGGGAAGTAGTTGAGTCACCATCCCTGAGGGTTCTTAGTGGCCTGTTTTAGCGATGGCTTGGCAGCGTTAGACTGAGGGTTGTACTCGATGATCTTAAAAACCTTTCCCAACTTAAACGATTCTATGATCTGTTTCAGTTTAAAATTTGATTTGAAAGGAGAACTGTTTTCCTCAGTCTTGCTGTGTTAATTCAAACAACTGGTTACAGAACTTTGTCCATAGCACAGAAAGGATTGGACTTTTTTGGTGGGAAGGGTGAATGAGCACACCTGAAGTTATCTGCAATAATAATGATGATTAATGTCTGTGCTAAAATGACAGAGGTTAGATAAGCATTGGATTCTACTTCAAACTGAGGGTTTGCAACAAGACTTAGTAATGTGTGTGTGTGTGTCTGTCACAGTATTCGATACATGTCAGGGTTTTGCATAATGCTTTCCTTGAATAAATAGGGCACTTCAAAATGTGTCAGAGAGAACAGGGACTCTACACACAGGCAGAGTGATGGACTTGATGATTTATTAGCCTTTTTCTATTGCTGGTCTTATTAGATTGATTTGCCCTATGTATACATAGCTTTACTGTCAAAATAAGCCATGATAATGTGCTGGCTGAAGAAAAATTATTTACAAGTTAAGCAACTGTTTTATATCTGTCTGCATTTCCATAAATATCATTCTAAAATATTGCTATTTGGTTTTGCAACTTTTTGTTGTTGTTGTTTTCCAGCTGCTAGGCTTCATTTCCATTTTTTAAAAATATTTTCTTCCCTTTTGAACAATAACTCTACTTTCAAGTTTCAATTGCTGTAATTCACACGCAATTAAAGTTGAGTGACTTAATAATACCCCTGTACAAAAGCTGTTTGTTTTACCTTTTCTGTAAAAGGAGACTTTCAAACTAGTTTAAAACTACTTTCTTATATACAATAATACTTCCAGTTCAGTTTAAAACATGCAGGTGTCATAGTGCTCCTGTCTTGTGAAACAGCACTTTACTGGCTACAAAGTCCACTGAACACTGGTTGCTTAAGGGGCTTTTTTGCTCTGAGTCATGTTGCTTTTTGCAAGCCTCATTGCAGATCAGTTCATTCAAGTTGACACACTAACAAACCTCCAGTTCCTAATTATAGTTCTATCAGCTGAAGGATTGAATTTTGATAAGAGTGGGATGCAAGTGATGGACCCTATTGTGTGTGGAGCCACCATCATAACCTTTTATGTTTGTGCAATTGTACAACTTGTATAGTTGTGTATCTGCATGTAGAAATAGATCAGTTGCATTTTCTGGTTTTTTTTTCAAAAAATACAGGGCTCCAACATGAATAATATTTTATGTATGAAGTTAATTTGCATTAGATTTAATTTTTGTTCATTTACCTACAATTATCATTACAATTTCCTGAAAATTACAGTTTAGTCAAGAGGGACTTCAGAATGAATAATAAAGGAGTGAATGAATACATCATGTATGTTGCAGTTCCAGCCATCTGCTCTTATGTTTATCCTGGGTGTTTCTACTCTGATTGAATTGGTACTGGCAACTTTGTGATCCTATACAGTCTCCGACTACAGAACTACAGGAGAAATTCTGCTTTTACATATGCCTGTGGTTTTTGAGGTCAGGTAGCTTTGTTTGGTGTCAAGCGGTGTATCAGTCTGAGCTCTAAAGCTACCCCATGTGCATTATGTCTGTCTTTTAGTGTGGGCATATACTTTTAAATTATCTTTTCAGATGTAAGTGACAATTGATCTCTTTGGTAATGTTTAACAGTGGGCTACTATGCACTTTGGAAAAATAAACCTTTTGATGTAACTGAGGAGAAACAGGCTTTGCTGAACTCTGCTTGTGTCAGGGCACACCTGGAAACTGCTCTCTGTTCTGTTGCCTCCCAAGTTGTTTGGAGGAAAAGTCGTGTAGCTGAACAAAATATGGAATTTCTTATGAATGCCATGTTTGCTGCAACAGCATCTTACATTTCTACAAGGAATTACCAGGGAGCAATTTTCACACCATTATTATGTCCACAGATTCATTTATTGCTCTGCTGGGGTTTTGCAGAAGCTGAAACTGCACATCACAGCTGAGGTGAAAGTCTGATCTCCTGATCCCAAAGGCAGGGAAGAAGACAACATTGAGCCATAGCGGCATTATCCTAAGGGGGTGAGGTCAAGACCCTCAAAACCAAGAAGCCTAAAAATATACCTGGATTTTTTAAATATTCAGTGTCTCAACTCAAAATCTAAAAGTATGTAACTTTGATTTGGATTGTGAGCTCATCTCTGAAGTTAGATACATAGCTGCCATATATTTAGAAGTTGGTTATTTTCCTGTCATGTTCATTGAGAAGTGAGCTTTGTAATTGATGTGGGTTGTTTTTGTGGTGGTTTTTTTTTTATTTGGTCTAGTGAATGTTTAGATGCAACACAAACAATGAAGCTGAATTCAGAAATCACAATTTTGCCATGTTTTGCTATTGATTACTGTCATGGTTTTCCCAATTCTATGCTGTGTAGAAATCACTCATTTCTTCTTGTGAGGACTTTTCGTTTCTCCCAAATTACTATTATTTTCTCAATATAATCACATACTGGAATTCTATAATATTAAAAAAGATATTATCTTGGTTAAAATACCTAATTAAAATATGTTATTGGTCTTACAGTGTGTCTGATTTCTTTTATTTCTACAGACCTTCATGATTTTCTAGATCCTCTTTTGACATGTCAATAATTCTTTTGCATGTGGTACAGAAACTCTATGTAATACAACAAAAACTGAGACCAAATTCATATTTTACAGTAAAATGTAATATTTTATAGCTTTTAATTAGAAGAAAAAACCAAATAGTCTATTTTACAGCTATATGAAAAAAGATGTGAAGTGTTTAAATTTCTTAATCTTCACAGTGTCATTTGCAAAATAAGGCTTCATTTACTTTATTTTCACAAGAATAGCAAGATCATATGCTGTTTTATTAATAATGTAATATGACTTCTGAATAGAGCAGCTGTTTTTGTTTGCTTCTATATGAATCCTTGCTGCTTCTAGCAGATACACAGTTGATTCCAAATAAATACTATCATAAAAATGGCTTATGTGATCAAATATAATGAAAAATCTAGGTTGCCAAGGAAGTATCAAGTTGATAAGGAAGCAACTTTTGAAAACTTCGAACCAAAGTCAAATTATCACATCTCTGAGTGAATACTCCAAGTCATTTAGATCTTAATTTCTTAGTGTAAGAATTCAGTCTTAACAGATTGTAAATGTTTTCTAAAATCCAGTTTACATTATTTTTAATTCAAATCCTTGTTCATTTAAGTAGCTCTCCATTGTTAAGCATTTCTTAGAATTGTCCTGTTTCAAATCTTCTGCCAGTGAATTAAAGGCACAGAATAATGATTTAAACCCCAGTTAAGAACTGTTGACCCATGTTTAAAGTAATTAATTCTCATGTTGACTAAATGGTTTTATTTTAATGCACTTATAAATGAGAGCACTAATATAGCTTCAGGGAAAGCTGTATTAGTGTAAGTAGACATATATACTACATATATAAGATTCAGGGACTTTTAACTAATTTCCTAGTGTGAAGAGTATTCTTTAATCAGCAGAATTACATGCTGAGATATGCATGTATGCCTTCTCTTTAGCCCACTTTTTTGATTTTTGCCTTAAGGGATCCTAGGAATTCATCTTCCATTTCATGTAGACTAAAAATTTCTAATAATTCTTTTTTTTCCTTCCTTGTCTAGTTTTTGGTTTGTTTGGTGTTTTTTTTTGGTTTTGGTTTTTTTTTTTTCTTATTGTAAGCATATAAATATAAAAAAATAGTAAGGTAAAAGTAGTACAAAGCTTCAGAAAAATTATTGATATCTGATCCATCCCTATAGCAGCAACTTACAGAAACCAAGCAGGATGTGTATCTATTTAGAGAGGAATTGTATTTCTTGCCTTAGTCTGACTCCTGGCTGGTCTCTTCAAACTCTTGCAGGCTTTGGAACAGAAAAGACCCTGGCTGTAGTACAGGGGCTGTTGGTCTGCATCCTTGTTTAGGACCATCTGTGCAATCTGCTTGTCTCTCTTTTCCGTGACATTTTGGGAATGGTTTCAGGTGGGACAGGTTTAACTGGTGGCAGCAGGAGCCCTTCACAAGCACTGTCTTCCTCATGAGCTCCAGTCTCTGTAGCCTGTTGCAATGCAATGCTCAGTGAATCCAGTGCAGTGTTTTGATCTCTACGTGCACGTAAAAGCTGGCAAATTTTGTGCATAAATGGTTTAGATGGGGTGGAAAGGTTTACACTGCTGCTCTAGGCATTACAGGAGATCTTGAGAGGTGCATCTCTTCCTTGAGTATTCAACAATGATGCTGTTAGAGCGCCTCTCTCAAATTAATTTACTAACAGTGAATCACTGTTCTGTCTGCTAAGTCTGAAGAGCAGAGGTACTCATCAGCGTGGTCCATTGAACACTTCTCCAGATAACTGGTTACTTGCACTTTCCTTACCATTTGGATTTGTTAATTCATCAGTGCCCTCTTGCCAGCTCCCAAGGTTTCCAGTATGCCCTCTTGGTAAGAAGAAACTGTAGGTGTTGAGTGATGCCATCCTAGCAGTGTGACTTCATTACCACCCTCTTCACCACCATGCACATTATGTATTTCTGAGTATGTGTTTTTGAAAACTACCTCAGAGTCATGTCCTTTCCCCCAGACAGATACTGTATTGTGAAGAGATGTTAGCAATTTCTACAGCACTTTCTGGTAATCTTCCTTTCCATAATTGAGTCTTCTTCCATTGTAAATTTTGAGTTTGTTTGTCCAAGGCATTTGTAGATTTACTACTATTCTTTCTGTGGGGATTTTCCCTTTCCAAAATAAGAAGCAGTGCCTTGGCTTTGTGAGAGCCTCAGAGATCCACCACTGACAGCAATGTCTGGGTTCACACAAATTTACTTCATGGCACAGAAATGCAGTTTGTTTCCTGGGTAGCAGCCCATTAATCTGTGCTTCTGTTTGCATACTTCCAGTATTTCATAACAATGTCAGATTAAAACCGAGTTAAGTCGTGTTTTTTAATGTAAAATTAATTTCTAAGGAAATTTATAAATATTAAAAGTAGAAGAAAAGAACCCAACAAACTTCTGTGTTAACATGTATACTTTTTAAATTTCTTTTGCTTAATATTATTCTCCTTTGGTGGATGTTTTCTTTATCACTTAAATTTGTATTTACATCCTGTCTGCAGTGACCTCATCCACATATTACTTGTAATGTTTCTTTTTGTTTTGAAGAGTGTTATTTTGGATGCTACAGTTTCTATTTCTCATCCTCAGCAGTGGGAGTAACTCATACCCGCTTTACTCATACCTGCAAGAGTTCTTTAATTGTTTAACATAAAGTTGTGGCTATTCTTTTAAAAGATTTGCAGTCTTCTAGTATGGACCAACTATAAATCTCCATTTTTAAATTGCTGTTTGGTTTTAATAATAGATTTTTTGTATGACTGATTTTTATGAAAGCCATACCAGCCTGCCAGGTGGTAATATCTCCTCCTTTTCACTAACTGAAAATGTCACTACATTTAACGGCAATCAATCTGAGAAGTTTAAATGAATCTGTTTTAGGTGGTGGAGCTTTCTTGTGTGTTTGCAAAACTGATGTTATGTGATTCCTTGAACTTAATTTCTTTGCTTGTGATTTCTTTGGGAGAAACGTGCAGCTAGGGAAGTTTGTTTTCATAATTAGATGCCCATGGTATGTGTGGCAATTATTTATTTGTATTTTTTTCAACACAGACAAGGTGGATTTCCATAAATGATTTTCCAAAAATTGCATTAACTGTCTTCTGGAACTTCACACAAAATGCAAGAACTTCTCTGTTGTATAGCACTTGTCTTTAATAGCCAGCTTATGTAATGAAATTTCAGTCCCACAGCTACTGTCTTTCTGCTGAACACTAGTGGGAAATACATTCTCTTTACATTTGACTGTTATATATATTTATATGCACCTGCATCTTTGTGAGCGCTAATTTACATGTTAAACTTGTATGGGTGCTGTTCTCACTTCTGAACATGTGCATCTGGTATAGGTCTATCTCTTGTTGAAACTACTTTGTCCTGGAACTGTCTCTTTATAGTGCTTGCAGAGCTTTTATAAAAAAGCAGTTCTGTAATGTTTCAAGAAAGATAATGCTTTTGTACCTAATCAAAATTAACAGATTTTTAAAAAATGGTGTTTTTCCCAGAGCTATGTTATTTTTTATGACATTTTTGGGTGGGAAGGGATGGTTAACCCTCCAAGTGTTACAACGTATGCGAGTTTTGGAAGTTTTAAAGCAACTGTCATGCAGTGGAGAATTATAGATACATGAAATGCAGATGGCAATGCAGAAGAATGTGGAAGTTTGGTTGGGTTTATTTTTTTTTTTTCAGTTGATTACTGGACCTGCTACTTTTCTTGTCCTGCATCTCATGTGAACTATAAAAAGAGTCCTCCCAAAGCATTAACTGCCATTTCTCTTTCCTACAGATACTGCTGCGAGCATGTAATGATTTCCCACCCCCAAATTACAGAATAATTGCTTCTGAAAGTAATTGCTGTTTATGGTTATTTATAAAAACCTGGGGAAAAAATCCTCAGTTATATATAAGTAAACCTTGAAAAGTGGGTTTGTTTGGGGTTTTTTTAAAGTAATAGTTTGTAGCTAACATGGATGGTTGGTAGGGAAATACAGTAATAGCTACAAGGAATATGTTATTAATAAATCTGAAGACCTATAAAGGCGTTCTTGCAAACAAACCAATTTTTGTTGCCTGTTTTGTTTTCATTTTTTCTCTTGGATTCTTCTCTAGCAGAGATCATGTGAAAATGTGCTGATATGCACCAGTATGAAAACCACTCTGAGTAGATAAATGCAGCTTTATGCTTATCTGAATTTAAAAGAACAACTCAGCATTATGCTCAATAGTTCACTGTGCATTTAATATGAATTTTAAAACTATTAATGTCTTACTTGTGAGAATATAGACAGATATTCTTCTCCTTTGGAGCTATCAAGCATCATCCAGTGAGGGTGTAATGGACGGTAAATGAATGATCTTTTTGTCAGCCTATGGGATGATGCTATTATTAACAACTTTCTCATGTAGTACATGCTTCTTGATTCCCAAGTAAGCTGTCACAGGCTGCCTCTGAAAAATTGCACTCTGCCTATTATATGAATATACATTATGAGAAGACACAACTCTATCCAGGCAACACGTCCTTCATTGCTAGTAGTAATTTTCTGAACATTTGCAGCAATATAGAGCTGTCATCTTCTTAATTTTCTTTTGTTATTTTTATTTGAGAGTCTTTCAGTAGCAGTACTGTGTCTCTTATGTTTTATTCTTCACTAGTTACAGTGATATAAACTGCTCTACAACGATGTTCTTGAAACTATTAACATCTGGGGTGCTGCATCACATCTAGCTTTTCTTAACAACAATTATCTTTAATTTCATCATAGTTCCTCAAGGTACACAGGGAGAGGAAAAGGGATTGAAATTCAGCAAGTCTCAGTGTGGAAAAGGGTAGGCTTTTAATTAATTTCCCAAGAGAATTATATTGCAAAAAGGATGGAAGAGAAATGCTGCTAATGGCCCTGTCTGTGACTCAGGGGACTGTAGTGCTGAACTCATAACCTGCAAACAAAATGCTGGTTTTTTGTTAGGGGTGAGCCACTTTTTCCTTGCTGAATTTTGAGTTTCCTAGAACCCAAATCACAAATTGGCAAAACCTCTTCATTCCAGTCTGGTGCTGGCTATTCTGTCAGAAGAGCAAATTCACTGCAGCTACTGGCCAAGCAGTAGAGATGATGTACAACTCCAGAAGATGCCTGGGGTCACATTGTAGGGTTTAGTTTTCTGGGTTTTTTGTTTGTGTGTGGGTTTTTTTTACCCTTACTGGAATAAACAGGCTAAAACTACTTGATTCGGCTTTGCACATAACTGCACTCAGAGAGACAATATGAAACGTGTGACATAGTCAAGAATAAGCACCACCAGTTCTTCAGGCTTTATGTTGTGCATTGTGCTGCTTAATTTTTCAGCTGTATAAATACTCCAGTCACTTAAAGCTAAAATTGTTGATTTTCCTTCTTCCTGTGTCCTTAATATTCTTAATCAAATTATATTTTCCAGGATCATTTTTTTCAAATTCATCTAGATGTTGGAGTCCCAGGATGTTTATCTTCACCAGTCTGTTTGGCAAAACACCATTTGTTGTAATGTCTGATACTAATCACTTTGAGAAGAGTAATCTATGACATTGTAAGTCTCCAGGGAGGGAAGGTATAAATATGCCATAGTCCAGACTGGCAGAATGTGCTTTTGAAGGACAGAGGCTGCGGGAAAGGTATGGAAAGACAGGGCACTGTGAACAACTCACTTTGCACGAAGCCTTAGAGATATAGAGTGGGTGTGTATGCTCTTGTATAGCAGAGGTTAGGCTGAGCTTTGAAAGACTCATAAAGCTTATCATCCACTGAAAACAAAGCTATTTTACATATTTTCCTAAGGAAGGCTGTTGCCTGTATCAAGAGGAAAATGTCATGGGGACAGGAAAATGTATTGAATATTGAAAGAAACACTCATCTTTTTCTGTGGGTACTTGTTTCTGGAATCTTCTTTCTGTTGAGTTGGTCTCTAGTTCTCCATTTTCACTACATGAATGAGGACCATAAGAAGCTCTACTAGATGTGTGGTGTCCTTCTGTTTCATGAAGCATGGGGAGTCTTGATTGCCAGGAATCACCAATTAACTCTGTATGTGCTGTGCCAATAGCAGTGTGCTTGGGTATACAAATCAAATGCACACCATTAAATAGGGGCAGCATAGCGGTGCAAAAAGAAATTTGTGAACCTTAAAATGATAAGGAATGATAGGAATGGTTGGACTCAATCTGGTGGGTCTCTTCCAATCTGGTGATTCTATGATTCTACGATAAGTCCTGTGCTGAAATTACAACAGTGTCTTACCAGGTCATGCTGTGTACTAAGTAGTTCAAACAGTAACTCAGGCTCAGAAATGGTGAGTGAAGATTTCAGCATTTTTCTTCTGGATACTTCTTGAATGGTGTCCTATCCTCAGATGTGTGCACAGACACAGGTAAATAGAATAATGGGTCTTTACGTGTGTTTAGGCCTTTAAAAATACCTGTTCATTGATATTAGTAGGTATGCCTGCATGATGAAAATAAAATGGCTTACCTTTTATAGATAGGTGGCACCAGAGAATTACTGAGGAAAGCTGGAAAAAATCTGTTCTATACAGGTGAATGGGACTCTGGTGCAGAAGCATGGAACAGAGCAAAAAATGGGAAAAACTTGTTTCCCAGGGACAGACTGCAACATGTGAAGTCAGAGTTGATTGGTTTACCACATGGCGATAAACATGACTATCAAATCATCATAGTAGTGCATTTTCTTACTTTTTTCTGAAGAAGCAATATCTGAAACTGAGTATGGAAAAAGAGTATATTTAACATTCATGTACATATGACTTTATATGTATCATGGGATTAAAAATTTGTAATGGAAAACATTAGTAAAAAAATCAGTCTTATATTATCTTTAGTTCTCTTAATTTCTTTTTTTTTCTTGTGCACACATTACTTCACTGTCAGGAGCTGTATTATCATGTTTTCCCTTCAGTTATTTGTGTTTCTTTTGGCCTTCTTTAGCTGTTAACTCTTTTGCGAGTTCTGCTTCCTTTGCTGTCTTTAAAGCCGAAATTTTAGTAATCCAGAGAGGCAGGAGGTTATTAATTAATATTGTTTTCTTCAAGATAACCTATAGAACCTACACTCAAAGCAAAATGCAGACCTGCTATTTGTAGATATATTCATTAAATGTAATTCTGGTAATTCTTACTTCCATTCTAGCTCAGACTTAGTAGTCTTCTGCTAGTGAGAATTTTATAACTCTGCAAAAGATGGATCAGTTGATTTAGTGGAAAACAAGGGCAGCTATGTTAAAAAGATCATTCTAAAGGCAATAAGAGAAGGGATGCCCAGCAATAGGTAGTAAAGAGCTGGTGCTTTAGGTTTGACGTATTTTACTGTAACTAATTTGTGCTTTTTGTTTTTTGTGGATTTTTTGTTTTATTTGCTGTATTATTAGATGGCTCTGTGCTTATTTTTTTTTTTCTGCTGGTATACCTTGTTTACTTTCATCTCTTGCAAAGCTTCTAATGTACTGAAGTTTTATTTAACCATTGCAACCTGCTTTGATGCATTTCCTTCAACACTCTATTAGATACTGAAACCTTTCTGATCCAAAACAGCTCTTCTGTTGTTTTTTTCACTACAGAGTGCTCAAAAAATACGCTGCCTTATTTTTGTAGTCAAATGTTAATGTATTTTAGGTTTCGTTCTTCCTATCACAGTAATTAAAAATTGCTCCTATATTCTCAGTTGCCAATATTCAATGTAGTCATCATTAACTTAGTCGTTACAGTTTAGTATCTAAAGAAATGTATTACCAAGAGGCTTATACCTTGTAACACGTATTTTGACTGTATAATGTTATGTATGTATACAGTTAGCTGCAAGCCCAGTTCTGCTCTGCTTTTGAGAGATGGGAATTCTGAGGAGGTTTTTTGTAGCTCTGTCTCATCTCCAGCCGATTCACCATTTGTATCTTGAGAAATTTTCACAGAATGGAGCTTCTGGCTGGATTATGCCTATACTTTGTAGTACCTTGTCTGATAAGCAGGCTTCTTTGAATTGTGTAGAGTTGAGTGTCAATTAAAACAGCTTCTGAACGGCTTTAATTTTCAGNAGCAGGCTTCTTTGAATTGTGTAGTTGAGTGTCAATTAACTGCTTTAATTTTCACTAAGGATCTATTGTGGTCAGTGCACTGAGTGTGTAAATGTGTTTTTTACCCCTTTCCCTCTGCTTGTGCTGAACTATGTTGGAAGATTTAGTCTCTGAGTTATGGATGCCAGAATTTTAAGCACCTGTTTTGAAGTGACCATAGTTTTGAAAGGGCCATTTTCAGTACTGTGAACTGGCCAACATGGCTGGGATATTTTGAGCCAATTTCTCAACTTCCAGTATAATAAGGTGGAACACAGATATGTTAAGTACAGTGTTGCAACTGGGGGAATATAAAGACAAATTAGGGCAGCTGTTATGGTGCCTAGAAAACATCTGCTACAGAAAGTCTACAGTAAAGATAAAACAATTGAATTCTCTTTTTCAGTTGTTGATCTGGATCTTTAGTAGAGCTATCAGTGACCTGTCTGTTATTAGCCAATTTATGGGTCTTTCAGAAAACAATTTTCCAAAGATTTAGTGACAACTTTCGGCCAGTTTTCTAATCTCCCTTTACTTATTACATTTGCAGGAAAATAATGTTATGTTATGTTATGTTATGAAACCTGTCTGACATTTGATTGCCTGACTGGAGTGCATTATGTGGATTTTGTCCCTGGGACTGAATTTCAGCAGGCAGAACAAAGTGGAATGTAAGCTTCATAGGTCAGCCACTTCATTTTGCATCTTTCATCATCAAAGGGCAGATTGAATGCAACAGACAATATAGATGAAGGCATAATAAGTGGCCATTGTCAGCGATAGCTCTGCAGATTTTGATGCAGAGAGCTGCAACATCTCTCTTGCTAGTTGACAAGGGTTTGGAATACAGTTGTGTTTTCCTTAAGTAGAAGTGTAACAAAATAAAGACATAAAAAATTTAATTAACATACCATCTCCACCTTAGGAGTATGAGATTTGTGAATTTTATAATGTTATGTCTTAGAAAATACAGAATAGTAATGAAATGAATTTATAGATAAGAAAGAAGTTGTAAACAAAGATGATGAATAGGTATTGAGTCTATTAGTTCGTTTGTTTTTCATAGTTCATAAGAAATTTATAGAGGTGGTTTAAGTCATCTAATCCTTCATTTTAGTAATTTCACCTCATTTTTAGTAGTTGTAATGTTGCCGGTAGAATATTCATGTGGGAAGGTAAAACCATAGGAGGTAAGGCTGATTAGGCCACAAATAGATTAGTTTGTTCACATATTCAGGAAATAATTTTTATTTATTCAATGGGATCATTAAATGAAGCAGCATAAGGGAGTTTGGTGGCAAAACAGGTGAAGGCTAAGTGGAGATGACACTAATGATGTGGACTTGTTGAAAAAAAGTAATTATGTATACTTGCATATTTGTTCATTTAACTGATATTTGCTAGATTTTTTTTAAAAAATCTCTTTTCAGACTTGTGAATGAAGTTTCTCTGAGTTGTTTTTTTCTGCTAAATTTTGCATTTGAGGAAAGAGGAGGAAGGGTAGCAATGGTATCACATTGGAGGACTACTTTATCTGTATGGGTTTATTGTTGCTTGATGTGATTGAAAGTAGCAATACTGAGATAACAAAAGAATGATACTGACTTGTTGAAAAAAAGTAATAGATAGAGGGTAAAAAAAAATCACAGAACTATGAGCTTTTAGTCAGGCCAGAAAATGCCTCTTGTAAGCTTGAAACTCAGATATTTTTCCAGTGACCTAGTGCTGTCATTGCAATACCTCAGCTCCAGTTACAGTGGCTGTTGGAAGTATTATTCCTCTGTTTCTAGCTTGTGTGTTATTGTCTTATGTCAATTGTGGTGTAATCCCCATCCTCGTGCATCGTCTAATAAACCACGGTTATCTATTTGATGTGTGGGTTAATTGAAAGGAGAGGAAGTCCTGCAAAACAGTGGTAATAGGCATTAGCAGATTATAATGTTTTATTGGCTTCTCTTTACACAAGCCTTGAAATCTGAGGAAGACTCCCTTCCAAAGGCGGGGGGCTGGGGAGGAGGATCTGCATTTCACATCAGCTGCTGCACCAAGGCTACCCTCAGGCTAGCATATTTGCTTTTTTGTTGTGTGTGTGTGTTTGATATCTCCCTATCTTAAAATCTGGTTAATTTCTTTTGTATTGTAGCACTATTAATTTTTGCCTTTTAGTATAGTTTGATTGCCAAGTGTTTAAAAGCGAGGCAGGAGTACCTGGTTTTATTTTGGGTAAAACCTCTTACTGTTGGGGATGCTGGGAGAAGGACATCATGTAAAAGAAGTAGAATGCATTTTTGGTGATTGACACGTATCTTAATAACCCTTTGCTCTAATTGGCATTTTAATAGAAGATGACATTTTAATTGGTTATTTTACCAATTTAACTTGGTTATTAGCATCAACCACTCATTTTGTGATCAGTAATTCATCTATGCAATCTCTGAAACGATAAAAGATGTTTTCAAATAGTATTTTGCTGCCCTGAAGAGTCTGAAATCCTTTTCTGTTGCTCCTCCAATGCACTTCCTGGTGCTTGTGCTAAAGTCTGAGTGTTTAACATTTTAAAAAGTAGAATTAGGGTGTCATAATATTACAGATGAACAAGAAAACAATGTCTTAATAGCAAATAACTATAAATTAATTATCATTGTTGGTACATTAAGCCTTTACATGCAGACCAGCTGTGCAATATTACTTACAGTCTACCTGCTGCATATTATTTGTGCATTTTTAAGACATTTGCAATATAATCTTGCATTTTTTTCCTTCATTATCCTTAATCCATCTTTTTTTTTAATACGATCTTAATTTCAAATTTTACATGAAAGAAAACATATGACTAATTCTGAGATTTAGTAATAGGTTACCTTTCTAGAAAGTAGGAGTGTGTGAAGTGTTTACAGCGAACAAAGAAAAGAGGTACTATACACAGCCTTCAAAAAAACCCCAACAAACCCAAACAACCAAAGAAACCCACAGATGGGGCAAAGGTATTCACTTAATAGGGTTTAATAAAACTGAGGTGTTTTTTTTGTTTTGTTCTGTTTTGCCTTTATAAAAAGAGCCTTGGGTTCATTAAGAAAGCTAGAATCTTCAAAGAAGCCCATTGGAGCCCAGCTGGGGCCTTGAATGGGGCTTTGAAAATCCGAGCTTAAGAAAACTTACCATCAGCAGCTTTAGGTTCTCCATTATTATATTTTGCTCTTTAGGAAGCTGTCACGTTGTGCCACAGAGGATAAAAGTGTGGGTGAAATGATTGTCTCTATTCTTGAAATGCTTTATGGGAGCCTTTTGAGAGCTAATTAATATTAACCACTTGAAAATTGCCTGGTGAAAGGCATGATATAAATGGAATATATTTGAGAAAAGTTATTTATTATGATAACGGTGAGCTATTTTTAAATCCTTGTGCAAGGGAACTTAGGGCTTCTGTGAAGTGCCAGATTAACAGCACTGCCTGATCTGTTACCCACACACTGAACATATGCACCGTGGGCAGCAGTACTGCAAATGCTTCTGCCCTGTCCTATATGGCCTCCCTCCAGCTTCCAGATTGCCTCTTGGTTCTGCTAAAACTGCCAGTTAATACCTGCTTTTGCAATGGTAGCTTTTTTTACTGTGGATGGTTACCTGCTGTGAATGGGACAGAGAATATCTTTCTTCATTTCATTTTTCATTCAGTACTAATGAAGAACATAGATAACCCATTTTGCTCAGCTCAAGTATTTTTTTTTTTAATAAAGGAAAGAAAGAACTCACAAATCAAGGTGGTGAAATGTGAATATATCATGGTCACCACCATTAATTCTTTCCCCATTTCATGCAGAGATGGAAAAATATTTTCTTGTAAGGGCAAATGTCCGCTAAGATGCTTCTTAGCCTGATACAGAAGCTGAAATGGATAGTAGTTTGCTTATAAAACATTGTATTGTTTTGATTGTGTTTTGTTTTTAAGAATATTATGCAGAGAAATATCACTGTAGGTACTTAATGAAAACAATGTCAAATAATAAATTACAATATAGTTCTTTGCATTTTGCATTTTGACTTTGTTGTGTTAGTAACATCTATGGTAAACTGCACAGATAAGCTATCTTTGTTACTACTGCTACTTTTATGAGGCAGTCATCAAAATGAGCTTTATTTGTTTCAACACACTTCATTAAGGGACGAGAAGAAAAAAGGGATGAAGGAGAAGAGTTTTCAACTTCCCCCCCCCAAATGAATAAGCATGTTCAGGGTAAACAAGTTCATTCATAATACAGAGACCCTAGTGTTTCAACCAGACTTTTTAAAAATGGCTTTAAGCTGAACTTTTTTTTTAAACTCATGAATACCACTTGCTTTTATGGCTTATCTGGAGGGACCCTAGTGTTACTGTCAGTGATGTTTGCTGCGTGTATCAGCTGAGAGAAAGTAGAAGCTGAAGGTAACTGTTCCAGGGCAGGTATTGGCGTTTAACTTGAGTACCCAGCAGAGCAACGGAGTGCTAAAAGTATCTTAAGGAATATAGCTAAACCTAGAGTGAATTAATGCCTATCTTACAGTATTAAGAATCAGTTCCTCCAGACTGTAAATAGTAGAACACAATTTGAACTTATTGAGAAGTTATTCATAGAAATGTCTTGCTGAATTGGTTGTGAATATTTGCAGTATAGTGGAGTATGTTTTACTGCTTACAAACTTGCTTACCCATCTCTTTTTCAAGCTGTTATGGAGCACATAGCCTTTTGCTTGCTTCAGTTACATTGATTGACCAGGTCATGAATTTTCATGATGGTTCTTGTGCAAAATACTGTCTTCTGCTTCCTATTATCTGGGAATGTTGTGTGTGCAAATGTATAGTTGCTGAGTTAGGCTGGTTTTCTATTTGCTCCCGTTTCAGAGAAAACTTGTTCTAATGCTTCTGTAACCCCAAATATTTCAGTTTTCCCTTTTATTTCTGTACTCAAAGTTTCAGTGTTAGAAATCTGCCTTCTGTCAAAGGATGTCTGTGCAACAGTGTTGCAGCAAGTCAGTGTCACCCCTAATCTGGCTGGATAAAGCAGTATATTTCCTTCCACTCCAGGGTACTCCCTTCACTACCTGTCCAACCCCACTGCCTGCCTAGGACAGACCAGACTTGGCTCAGTCGTATGGGGGATTAGGCAGTAGGCTGCCAGTCTAGTAAAGGCAAACACGCGCAGGTTAAACAGATATTCTCAATTGGTATTGCTGAGAAATATGAGAAAAAGTCTCTTTGTAGGAATTGTAGCACGTGAGCTAGTTTGGTAGGCTGCATGGTGATGCTTGTGTCTGATGACAGCAGGCATCTAACATGCCAGAGGTTTAACGCTCTCAGGCAGTGCTCTTTCTTCCTGGTATTCATTTCTGGGAAGGATGAGCTGTCACACACTCTTGATGTGTGTAGAGAACAGAGGTCTCCTGAGATACGGTTGTTCATTATGCTTCCTGAAGAACCATTAAATTTCTATCAGTGCAACGTGATCCACTCCTAGGGTAGAGACATTGCTTTCTGAACCTTTTTGTCTACCTTAACCTTCACTTCTCTGATTTTGTTGTTTTCTTTTTTTTCCCCATCTACAAACAGCAAGAACATAGAAATATGTAAGTAGTAATAGTGCAGTATTTTTGTGAAGAATCTCACTGTGCCAAGATGAAAAATTATGCATTCTTACTGCATCATCTGGTATGTATAAGCCTTTATAAAATGAGGCATTCTTTGTGTCATATTTCTTTTTCTAATTTTGTTGGATTTTTTATGCAGTGCATTATTTTTAAAAACACATCAGTATTGTACTAGTACTTAGAGGTGGTTGTTGGTATTATACAGTAATAACCGTAGCAATCTTTATTTTGGTACAGGTTGTTTAGGCTGTTTCATCTAAGCAATTAAAAGAAAACATTGATTTTAGTTATGGAAAAGCAATTGAAGTAAATATAAACATTGAGATATTATGCCTCAGATCTGTGTGCTTGCTATGTAATAGCAGTCATTGAATTTGTGAGTTTGTAAAAACTGTGGAGCATTTTTGTGCATAGCAATAATATTCTGTATTTATTGGCCATGTTTGTAAAAGCAATCATACACTCAGAATAACCCTTGTAAACTGAATGTCTTTGGTTGTTGAAAATGAACGAGCCTGGGACATCTTTTTAGGGTGAAACTCTTTAATATTTGTAGTAAATATATAATTCAATTGGTTGCAGAAAGTTCTTCAGGTAGGTGTTGTTTCTTCTGAGAATACAGGACAGTTTCAATCTTCTTTTTAACAGTCTGAGCATCTGGTGAACAAATCAATTAAATTTGAGGTTATAATTTCAGAAACAAGATTTTCTTAAAATAGATAATCAGCCCAACTGCTAAATTTCTCTTGGAGTTATATCACAGATGCTTTGTGGTTAATAGCAATGCTAATGGTAAATTCAGATTATTATACAGATGAAATGCATATATTTTCCAACTAAACACTATTCACAGTGTTTAAAGACTCAGTCCATGTGTTTCATCATGTGAAATAATTGTGCTTATTTTGTTAAAGCAGATGATCTCTGACCTTCATGTTTGTTTATCTTTTGAATGATACATATTCTGCGTGTTGATTACCAGTCATGTCTGGGAGACTGGCAATATTTAGATGTAAATACAGCAGTGCAAGCAGTGCACGTTTGTGGTCTGATTCAGCAACGCATTTGTGACATGAGTCACATTTTAATAATTGAGAGGGCAAATTACATGACAGCTGTCTCAACAGAGAAAATAAGAATTGTTTACATTGTTAATTAGCCTTTCTTTTTTTCTTTAATTGCTGCATGTTTCAAACATACTTAGTTAATATTTGGCACTTTTAAGAGGACTGGAACATGAGTTCCTCGAAGAGAGGAACTTAGCCTCTGGTAAGCTTTCAAACTGGGTGAGTTGTAGGTCAGCATTTTAAGTGTAACCTATGTGGTAACAAGAGGGAAGGGAGATTTAGCAGTATTGTCCTCAGTTATTGGACTCCTTGAGGAAAGTAGTATTTGTTGCTCTGTATGGGTTAAAGCTTATATTTCTAAATAGTTTTAGAAGCTTAGGGTTCAACTGTAGCAATTTGTTCATTTGAAACTTCTGTAATGGCAACGTGAAGACAGGCTGTTTATGATAATGTTTAAGGGATGATTAAAACTGCCCAATGCGTAGTTTGAAATAGCCAAACTATAGATTGTGTAAGTGTATTTCTTGAAATCCAAGTAGTTGCCTAGATCATAATCTGACTTGTGTTGTCTAGGTTTTATTTACAAGCTAAAGTTATCGTTAGTAATATGGAGGACGTCTTCTGCTTCGTAATTTCACCCTAAAACAATCTCTGATGTAAATTAAGAGTTACACTAGTAAGACAAGAAACAGTGTCCATTTCACAGATATTTCAGCTTTTAAGAACAATTTAAAACTCATGTTTGCAGTTTGGCCATATCCTTTTCAGGGTCAAAAAGTAGTGAAAATAATAATTTCTAAGTAATAGTTCTTGTAATTAACTTGAATGAATGTGGATTGACAAGTGTCAATTCACTGTAACGGCTTCGCATTCAGGAACTGAGGAAAATCTGGTGAACTATATGTTTGCATGATGTTAAATTCTTAGAAATGAGGAACAAAATAAAAAGTGCTACAGACAATGTTAATGTAATTTATGCAGTAAATAGTAGAACATACTACCAATGTTCTAATAAAACATGTTGCAAACAGAGCCTTTGATTTAAATTTCTTTAATCCCACTGTGTGAAAAAGAATCCTAGAACTTCTAAATATAAACAGGATATTGGTGAGGAGAAAACTTGTAGCTAGGTCAGGGATCCATATTACTGAGATACAAGGAGTAGTTTCTACACAAGTAGAAGTCGTAGAATTGTCACGGTTGCTATTGCTATTTTTCAGGGCAGGTTGCATGATGCAAAATGGAGATCTTCACTGTGTTATGTCACAGAAATAGGACAAGCCAAATCTACTGGGAAAAGACTGTCTAAAAGAAATGTTCTGCATATTAAGAGGCAAAACAACTCTCAAAACTGTTTCCAAGGTTTGGAAGAAAATAGTGGAAAGCCTGCTTTTTTGTATTCACAAGGATTATCATTGATTTAAGTAGCTGTACAATACTTTTGTTTAACATAAATAAAAGCCAGGGTTGGGTTTGGTGTACTTGAGGTGTAATTGTGCTGTTCATACTGAGAAGGAATAAGTTTTTGTGAGACTCTTGAAAAAACTGATTGCAAAGCCAAAATTAAACTTTTAAGGAAGAGGAGAAACGGCTTTCAGCAAAGGGACTGTAAGCAACTTTTTTTTTATGAAAGGAGGGCATCCATAGTTCTCCTAGAGAGCTTATTGGAGTAACCAAAATTTTCAACTGTGGCAAACAAGAAAAGATCAGCTTTTCCTGAAGTAAGATACCAGTCTCCATGTAGAGTGAAGAGATCAGGTAGTTTACTTGTATGGAATTTTTTGAGCAGGATTTGATCATATGTATTAGTTGTTTTTTAATGGCTTCTAAACATGGGGCTTGCTTTGAATGCATCTACCTTGTGTATTCTGTCTCTTAAGAAGTGCGGTTTGAAGGAAGAGATTTCTCTCACCTGATTTCATACATCATTCATCAAAGGTCTGTGCATTAGATAGTCACCTTGTTGTCTTTCTGCAGTTGGTGGAAAGAGATAGGAAATTTTAGGTCATGATTCATCTGAGCTGTTCTGGAGAAGAATTGTCCCATTTTTCCCATGCCTATTTATTTCCTCAAACTCCAGAGACACCACTGAGCCATTAGCTCGTACTTGTGCATCTGTGTGTGTTCAGATGAGTCCCATCCAAGATGGTCTTACTGGGTACTTTGTTCTTCCTGGAGGTGCAAGTCTGTTTACAAGTGGAATGTGGCAATGTACTTGGAGTACCTTACTGTCTTGACACATAATTTTGATGTTACAGACTGGACATATGCTCTGTTCTAGTTAGATCCAAAGCCACATGCTTCCCATAGTGACAAGGAGCTAATATGTATTAATGGTAATTGTATGCCAGACAGCTATATATGATTTTGAGGATTACTTCTTATGTGTTACCTTAACCCTTTCTAGCTACAGTACATTTTTAGTAAAGCTGAGAACTGTTTAGGTATTCCTGTATTTCTTGTCCCATGTTATTATTAGCTAAAACTCTTTACATGTAAACTTTGAATCGTCTTTCAGCATTGAGGTTCTCAGAAACAACTGACAAAGTGCTTTGATGTCTTGGAATGCAGCTGTATATTTGTATTCTCAAGGTCTATTTGAGTTCTGCTTGAATGGATTGAGAACTAGATAAGCCAAAGTTGAGCCAAAAAAAGAATTTACTTAGATACTCAAGAGTAGAAATCTTTTGATGGTGTTCAAAACTGAGGATACAATCAGTATGTAAAAAATATATGGAATGAGTGATTGCCTGTATTGGCAAAGATATGCTTGAAGAATGTAAAATTAAGCTTAAAATATAACTCAATATGCCTAACCTTTAAGTAACTTCCTAGAGCAGTCAGATCTATTGGACTGTTTAATATTCTCCTTTGGGAAATAGCGTAAGCTGTGGTACTTGGGAATTTAAAGTGATGCAAGAATAAAGCATTAGAAAGTACATTGTAGTAATTTAGTCTGCACTGGCAGATCAGGAATCTAACTTACCTAGAAGGTCTTTCCAAGCTCAGATTTAAACCAGTTTATGATTCTGTGATAGTGAAGACAAATAAACTTCTATCATTAAAAGTTATCATTTTAGTTCATGGTTAAGATTCACCAGCTACTGCCGCTTTTTGTCTTCAAATATTTAAATATTTTTTGTCACTTGAATCTGGTTCTATAAAAAAAAAATTGTAATACTTTTGCATTTCTTTATTTTTCTGCTTTTTCCTCACAAACAGCTGTGTCATTTGGTCAGCTATCTCTCTGCTCTGCAGTCTCTAGGAGCTGTTTGTTGTTTCAGCCACATATTTATTTGAATCAATTGAATTAATTGCAAGAGACTAGTCTGGACATGGATAGAATACTGAGGCACTGGGCTGGTAGTGTTTAATCAGCACCCATATGTAATTTCTTGGGATAAGCATGGGGTTTACCTGAAAAGGCTGCCACTAAACACATATTGAAATAATTAATTGGCAACTTTTGAAGCACCCGTGAAATTACCAGAGATGTGTTCTGCAAAGATAGGAATGATTTTTTTTTTCCCTCTATCACTTCTAACAGGCATAGAGTTAAAAATATTCTGAAAAAGCAGCTGGCTCTTTGATCCAATGGAGTTATTTGGCAAGTAATGGTAGACTGAGAGAGTCTGTCTGATTTAATGGTATTTTTAAGATTTAAGGATTTAGATTTCTCCAAATGGGGAGTATAAGTTCTCTGTAAGGTAGGGTAAGTGAATTTAACCATTTCATATAAGAGTCACTGGTGAATCTTCATTATGCTGTTTCTGTGCCTGAAAATATAAATTGCTATAACCAGCGCTATATGTGAAACTTTAGTCTGTACTTCCATTTCATTTAGTCGTAGCCTATTAATCAGAGCAAGCTCATGTCCTCTTGAACAGCCCTGCCCTTCTTGGAGTGGTAACAAAGAGTTAATGTATGTGGGGTATTGATAAGTACCATATTAGTCTCCATAGAGCTACTAACTGTCTAAGTATTTCCTAAAGTACATTGCCTTTTTCTTCCTGGAAATTTTGTAAAGTGGACAAAAAGAAGTATTTAGTAATTTATCTGGGATTTCTGGTGCCTTGGCAGTCTGGTTAGAACAATAATAGCAATAGATGACTAAAAGTCCCAGAAGAATGGCCGCTGCTCAGGCACAGATCAGCTGCATGCTTTTTTTCATCCTTTAAATCAAAACTTAAAAGCAATAGAAAGAAAAGCTTAATAGCTCCCTAGGAAACAAAATTTCAAAGGTATGCAAGCTCTCTACCATTTTCGATTAGCTTTCTGCTTTCTCATGAGCCTCATACATTTCTCTGTCCCATTAACTAATACAGTCTCCTTATGTAAGAAAACTAACATCCATACAGGTGTACCTGCAGTCTTTGATTAAATTGTATTTTTTTTGCTCACTCTTTCCATAGTATACCAAAAACATGCTTTCTATCTTCCCTTTAATTTCCAGCTCAGTGTTGTCTTTTTTTATTACATCCCCTCTGGATTGCTGGCAAGTTCTGCAGGATATGTATATATAATTTCTATCTTCCTTTTCAAGGTAGTTCTTTTATTGTACACGCGGTGTTATAAATAATAATACAAATATGGTGGACTATTTAACATGTACACGAACAAGGAATATTTATTCTTCCTATTGTTTCCCTAACATTATAAATTTAAAAATTGCACCATGCTATTTTCATGTAGACACATTGTATGTGTTTCAGCAGTACAGAGGAACATTCAGACCAACTTAGGACAACAATAGAGAAATATCCCTCTGAAATTAGAGATGGAATTAAAATAACTATTCAAACTGGAATTTGTCCAGTGCAGCACCTCTATAGAAGTCTTGTGAGGCACATTGAAATGTAGACATTTTATATATTGCTCAAAAGGCCACATTTGTGTGGCAGGACAGTGTGGTGTAAGATAAGTAAATTCATTTAGGTCTGATGTTCAGTTACATGTCATGGTACAAAGTACTATGCATACAGCAAAAATGTCGTCCCTCACTACAAATCTTTTGAAGAGATGGTAGTAAAATGCTGGACTGGACTATTTCTCAAAAATATACTTTATATTCCCTTTCTTATGTTTTCCTTGTTGATGCTCAGTGACCAAAATATTGGATGATAGAACAGAGCAGGCATTCCTGTCTGGTATAGGTGCCAAGTTTGAAATAAGATTGACATGTAATAGCACCTCTAAATTCTGTGCATAACATTCAGTCTGTTTGATGGAGGTTGCTGTGAAAGATAAAAAGGATTTGAGAAAGCTAGAAGGATTTGAGTTGCTGTACTAGTTACAGCAATGGTTTCTGAGAATATTAAGATCTAGAGCAATCTCCCTATTTTATATATATATATATATATAAAAATAATTTTGAACTTTGCTTATTAGATCACTATATGAACCAGTCTTAACTTCTGCAATGTGATGATGAAGAGACAATCAGCATCTTGCATTGCAATACAGCATTGCAAGAATATAGGCATAAGATTCCTTTTTTTTTAAAACTCAGATATGTACAAATTTGAAAATAAATGCTTTAATTGAAACTGGTTAAAGCCAGTAACAATGCAAACAACTACTTCTATTCTCACTATTAATGTGATGACTCCAACATAGCATTCTATGCCAAAGAGGGGTTTTCCTTTATGAAGAAATGCAGAGGATAGGATGATAACACAGAAATAAAAAAACCTGTTTCAGCCACGCATGCACTTAGAGGGAGTGTTACCTTCAGACTTGTCCTTATGTGGTCACTTTTAATCTGAGTAAATACCATTGCATAGATTAGAAAGAGCGGTATATACTACAGCTCTTTGTATTCCTGTGNGCTCAGTGTTGTCTTTTTTTATTACATCCCCTCTGGATTGCTGGCAAGTTCTGCAGGATATGTATATATAATTTCTATCTTCCTTTTCAAGGTAGTTCTTTTATTGTACACGCGGTGTTATAAATAATAATACAAATATGGTGGACTATTTAACATGTACACGAACAAGGAATATTTATTCTTCCTATTGTTTCCCTAACATTATAAATTTAAAAATTGCACCATGCTATTTTCATGTAGACACATTGTATGTGTTTCAGCAGTACAGAGGAACATTCAGACCAACTTAGGACAACAATAGAGAAATATCCCTCTGAAATTAGAGATGGAATTAAAATAACTATTCAAACTGGAATTTGTCCAGTGCAGCACCTCTATAGAAGTCTTGTGAGGCACATTGAAATGTAGACATTTTATATATTGCTCAAAAGGCCACATTTGTGTGGCAGGACAGTGTGGTGTAAGATAAGTAAATTCATTTAGGTCTGATGTTCAGTTACATGTCATGGTACAAAGTACTATGCATACAGCAAAAATGTCGTCCCTCACTACAAATCTTTTGAAGAGATGGTAGTAAAATGCTGGACTGGACTATTTCTCAAAAATATACTTTATATTCCCTTTCTTATGTTTTCCTTGTTGATGCTCAGTGACCAAAATATTGGATGATAGAACAGAGCAGGCATTCCTGTCTGGTATAGGTGCCAAGTTTGAAATAAGATTGACATGTAATAGCACCTCTAAATTCTGTGCATAACATTCAGTCTGTTTGATGGAGGTTGCTGTGAAAGATAAAAAGGATTTGAGAAAGCTAGAAGGATTTGAGTTGCTGTACTAGTTACAGCAATGGTTTCTGAGAATATTAAGATCTAGAGCAATCTCCCTATTTTTTATATATATATATATATATAAAAAAA
>WAAB01006310.1:0-15984 GCA_013389865.1 Piaya cayana | reverse complement strand
AGGAGTCTATCTAGAAAGCTGCCAGGAGGAGAGGGACGTGGGGGTGTTGGTCGACAGCCAACTGAACATGAGCCAGCAGTGTGCCCAGGTGGCCAAGAAGGCCAATGGCATCCTGGCTTGTATCAGAAACGGTGTGACCAGCAGGTCCAGGGAGGTTATTTTCCCTCTGTAACTCAGCACTGGTGAGACCGCTTCTGGAATCCTGTGTTCAGTTCTGGGCCCCTCACCATAGGAAGGATGTTGAGGCTCTGGAGCGAGTCCAGAGAAGAGCGAGTAGGCTGGTGAAGGGGCTGGAGAACAGGCCTTGAAAGGAAGTTGTGGAGAGGAGGGTGATGACCTCTTCTCCCACGTGACAAAGGGACAGGACAAGGGGGAATGGACTCAAACTCCACCAGGGGCAGTTCAGACAGGATATAAGTAAAATTTTTTCACAAAAAGCATCATTGGTCACTGGAACAAACTGCCCAGGGAGGTGGTAGAGTCACCTTCCCTGGAGGTATTTAAAAGATGGGTAGACAAGGTGCTCAGGGACAAGGTTTACTTGCAGGTATGAATGGTTGGACTCAATGATCCAAGAGGTCATTTCCAACCTACTGATTCTATGATTCAGGAGTGGTTTTGGATCAGTTTTGCTGCTGTTTGGACTAAACTTAATTTTGTATCAGAACAAATAATTCTGTAGGCAAACCTCACTGCTTAGAGATATTTTATTGGCTTACCATCTGCCTCCCTAGGATGCTTTTGTCTTGTGCAGGCGAGTCTTTTTATGGCACTTCTATCATATGTGTTTGCAGAGAATAAATATTGGCTTCTCATTCTGATTGCTGGCTAAAATTGTTTTTTGGCATTGCTCTCAGATCCTCCAAGACTCAACATCGTCTTGTCTTCCTGATAAGTCTTTGTATCCTTGATCATTACGTTTGCAGTTAGACCCATACAGAGACCTGAAATACTATCTTCTTGTGACAAAAGACTACAAAGAAAGCTAAGAAGCTTTCATAATAAGATGTAAGCTTTTTGAGGCCATTGTGAAGCTGTTGCTTATGGTTATTAGAACCATGGTGATGTGCCTCATCACCTGGAGGTTTTATAGGAACATGTTGAAGATGGAAGTTAAATCTCTGGTATCCTTGAACTGTCAGTCTTCCATGTGAAACTAAGTAAGTTTGCAAAACTTTGTAAAATGTTAATGGTGAGCTTCATTTTTATTGCAATACCCTGAAGAACTGACACTAAGGACATTGGGGTAGAGGATGCCCTCCTGCTCATCTTAAGGGAGTCATGGAACCTTGATACTTTCCCACCTCTTCTCTCAACCATCTGCCATCATTGGCAACGCTAAGGGGCAGGAACTAGGTTGGCTTGTGTCTTGCATTTGCTTTAGCTGTGCACTGAGATATACAGCTGGCACTTTCCATTTGGTTCTGGCACAGACACTGTCATGTTTGAAAGAAGTGAGAAGGTATCGTTCAATTTCTGCTTCCTTCCAACCCTCAGATTCTGCATCACCATTATAACTATATATAAAGTAGAAGTTCCATTTTGATAATGAGGTATCAACAATGAAAATTAATATGCTTTCCCTCTAAAATTTTCATGGACTTTACTATTGGCATACCCAGAAATTAATTTCTTTATCAATATTTCCAGAAATGCTTTAATAAAAACACAACTCTCAAATGTTCTTAATCATAAATCCTTATCAGTGCAGTTGATTATACCCAGGATGCAGCTCAGTAGGCTCATCTTGTCCACAACATTTCAAAATGGAAAAGCACAAATTACAAGAGTTTCATATCTGCACCTGCCTCAAGCTCACTGCAAAATCACTTTAATGTTGTGGCAAAAGTTGAGGATGTCCGCATGGGCAGCATAATAAGATTCTGGAAATGTGTAGTCTGTTTGGGCTGTAATGTACCCCTTGTCCTTGCTGACAAAAACTGTGACAGAGCAATGTCCTGGTGTGCAAAATCCTCACTAGGCACCAGAATACACTTTATGAAGTCATGGAGTTTGGATACATCAGAATGATACTAACAATGGGAGGAAACTTGGGCAAAGAAAACTATTATCTGGATTTTTCCCAAGGTTGTAGAGCGACTTCTTTGTAGAAACAATTATAACTGGCCAAGACACAGTAACTGCTTACAACTCCCCTTTCCCTGCCCTTGCTTCCAACCAGGTTGACTTGCAACCTCCAAACTCTCAAAATACATTTGTGATTACTTCCACCAAATCTTTAATGAATATGCCATTTAAGAGAAAAAAAAAAAAATAATAATAATGACAAGAGCAACAATATATGCAGGAGGCCTTCAGAGAGGTTAAGGATGCCGATTGCTTCTTGAAAATCCTGCCAATGTAAACTTTTCAAAAACTATTGGTATTATAATAAGGATAGTACAGAAAGGATAGCTCTGGTCGATTCTCAGAATATAATCTGGGGTTGTTTCCCCCTAGTCTGTGAGTAGTTTATAGTGAGGTAACACAAAAAGTTCTTTGAGGCACATTTTGCCTGAACTAAGTCCACCTGAATTTAGGCAAATAATAGGGGTATCTAGACCAGAAGCCTAATCACCCTGAACACCATCTACAGAATGTCTCTAGAGGTGGAAGTCACTGACCTCCAGTCAGAAATACATCTTAAAATATTTTCTTCCTTGTGGTGTTTAACAAGAAATACTCTCAGGAATGCTCCTAGTTTGGGTAGCTTGCTCACTTCCTTTAGGCCTGCCTGTGTTTGCAGTGCTAAATGCCTAAACTGCCAGGCTATTTTATTATGAGTATCTGTAAATGATTCTGTGATTATTATTGAATGACTGTTATGTGTCTGTTAAGAGAATAAAATTGTAAAAGGCTCTGATTCACCTTGCCTTTTACATTTGTAGATGGCTAGTAAAATCTGTGTTTTTTAGTGTGTGATCATTAGGGTTTCTGGAATTCTCCGCGATTGTGTAAATGTTAAATATCATTGTAAAATAGTAAATAATAAATAGGGTGCCACTGTAAAAAAAAAAAAAAGATAAAATTGCTAGCCAAAAACATTTCATTGTAGCTGTTTATGTTGAAAGGCTGAAGACCATGGGATAATGTGTTGAACAGAGTGAGCAAGAATTGCCACCCTGTGCTTTGCATGTTAAAAGTAATGAGGGCAGTCCAAACAAAATTATTCACATTCTGACAAGCTTTGGCTTGAAAATGCTATACAGTTCCATAAAATAGCTTAATTGCCTAGTATATCATAATATGCCAGGCATGGGGAGTAATACAATCTACATATCTGACCATGAAATGAACCACAGAAACTGCTGGGCTTTAGCAGTTTGGTTTTGACTTATCTGACTAAGTTTTAGAATTGTTACAAATGTGAATCCAGATGTTGATTGTTGCAGTGGTACCTCATGTTTCATTGTCCCGTGTCGTCCCATCATTAGGGAGTTGTGGATGTTGTGGGTCCCCAAAACTATGTCAAATGGGAGGAATCACAGGTTGTGCTTGTGAGGTGCTGGGTAGGGGTAGGAACAGTCTGTGCTTGATGTACAATTGTTTATATCCCAATGATTTCACAAGGCAAATGAATCTTCTGTTTACTTCCAGTTATTTTTTGGAAAGGACTTGTCCTTATTGCATGATTAGTTCTTTTTTGATATCATGTTCAAATGTATATTAAGATAAATACAGAAAAGAAAAAGGTGCCTCACATTGCAGCTTGAGAATAACCACAATTTTATTCCTTGCTGGTCTGAAAGAGAAGTTATATCTCATAGGGTAACAAGTTCTCAGTATTTCTTTGTATCAATACCAAGACCTTGATTTTTGCCTAACTGTTGGTTTTATCCCATTCCTATGGAATCACCCAACATGTGGTAGCAGCTTAAGCCTTTTTCCTGTCTATACCAGCATCACAAAAAGAAAGCTTGCTATTTTAGTTGTGGGACTAGGTGTCCTCAAGTGGTATTTGATTATTTTAATTCAATGTTATAAAAAAAATGGAGAACTCTCCATGAAGCATAGTGTGTTTTCCCTTTAACCGCAGCATGAAAAAATGCAGATGTGAGAATACTCAGAGAAACCAACAACTAAGCCAAAATCTAAGTAGTAGGAGTTGTTTGACATGGTGTGGACCTAGTGACATCTTCTATGAAAAGCGTAACTGGCTTCTGCTGCAAATACAGGAGGTTAGTTCAGAGCATCCTAGAAACAGTCAGACTTGACTCTCAGTTCACAGTTTGTTTCTGAACCACAGATGTAGACACCTAGGAGGAAAAAAATCCCAACTCATAGATGCCTAAACATGGATTTCTTTCTTTGGAAGCAAACTTCAGCAATCAGGTTTACAATTTTTGGCTTAATAACACTTGTAGCTTGAGTCTGATTAAAAGACAGTTTAAACTGATAGTGAGATTAGTAATGACTTCCCTGACTTTTGGATTTATTTATTTTGTCAAGAGAAAATAACCTTTTCAATGTCATTTTGTTAGAGACAGACTGCATGACCTACCATGTACATTCAGTGCACTATCTAGACATATTTCTTATTCCATATGCATTAGTGGAGGCATACAGTGAACATTATGCATTTAAAATGAATTGAAATGGCATTCAAATTATTTTTATGTAGGCTTCATCTACTCAGTTAATTCAGTTTGAACACAAGTGGTTTTCAATGGCACTGGAGACATGAATATCCTACAATTTACTGTGAACAATGACAGAGGAGACACTGGCTCTTTTTCTTGCTCTTAGAACGTCAACTTTCTGGCAAACACATCTTTGTCTGTAGCTTTTTTGTTTTGTTTTGTTCCCCCCTGCCATTCCTGCCATTTGTAGCCTTCAAGATAACTTCTTTTAAGAGTTGGGTTTGGGGTTTTTTAAGTTGTAATATTGACTAGTACTTAGTATTTTCACTGCATCACTGCACTGAAATATATGATGATAATGAAAATTTTTCATCTGTGTTGTTTTTAGTCAAATAGTCTTTGCTCTTCTCTTTGCTCGGACTTTTCCTTGATGGCTGTAGCTGGAATCCAGTAACTGTTCTCAATCAATACTCTGCATACTCATTGCTATTTAGAGTGGGTGTGGGGGACTAGTGGGATAATTCATAGGTTCATCCTGCAAAGTATTAAATAATAAACCAGTATTAATTTTAAAAAAGAAATTAACGCATGGAGAATACTGCCCCCCCTGCCAAAGCACCAAGACAAATAAATAAACAAACCCCACACACACACCTGAGGAACAGATAATCAGTTACAAAGAGTTGACAGCAAATTGCAAACCAATCTTGATTTTTTTTTCTTTTTTTTTTCCCCTCAACAGATTCATAGTCAGGATGTAACCTTCTGCAAAATGGAAACCTGTGATGAAAGATACAGATAGCAGTTGGAGTTTAAAGCAGTGGATGAGTACTACTCTTCTTAAGCATCAGATTTTTTAAAACGCTATGGTGATTTGGAAAGTCCCAAGAGTGAACTGTGAAGTTTTCCTCAGCTTGGTTTCTTTGTCATTTCTCCAAGTCATTGACATTCAGAGATGGTGTGTAATGGAAAAAGACACCATGTCTGTGTGTTTGTAGCCCCTCTTTTTTGGATTAGCTTGCTGCATTGCTGAGCTGATTTCATTTTGAAAGGCAAGGAGTGAATGTGATGGATTTATCTTCAGAGATGAGCAAACATGGAAGGAATCCAGTAAGTCATAAACTAGAAGATCAAAAGAAGGTAAGAATATTACTTAATTATCTTTGAACCACTTGAAAACTTTTTGATGATTTTTAGTAAACTGGAAATTAATATGCTTCTGAGATTAAAGTAGTCTTCTGTGCTCACATTCTATTGCAGTAGTGTGATGTGCGCCTACGGGACTCGATTTACTCATAATCTAGTAATTTTATTTCTAATACTGCTTGACTGTGCAGTGATTTTGTGTCAAAAGCTCCCTGAATTTGTCTAGCAAATGGTTTGGCAAAACCTTTGCTCACTACCAATGCTGAGTTCCTGGTGGAGAACTACGGATTTGAAGTAAATATCTGTCATCAACCTGTTTTGAGATTTTCATCCTTTACAATTGATATGTAGATTGAAGCTTCTTATTGCATCCTTCCAGTAGGTCTGTATCATTTGGTTCTCTGCTAATTTGTTGTTTTTCGAGTTTCACCCATCAGTACCTAAGGCGTTTTAAGCATATATATTCATGGTTCCACAATATGGAAAATCCCCACTTCTGCAACAGACAGTCTCAAAAGGCTCACCTTCCCAGTTCATCTGCTTTACTCACTCATGCTATGGTCTGGACGTTTTTTAATGCTTATTTCATAAACTTGAGTTCTATATTTTTAACATTTTGAAGTCTTTCTGCTATTTTACCTATGCTTTATTGTTCTTACAGATTTTTCTGAAAAAAGTTGGGGGCTTTATTGTGCAGTCTTTTAAAAATTCGAAACTCTAATATGTTTTGTTAGATTAGGAAGAATTCATCAAACTCAAGTTCAGCAAAAATGTTTTGAAAAACCCTACAAAGCCTTATTTATCACATTCATTAATCTTATTTGTTACTTACCTCTCTCAAACTTTTCTTATCATACATGGTAAGATCTGCACGTAAATATATTTTCCACCAGAGATGCCTCACAGGCTTTGTGTATTTTTCAGAACATGCAGCTCTTTGGTGGAAAAAAGACTTATTCAACCCCCAGGTGGTTCTGAGATTCCTGTAAAGATGTTTTGTTTTCTTAGATCTACTTCTTATTAATCTGTCAGCAGTTTCTTTGCACTGATGATGCCTTTCCAAAATCAAGTTGGCCATAAACACTCTTTGTGTGCTTGTATCTGATGAATACATAATTCCCTGAGCTTTTATCTAGGCTCCATGAACTGCTGTCTCACTTACCTGAGTATATCTGATCTGGCTCTGGTGTAGGCATCAGTCACTTTTCTGTTGAACCAGGCAGGATATGTGACATAGAATTAACATCAGATTAATGCACTTTATGCCAGCTGAGAGATGGTAGGGTTGAGATGTTGTCTTCCTGGCATGCTGGGCTCTAAAGTAAAGTCTGCATCAAATGGCAACCAGCAGAGAGAGTGCAGTATAGTTTCTAGCGTTTTGTGGCTGTGGTGTTCTTCATACTAGGTCTTAAAATGAGATTTACTGGCTCCTTTGAATTACTGGGTAGGTTAATTACTGTGTCTGTTAACATCTAAATCATGTATTAGAGTGCAAGTGCACTTATTATAAAAAGTGCTGTTAGGCTGGTTTGTTTGGGGTTTTTTTCAAATTTTGTTGTGAAAGCTGCTGGCTAATGTTTTAAATAATTTTGATCTTGTTTGGGGAAAATCCAAATTGGGGAAATTTATGGACAACATAAATAAAACAGTTTTAAGACCTAGATAATCAAATACTTGGATTTAGTGCTTCTGTGATTTTACATGTTCATCTAAGTTATTTGGTTACAGCCAATAGCTCTTTCAAGTGCAGAGAGCTGTAGTAAATATAGCATGATAACACATATGATGAAATTACTGGGGAAATATATTCAGCCTTTGAGTGGGCTTTTTTTAATGGATAAGACACAGAGGTAACATGATGCAATATAACTGGTGTAGAGCATGGGACTTTCTCAAACTCATAATTTGCACCATTCTCTGGCAAAAAGAAAAGCTGAGAAATGTTAGCATTAATATTACCATCCGCTGAACTGTTTCTGAACCACTGTTATCTGATCTGGAATTGAGTGTGCTTGAGTTCCCTCTTCCCCCAGTCCCCTCTTATTTCAAAAGGATTTTTTTTCCCCCTTCATGTCTAATACCTGCAGATTCAGTTCTAGAGACTGACTCTTCATATTGCTTAGGAGGAGAAAGTTTATTTCAAAGAGGGTCTGTTGTACCTCAAGGTCAAATGTTTTCTTTGAGCCAGCCTGTGGATGTTTTACCCAGCTGTAGAGCTGTGCAATGACCACCAAAAGCTCTGCAGCTCTAAAGGTCTGTGCCCCTGTGGTGTCGTTAATGCTGAAGAACTCAATGTGATGATAATAAACAGAGGTCTGGTTAGTTTTCATTTCATTCAGGGATTCTTACTAGTAATTTAATATTACTGACATGCTAGTATTGAGTTAATTATAGGAGGTTAATAATTGAAAAAAATGCTTTACAAGTGACATGGAAACACAAGTAGAAATAGTAATTTGATTATCTCTTTGTGCTGCGTTGGATGTAAACTAAATTTCAAAATATGATAGGCAGAAATGAGTGAAATAGAAGTGGATTGCATTAGGAATAATTGGCTGTGTTACTGGCTGATATGAATGCCTGAGTGTTGTTCTACCTGAGTCAGACCAGGCAGAAGTCAAACTAATTCTCTTGAGTAGCTGGTGTTCTTGACAAAAATAGTGTTTTAGGAGGATTCAAATGTTGTGTTGCTTTGGAAGGTATTACCACTGGAATGCTTTCTGCATAGGGTAAAAAAAAAATCAAATGGAGAAAAACCACCATGTTAATTAAGGATATAAAACTTTTTAGGTGGCATTAAGAATTTTGACTGTGCTTTGTCATTTAGCTTTTCTAATAATTTTATAGGATATTATATTCCTGGATAACTATATAGAGTTTTCAGGTTTTGTAGCATATAAACTGTCTTGTCTATAGAATGATCAGATGTGCTCCTCATCTCAAAAAGACATGAAATACCACCACCTGCATTTTTAAATAGGTATGTGTTTGTTTTATGGCTGCAGAACTATCAAGCTCCTTAGAGTTTGTGTATATGCAATGACGGTTTTATTGATTTATGTCAGCCATCAGCTTACTTTGTGGGATTGGCAGGTGTCTCTGATTGGGGTGATATTAGGTGTTTGACCCTCGTACATACAAAATGAGGCTCAGGCACAAGGCCAGAGGTTTGGGTAACTGCATAGGAGCAACAGTCCAATTTCTGTGGCTGAAGTGTTGCGGGAGGAAGGGAGGTAGGCTAACAGAAGGAAGCGCAGAGAGGAAAAAAATGTTTTAGAAATATCCTTGTAACCATTTAATTTGATGTCCTACAGAAAACAGGCATACGAGTTCCCTCTAAGAATTCTTTTAGCTGAGTGCAAAGCCTCAGGAAATTGTTAATGAGCTGAATGGGCTGTCCGGGATGTCCATCAGCTTTATGTGCTTGAGGACTGTGTGTCCATGGTATCTCTGTCCAAAATGTGTCCTTCCTTCCTTCATGCTGGATTTGCGAGGTGTACAGCTCTGAACCATGTACAGGTTAAATGCTGTGCCTCTGCATGTATTTGCTATCCCCACAGTGTACTGCAATTTATTTAAAAGGTATAATAATAATACAGAAGACTTTAGGACATAAATGCCAGTAAGCAGCAAATGCATGTATCACTGTTTACAGTGTGGTGTTTGAGTTCATAATTTTAGCACATGATAAATGGTAGAGAGCTCTATGAACTAGCAGATTGAATAACGGGTTCTTACAGGCAGCACTGCAAGTAGCCATTTTAAAGCTCAGCCAAGTCTACCTTACCTATCTGTATTTCATCATTCAGTAGGGCTCTTCTGTTTTCAAAATCAACATAAAAATTTGTAATCTGATGCCACATGCATGGTTTACACTAGTCAATTCTATAAAATATGATTTCTAAATTTTTCCAGATACTCCAGTCACTTAATTTTAATGCTTTCTGCCTACAAGAAAGTCCCATTGTGGCTGTTTCTTTGACAGACTATCCAGGTTACTTGGGGTATTTGAAAAACACCTGCTTGCTGCAGGCAGGCAATGCCAAGCCTTTGAATTATGCTGTAGCTGTGACTTTATTAAAGTCTGGAAACTAGGAGTGAGAGTCTGAGAGTGTACTATGGGCACATGGATGCATGTCAGAGAGCACACAGGCAAATAGCAGGTTACCATACCCTCAAGTACCATTTATATGCTTGATCCTGTGTAATCCTATAAATTTGTTTCAGAAGTATAATATACAAAATGCTTCCCAGGAAAAATATCGCTCCATCCCTTAGAAGTCTGGCATATCTACTTTGCCTGCTAACTGATTTACTGCTTTCTGTTCCACAACATCTAGGATGTTTCACTGAGTCCCTGTGCTGACTCACATTGAAAAATGTGCACCTAGATTTGAAATCCGTCATGCAGAATAAGGTAGCAATGATATTCTTGCACAATTGCTAGTTTCCAAAAGGATAACCTTTGCACCAGCACTGACACCACTGATGCATGTTGTGGAGTTCTGAACACCCAGAATGCTTGCTATGGTTCAGAGATAGTTTTTAATCACATTTTCTTTTAATATCTGTTGGTCAAAGGCCTTGGTCGTTTTGCTTAGAGGTGCTGATGCAAATCAGATGAAGATGAAGGAAAGGTTTTAGTATTTCACCAGCAACCTTTTAACTATGTACTTTCAAGTCCAATATGAGAAAATGAAAGGTTTCCAGTTGCTTTTAGAACAAATTACATTATTTCCTTCAGTCTTTTTTTTTTGTAGGGAGTTGTGTCACTGAACTCAGAGTGGTTTTTAACAGACACCAAGACTCTATTACTACTTGATAATTAAATACAATTAATAAGCAGGAATACTAAATAAGCCTTGTTGGATGTTTTGCTGATCTCATCATTAGCCATTTGGAGACTGGCTAACTCTCCAGCAATCAGTCAGTTTTTACCTGATAGGGAAAAATAGTAGTTTACTGTCAAATGCATCATGCAGGCTTGACATGCAATCTCTTAAAATCAAATCAAGAGAGAAAGTTTAGAAGGGACAGGTGAAATGAGAATAATTAGTATGTGTATCACACATTTCCTCCATCCTTGCCTACTTCATTTTATTTGATATCGAGCGCGTGGAACATTATTTCAGGAAAGTCAAATGTTGTCACCAGGAGCCATCCAGCTGGGCAGGAGCACAAGTTGTTCTCATTAATATGAGAATGCTGTAGTCACCCAATGACTGTTTTTAAAAATAGTAGCATTAAATATTGTGTAAGCCAGGGTTGTCACTATTCTTATTTAATAGTGCATTTTCATTTGGGAGCTTAGGATCTGGATGATGTTGCTGTTATCTCAACAAAATAGTTGATTTTTCCCATCCTGTTTTTAGTTCTCCCTCTAAGGCAGCTCTAACTGAGCTTTCTCTCCCTCCCATTCTCCCCATCACGATCCCTCCTTACACATATGAGTGTATACAATTTTGTGTGTGTGTATATATATATGTATGCATGCATGTATGCTCTGTGTGTTTTTGTCCATCTGCATCTATGTCGGGGGATGCTTTGCAAACAACTGGAAGGCTGAAAATTTGGTGAAGAATCAGAAAGATCTTAAGCTCAATGTTCACTATTATCCCTTATCTCAAGACAGCTGGCATTTTTTTTACAGGCTATATATTCCGTATTTTAAGCAAAAATAGCACATCAAGAAGACAGTGAAGTCTTCATGGCTGAGGGGATAGATTTGTTGTCTTTTTGCTATTTCTTCTTTCATACCTTTGAATTAGGCAAAGATAGAAGGAAACCACTCAGCTGTGGGAATAAAACTACAGTTGCTTTACAGATTCTTTTCTATACAAGCCTGTTATGTTACCTCCATATTTCCCTTAAGCTATTTCCCTCCATACTCCAAAAATTTTCTATTTCAAAAGTTATGTTAGAAAGACTTGAATTATTTTCCTTTCTGTCAAACGTCCCTGGGGCCCCTCCACCTGACTCCTCTCACTCACTGAAATTTTTTGGTGCACTCTGCTAGTGCAGTTGTTCCAATTAAAAAAAAATCCTCACAGGCTCAATAAATGGCGTTAAATGAAATATGAAATCCATGTTTAATAATTCATAGAGAAATTCATGTCTTCTGCTACATATTTAGAGGGATTTTTTTTTTCTCCTGTTAGAGAATCATGATGTAAATAAGGGAGTAAACACTTTTTTTTTTAAATGCTTTTTCTTTTTCATTGCCTTCCCTAAGCCACTGTCTGCAACAGTCTCAGTTACAGAGCACTATTTTGACTCAGTGCTCCACCAAAAAAGCCGAGAAATTAAATACTGATTAGTAAATTAGTATTTAATTAATTATTTTCTTAAAAGGGTGCTGCCTGTACTTTATATTTCAGTAGTATGCCTCAGTTTCTTAGCTGGTTGCTTTTCTTCCCCTTCAGTGTTATCTTTAAACTGTTCCTGTTAATGCCTGCCTGATAACTGAATAAAACTCATAAAAATACGAGGGATTAGTTGTACAGGATGTACAGGATGTCATCACTGTCTGGTTGGAAGAAGCTCAGCTGCTTTGCAGTTGTTTGTGCTGGCAGGCTTTTGCGTAATCAGATAGCTGAAATGAATACTATTTTCCTATGTGCACATACAACATGATTTTGGATATTCACTATAGAGGAGAGAGAGAAGAAGAAGGCAGCTTATCATTTGGATTACTTTTTTTTTTCACCCCTGAAAAAAAATTTAATAGTCTTACTTTGTTTGCCTTGGTCTTCACTTACTACTAGAGGCACAATTTCCCATTTCTACCAATTATGTTGCTATTAGTACATATATAAAGGTAAATTTAAGCATCTGGTCTCAAAGGGGTTTATCTAATTTGGAATAAGATACACTGGCTAAGAAGCAAAAACCAGTGAAATTCATGGAGGTAATATCTCATGATTATACTGTTTGCTCCAGGACACTTTGGTGGTTACAAACTATCTACAAGGTTTTCATTTGTCAAGTATAGAAGAAAAAAGGCTAGAGGCTTTCTACCATAAATCCTGTTTTTTTGATTGCTGTTGCTCTTTGCTTTTTCAAAGAAAGCTCTTGTTAGCCTCAAGACAAAGAACAATTTAAGTGATAATAAATAGCTAAACCAGTAAATAAAGTTCTTTGTTGTTCCTTCTCTGCAGTGGTATTGCAAAATAAGGAAATTACTGTAATTGCTACTTAGTATTTTCTTGTTCTTACTGTTGTTATTTTTTTAAAATGTTACAGAATAATATTTGTTTAACTGCTTTTGTCTTGAAATTGTCATCTGGGAAAAAGATGCTGTGTTTTGAGGACAAAAATACAGATTAGGAAAGAGTTGGACTGCTGAAGTGGTGTGCGACCATTGCGTGTCTTTTTCCTTCTAAGAAGGAGCACTGAATAGAGGAGAATCTGAATGGAGGCTTCTAAGTGAACCTGTATGGTAATGTTGTTTTGGGATTTTTATCAACCAATTTCACCAAGATCAATACCACTTGACTTTTTACAAATGGTAGCTTCAAAAAGCTTGTTAGAGGTTTTCACAACATGAAATCTGATCTTCGAAATAAGGACGATCCTGTAATAAGTCCATTAGAGGCAATTATCCTGCTTGTTATCTTTTCTTAATTATTTCTATAAATCTGTGGAAGGTCCAGTATTGAAATCTGCATTCAGGTTGAATACCTATTTTCTTGTCTACCTTCCCTTGAAGTCTGAACTTTCCATGTTGTTTTGGTTTTGTGTGTTTTGTTGTTTTTGTTTTGTTTTGTTTTTCCTACTGTGAATAGACTGTGTGCCACAAAGACTAAGGAATGTATAGCCTGGATTCCTCACAAAAATACTGAGAGGGGTAAATTAAAATAAACTGAACCTCCTGCTTACTCCAGTTGTGGATTTAAATTGGTTGTCTTAAAGGCTAAAACATGACTACAGCTGTTGGATATGGGTGTAACTGAAGACACTTTTTTCCTGCTTTGATGACAATTCTACTTTTGCATTAAGTCAAAGTCGCTGCTGTGCTTGTCAGTTATTTGGGAAGACTTTTTGTTGTTTTTACTGCATTAGCTTTTGGCTAATTTTTCTAAATTATACTATATTGTTACCTTGAGATTTTTACTGGATCTGAAACTCGGGTCAAGGCCTCTGCATCTTCCTGGTTATCTCTGCATTCTTGCACTACTAGGAAAGCATTACAAGTACTGTTGAATCTATCTGTTGTGGATGAAGATCCTACGTATTTGCTTCTCTAATTCCTCTGGAACTCTTAATTTTTGAAGTTGGAAGAAGGGTCTGCTGCTGCTATATCAGAAGAAATAAACCAGTGAGGGACTGTATTGCAATGTGCTTTTGTAGGAGGGCTATAAAGACTTTTATAAGACTGCATTTTGTATCTGTTAAAGCAAGAAGTCTGTTGTAAGGCTGTATTGTGTATCTGCTTATAAACTCATTCTAGATCGGTCTAGCCTTAAGCAACATATGAGGGGGCAGCCCAGCCTGGTACTGTGGCTTTTAGATTCTGAGTAGAAATATCTGCTAAGATAATTGACTGCACCTGTGAAAACAGTCCTAAATAAATCCAGATTTTTTTTCCTGGATGCAGTATGTGAATATGCACTCTGAATGGAATGAATAGAAGTGGTGAAAAAGCTTGGTACAAATGGAGAAATGATGCAGAAATTTTTAAAACCTTGCTTCTACAATTGAGTTTGCTAGGAGATTTTTGCATGCTTACTAATAGAAAAACATATTGAAGCCCCTGCATCCCAAAACCTGCAGAATTAGGGTCAAGGTGTATTGCTGAGGTCACAGTAGCTTACTACACCTGTTTTGTAATGCAGGCAACCCTTAAACATGAGTCTCTTTTAATCTGGGTACTGTACCAACATGAAAGTCTATACTTTATTACACCTTAAACTGAAGTGTGAGGTGCATTCATAATGCGTTCCAATAGAATAATACTGTTTGGAGATGCTTAATTTTTCATTTTTAATGCCTAGGTACTGGTCTTAGCTTTTCTGTAGTGCTGAGGCACAAAACAATGTAGAGACAGATGAGAACTCTGAAAATGGTTTGCATTTTCTTTTTAGTGCCACCTTTTTTTCACAGTTGGTTACTGTCAAGCACATGCATATCTATTTTAATTTAAATATAACTAAGTGTATATATACACAAACAACATAGTTGCGCTGTATGTTTTCTGCAAGTACTTGAGCACATCTTCTTTGCTAGAACAGAAGAAAATGTTGATAAAACTGAGTTTAATACCAATACATTTCCTCTACTTCACAACTGTGCGTGTTTTTTCAGTTTTGCTGTTTTTAAAAATCAGGATACTCCGGTGTGAAGTGAATGTTAGAATATTAAAATTTATTTGTATGAGATTTTTTTTTAGTGCATTTGGATGTAATAAGATTGTATGTCAGTAGACACTGCTGTATGAGACACCCATAATTTTTTTAAATATAATAATTCCTGGATGTCTTCTAGGATTTTTAGTATTGGGTGCAATTATTTCTCCTAATGGCACTTTTACCTGAGTGACTCAATGTAGGTTTTGTCAGGGAAAAGAATAGCTTCTGGCATCCAGGGCTTTATCTGAAGTTATGTAGGAAAGCAGCTGCTGTTCATTTAACATTTATTATTCTTGAAGGAAAAATAAACCAGTGGTTGAAATGCAAGTCAGCAGGCTTTCTTTATTAGTTGGGCTCCTGATATATATATTTTTTTGTTTGCTTCGCTTGTCTTTTTGTTGTTGTTATTGCTGTTGTCTTCTCCTTTCTCTGTCAGATGTATTCTACTTACCCATCATATTCCCTCTGTCCTTGCAGCATGTTTGTTGCCCTCTATATGTTTATTTTCATTTTCCTTCTCTCTTGCTCAAATTAAACCTGCTTATCTTTTTTTCCCCCAGTATATACGTATATTCAAACATGCAGATAATTATGGGTGTGAATATGCCTATCTATACATTTATTTGTGTGTATGAGTATTTTGAGTGGGTGCTTGCATATAAATGGTAATAAGGACAAGTTCTGGTGTAATCATATTCTAAAGTATTTTGCTTTCTCTGCATTCCTTTTGTTTCTTTATTTTTACGGAAAACAGTATCCTTAGCTGAGGGTCTTTGTCACGCTGTCTGTTTATGTGTGTGCAGGTACCATGCTTAGAACAGGAATAACCTGTCTAACTAGGGATGTGTTCAGCCTTTTGAAACGATAATACAAGTAATTTTACAGTTCAAAAGTTTTATTTTGTTTAAATG
>WAAB01006309.1:885852-909046 GCA_013389865.1 Piaya cayana | reverse complement strand
TGCTCCTTGAATCCTGTGTTCAGTTCTGGGCCCCTCACCACAAGAAGGATGTTGAGGCTCTGGAGCGAGTCCAGAGAAGAGCAACAAAGCTGGTGAGGCGGATGGAGAACAAGTCTTACGAGGAACAACTGAGAGAGCTGGGGTTGTTTAACCTGGAGAAGAGGAGGCTGAGAGGAGACCTCATTGCTCTCTACAACTACCTGAAGGGAGGTTGTAGAGAGGAGGGTGCTAGCCTCTTCTCCCTGGTGACATGGGACAGGACGAGAGGGAATGGCCTCAAGCTCTGCCAGGGGAGATTCAGGCTCGACATAAGGAAAAAATTTTTCATGGAAAGGGTCATTGGGCACTGGAACAGGCTGTCCAGGGAGGCGGTTGATTCACCTTCCCTAGAGGTGTTTAAGGCACGTGTGTATGAAGTACTGAGGGGCATGGTTTAGTGATTGGTGGGAATGGTTGGACTTGATGATCCAATGGGTCTTTTCCAATCTGGTGATTCTGTGATTCTAAAGACCAACCTTAACTCTCCCTTGAACTTTTGCACAGAACCAGCCAGCTTGGCAGATACACATAATCTCATGCAGGTAGCCAAGTGTGTGAAAAGCTAATGCCGTTCAGTGCCTGCCACGAATGTTCTGCAAGACAACACATGGAGAGTCAGTGTGATCTTTTAATTTTAAAATTGTTGATGGGCATGGCCCTAATGACTTACCAGGTTCTGTCCCAAAGGATTCAGCACGTCAGCAATGGTGATGGGGAGGAAGCAGGATAAGTGCCAGCCAGAGGATATAACTCCTCCTTCCTCTTCTTTGAGTCTGAAGAACAAGAGACACCATCTTAATGTAGGTTACAGGGGTCCAATTCAGGGGACAGTCATGGTGCAGAGCTGTAGAAAAGCACTAAAACATGGCTCATGCAGCTAAAGCTGATCCTGAGGAAACATTAGAGATTTTCAGCTGTTGTTGTTGGGTCTTTGTGATACGTCTTCTTGCCATGCTAACAAAAGCCCAGCATACGGACGGCTGTAGTGTTGACTGGGTCCCAACTGAGGAATTTATGCAATCGTTCGTTCTTGGGAAATGCCAAAGAAACTTAGAAAACATTGGCAGACTAGCAGCAGGGTATTCACAGACCAGGACCAGACTAAGAGTAGAAGATAGAGTCAACATCTTTCAAGAGAAAAGTGTGTTTCTAGATCAGTCTTCCACTACCACCATGAGGAGGTAATGAACAGACCCCCCTCTTCAGCCCAAACTTCAGCAGGCGTGGTAGGACCTGGCTTTAACCAGCTGGCATGCCCAGTGCCTTTTGCACCTTGTCTACCTGCAATAATGTTTCAATGTAAACATTCTCAACCCAACTTATGTGGAAACGTCCAGGCTGCCAACCTCAGGGCGCAACCCTAGAAGTGAAGGAGGCACTCTGGAAATGTCAGTGCTGAAGCTGGAGGCCACTGTTAGAAACTGCTACTTCCAACACATCATGCCCAAGCATTTGTAAAATATCTTATCACCACCTGAGAACTAGGTGATGATACATCTGGCAGAGACCACGACAACACTAGCTAACATCAGCATGGGGGTCAGTGTTCACCCAGAAAATCCACAGCTGAAATTTCAAGAGGAGACAATGAGCTGCACAAACATCCCTCCAAGGACAGCAATGGTCAAGCTACCTGAATCTGCCAGGTCCCTCTGCGAACAGTTCAGCTGCGAGGTTGAGTGTTTTTCTATCACTTGGTATCCTCTAGGTGCTTGATAGGGAGAACAAATCCTCTCCCTCTCAAGGATCCATCCTCCCAAGAAGAGCCGAGAGCTCAGAGAAGTTGCATGTGAAGATTCCGAGTGCAAAGGAAGTTGCTCTAACACTAGTTCTTAAGGAGTGCTGTGCACCACATCGAAGCTCTCCTGTGGTGTGTTGAGTTTTATCTCAAAGAGTAGAGGATGAGCCCAGCTTTCATAGCACATTCCCGTGCTACGCTTGCACATGCCATGACCTTCAACCTACTTGAAATACGCAACATATTACAACAGATGAACAATATACCTACAGCCCCTCACGTGTCATAGCAGTCAGACACTTTGAATCTCCCTTGGGCTGAAATATAAATAGTGCTGTCTGTACCTGGGGCTTTGCCTTTGCAATCATTAATTAATGAATAGGCCACAACGCAGCTGAAGTAAAAGTTACTTTGCTAACTTCCAGACATTTTTGTGGAGACAGATAATTCCCAGGGAGTGGGTCTTGCAAGACTTTTTAATATAATCTTTCTGTTTAAAAAGTTTAAATATTTTCACTGGGGGTGTGCAGATTCATTTCAATCAGTGATCTCCATGTCTCTGTCTCTACATAAACGACAGATCTGGACAATGAGTACCAGATAAACAGTAGTTTTTTTCAGTGAAATCACTCTACTAGCAGAAAACATGGGTTTCAGTTGGCCACGACATAACTTAGACTAAAAACAGAAAGAAAGTGCCCAAACATCAGAAGATCTTTGCCTCAGACAGGTTAAGTTGAACAGAAACACCCACAAAATTCAGCAGCCCCTATGTGGGCCTACAGGAAAGCTGGAGAGGGACATGTTATGAGGTCATGTAGTGATAGGACTAGGGAAAATGGCTATAAATTGGAGAGGGGACAATTTAGACAAGATATAAGGAGGAAATTCTTCACAATGAGGGTGGTGAGGCACTGGCCCAGGTTGCTCAGGGAAGTTGTTGCTGACCCATCCCTGAAAGTGTTCAAGGCCAGACTGGATGAGGCTTTGAGCAGCCAGGTCCAGTGGGAGGTGTCCCTGCCCACGGCAGGGGGATTGGAACTGAATGGGCTTTAAGGTCCCTTCCAACTCAAACCATTCTATGATTCCATGTAGTAGCCCATCAGCCTACCAGGTCCAGCCACTAGTGACCCATTTCATCTTCATAATATGCCGACATCCAAACATGAAATTATTTCAACACATTTGGGGATCCTTCTTTTCACAATTTGCCACCCAAGCCATCCCATCCAAGCCATTCCAGGCTTCTACACACGTGGGATGTGAGCCCAGGTAACCTGGGCTCTCTGCAGTGGAGAGGTAAATGCAGTGAAGTGGAGGATGGTGAGGTGCTATGTAGACAGAGGAAGGAGAACTCACGAGGACTATAGAGTGAACATGACCTTACCATCACACCTTCATATCAGGTTAGACATGCCCTCAGTATTGCTGTAGCTCATTTTACAGCCCTGCCTTGTCTTATGTATCAAACATGTTAATTCTTCTGGATAACAGTTTTGTTTCCTGGTTTGTCTACAGCAGGAGTCCTTGGAGAACAGGGACACAGTCCCTTGTGTGCTGATTGTGTTAGATCCATTCTCTTGTTTGCAGTCCAGCAGTGCTGTGTGATGTTGCAGTCACTCAGAGCACTGCTTTTACAGCTGAATTTAGGTGGATCTGTCCAGCCCAAGTGTTAGGCAGAGGTTCTTCACTTCACACGGACGGGTGAGTGGCTTTCAGACCTGAATTTGGCTGAGGACTGGACACAACTCAGCGGGAGCTCAAGCCTTGCTACCTCTTACCTGCCCCCTCCTATAGCTTCATCCACCTAGGCAGGGATGACTTCAAGAATTTTCCGTCACTGCAGGAGTGAACCCCAAGACAGTAGCAAATACTTAACAAATGGGTTATTTGTTAACAAGCCACCTCCATCCACAGGTTGCTGCAAGCAGGTCAAAGGGTGAGTGGCGTGCCAGCCGATTTGACGTGTTGTTTACTGTGACTTTCCTGCTGCTATAAATTGCTGCCAGCAAGTGTTTCACCAGGATCAGCTCCATCAGAGCAGGAGGGAGAGGATTTTTACCTGCACTTAGATCCCCACCAGGCACAAGTGTGGGAGGAGCAGGATAGGAACAGGCAGGAGAAGGCAGTATCAGGCATCCTGGACATAGGACCAGCATGGCAATCCTTATGGACAACATAGTCAGACCTTCTGCTGTCATTTTGCAGCTCTCTGTGGTGCTTGGTGTCATCTTCGTGTTGTTGAAAGCGGCCCAGTTCTACCAGGAGAGGAAGAAAGTCATCAATGCTCTGAAGGCATTCCCCGGTCCCCCCAAACACTGGCTTTATGGCCAAAATCATCTGGTAAGGCGGAAGCAGGGCTCGGTCAGGGTGGGTTTGTCAAGACATCAGTCAGGATGAGTGGAAACTGGGTGGAGTGTGCATGTTCCTTGCTGCTGTCCCTTCCTACAGGAGAGGACCTCTGCAAAGGGACTGCCAAGACTTTTGCCTAGATATGTAATATACATAATTTTGTTAAAAAAACCCAGAGCTGTGTTGTTTGTAATCATGTGCTTACATTATGCATTAGGGTGATTCCTGGGAATTTAATGAATTTATTAAAATATGAGCAACCATAAAAGGTCTGTCCTGCATTAAACCTTCTACCAAGAGTCTCTACCCCTGCAGCCACTTAAGAAGACAGGGCCACAAGAGCAGGGCATTTTATTTTCACCACTGAAGAAGCTTTCATGGTGCACTGTTGAGTTCAGAGAATAGGTGTGTAATAGCCTTGGTCAAGCCACTCTAATATCAGGCTGTAGTAAGGTGGCTTGACTGCAGATGGACCCCAGCTAGGAACTCTCCATGGAGCTGCCTTGTGCTGCAGGGATGCAGCGCCTCAAGCAGCTTTGCCACCTGTTCACAGTCCCTTTGCCATGTGCAGCATCCCCTCCATCTGCAGCATGGAAAGAACCCCCATGGCAAGTCTCTCCTCTTTTCCCAGGAAGGGACATCGGCATGTGCTTGCATTGTGAGGGCAAGTCTAGCCTCTGCTTTCCCTAGCATATCCTTCTTTTTCTGCCTGAATTCAGCCCCTACTTAACTGTCATTGCAGATAAATTCCACTAATGTATTAAATCAGACGGTGTCATGGGGACAAGAGTACCCCTATGCCTTTCCCAGATGGTTTGGACCAGCCCTGTCTTCTCTAGTCGTCCATCATCCTGAATATGCCAAAATCATACTTGGCCAAACAGGTAAGTCTCTACATCTAGTTTTGGGAAGTCACATTCTTGACACTTAACAATGGAGGAAATTATGGGAAACTTGCCTGGAGTCTTCCCTCTGCCAGCTTCCTTCACAGCTACTGCAATTCCTCTCCGGTCCCATTCACAAACTCTCATCTCACCCCAGTTCTTATGGACAGTTTGTGTTCTCATGCAAACAGTGGCCACATATTTGTTACTCCCACTCCACTGTCTCTGTTATCATTGTCTTACTGTCTTCTCTGGCATCTGCCACCAAAATATCTGTTTCCCAGTAACCCCAGCGATGTGGATAAGCTGGCATGGCAATGGCTCTCAGAAGACATCTCAAGTCTTCCCCTCTGCTCCTTTCTGTAGAGCATGGTGTCCGAGTCGTGCACCCTCAGGCATCTCCACATCTCCTATCCACTGTTCTCAACTCTGAGATTTGCCATGGCCACTTCTTTTCCACACATGATTTTTTTTACACCTTTCTTTGGTTTCTCATGTCTGTTGAGGGCATATTTGTAGGAGACCAATTGTAAAGTCTACATCTAGTGTCAGAGTAATCTACATACTGAAATGGACCTAATTCTACACAGTGATTTAGGCAATGGATTCTAGTGCAAATTTATCCAGGATTTTCTTTTTTATTTTGTTGGATTCATTAGTCATTCATACTATTCTGGTGACTGTTATGTTTTACAGATCGCAAGCCCAAAATTCCCTACAAATTCTTTGTTCCTTGGATTGGTAAGTCATTCTCTTCCATTATCTCTCTCAGCTGTGTTGCACATTTCAACATCTTCCCTTGTCTTCCTTTATTTTGCTTTCTTCCATTCTAAAACCAGAGCTTTCAAATGGGAGAGTTTGTCTGAGTGTGAGCTCAGATTGCACTTTTGCAATCAATGCTGATTGCACTTTTGCTCTTTCTGTCTCCAGGGCAGGGGCTGTTGATCTTGGACGGAACCAAATGGTTCCAGCATCGGAAGATGCTCACCCCAGCTTTTCATTATGACGTGTTGAAATCTTACGTGGCCCTGATGTCAGACTCAGTCAAAGTGATGCTGGTAGGAATCGCCACTCCTGCTACTCTTACTTTTCAGCTGTGCACTGGCAAAAATAAGCAAGTCTGGGAATGACTGAGGGAAAGAGACTGGACTTAGATAATACCTAGATTTTCACTGAACTTTCTTGTGTAGTTTTGCTCTTCTGAAATTGCTCTCCTCCCCTTCCTCTGGCCATTCCACTTATTTAATCTTTCGTCTGCTTTCTAATAAAATCAACCACTGCTAGAATATCCTTTCCTATCCAAATAATGGTAAAACTGCAAGAAGAAATGCACAGAATGGTTTGATTAGATTCACAGAATACGTGGTGAACCAGGGTCTCTGCTTGCAGAAAAGAAAATGACAAAAGAGACAGAAATATATAGGCTGATTGTAGATGGTAGTCAGTCACTCCTTAACCCTATCTTCACCACTAGGATAAATGGGAAAAGAGGAACCTAGAGCAGAACTCAGTGGAGCTCTTTCAAGATGTCAGCTTGATGACACTAGACAGCATCATGAAATGTGCCTTCAGTTATAACAGCAACTGTCAGACTCAGAGGTCAGTACCTGAACTTTCTCATTCTGGGGAACGAAGCACACCTGTGCCCTGACTTGTGTTGCTAACAGCAGCTTGCTCTCCTCACAGCAACTCAGACTATTATATCAGAGCTGTTTACGACCTGAGCCACCATACGAGCATGAGATTCCAGACTTTTTCTTACAAGGATATCTTCTATGACTTGACTCGCAAAGGCCGTGAGTTTCGGGCGGCCTGCAAACTGGCCCATAACCACACAGGTAATTGTCCCCCTTTCTCCCCAGCCCTCTCTCCCACCTGAACCTCTCCCCCAGTTGCAGCTGGAGCAGCTCAGAGCAGGGTTGCAGCATTCACTGACCAGAAGGTTACACATTAAACAGAGTCCAAGCTGCTGGCTGAGCAGACAAGTACATGAGCTCTCTGGAGGGGCAGGACAAATCTAATGGACTCATCATTCTTCTGTGTAGATAAAGTAATAAAAGAAAGAAAGATGCTGCTCTCCAGTGAGAAGGAACTTGACAAGATCCAGAAGAAGAGGCATCTTGATTTCCTAGACATTCTTCTTTGTACCAAGGTGAGTGTTGGAAATAATCGCATCAAATGTCAAAGAACATATCTGCATAGCACTGAGGAGGCATCAGCAAGGAGCTCATCATGCCTGGGTGGAGTTACTGGCAACAGCTTCCACATCTAGATTTCTTGGCTCAGGGAAGGGTGGACTGAAAAGAAATAAAAATGTGTGAGATGCAGTGATTGTACCTAAAAATCTCAGATAGAGTTTCATCTTCCTTGTTCATTTTCATGGAGCACATTAATGGTCAAAAATAAGTGATATGTCAGAAACTAGAAAACAATGAGATTGTTTTTGTAAAGTTACAAGGAGACCACCTTGGCTGCAGTCTTCTTAAGAGGCTTTATTTCTTACCTTCTGTGATTTGACTTTCACAGTCATTTTCAGATTCTCTGGACAGAGCTGCCACTTGGTGTTCATGAAGGAGACACACTCTGTACTCACTCTGTCCTTCTGGACCCACTGTTTCATTTTGTGTCTCCATCAGAAACAAAAGTCATCCAAACAAAACTGCCAAAAGGCCTAAGAAGGACCCTTAGCTGGGGATCAGTCAGGGTGGCCTCCTGAAGAGCTGGGGTCTGGTATCCCACCAAAGCCCAACGCTGCAACTCAGAGCTGGAAGTCAGTGGGTCTGACTGTTCTCATGTGCATTGGACATGTGCTCTACTGGCTTACTCCCTGATGTATGGGGAGGTACAGGAGACCCCAGTTGGGCCCATCTTCTTCAGCATCTGAGGTTATGTTTATGCCCATAGAGTCAAGCCCAATTAATGGGCACTTGAGAATGAAACACTCTCCTCTTTGATAGGATGCAAATGGAGTTGGGCTATCTGATGAGGACCTGCGTGCCGAGGTGGACACATTCATGTTTGCAGGTCATGATACCACAGCCAGTGGGATCTCTTGGCTCTTGTACTGCCTGTCATTATATCCACAATACCAGCAACGGTGCAGGGAGGAGATCCAGGGGATCTTGGGAGACCGAGATACCATTGAGTGGTGAGCAAGAACTTCTTATTTCTTTCCTTTGAACTTACCTGAGAAGGAAACTTCACCCAACTCAGACTGTGTCTGTATTGGGGAATACTGTGTTTCATATAGCAATGTTGGTGGCAAAGTGAGGACTAAGAGAAGGAAAAACCCCAACAGAAGATGGGAAATTTGGCAGTCCAGCCAAACCAGTGTGCAGCTGGTGTCCTCATTGCTGTCACTCAAACACAGCCTGACCCCTCCATTTGCTTTCAGGGAGGACCTTGGGAAGATGACTTTTACCACAATGTGCATCAAAGAGAGCTTGCGCCTGTTCCCACCAGCTCCTTTTGTGTCCCGATACCTCTCTAAACCTGTCACATTTCCTGATGGACGCAGCTTGCCGGCAGGTCTGTTGAGTTTGTTCATCCTTCACACTGCTATCCATGACAAGTGGGTGGATCCTAGTTAGATCTGCTGTGTGGAGAGGCTGATGGGGCTTCCAGCCTCTCTTCTCTCTCCAAAGGGCTGTTCAGAGCCACCACAGCCTGCTGTCACAGTGAGCCTGGAAGGGTGTCCAGAGAGAGTCCAAGGATGTGCTCAGGGGCTCTGGGATGTTCACAGAGCTCAAAGAGCACCTGTAAAGTGCTGAACCAGGTCAAGTGTGAAAGTTCATCCACTGATACCAAAACGGGGCCCCAGCTCTGAGACCATTGTTCCTTCCATGTGAGGATTTCAAGAGGTGACCTGCCTGAACAGGCTGGGCCAAATCTTCTGCAATAGCCCCTGCAGAGCCCAGAGAAGGAGAGCATCCCACAAACGCTTCGCCTGTGTCTTCACTCTGTCATGAGCTTTTTCTCACTTTTCTTTTCCAGGCTGCCAGGTTGCTGTGAGCATTTTTGCTATTCACAGGAACCGGGATGTGTGGGACAACCCTGAGGTATTTCACTTTTCTAATAAGAAGAGGCAGATGATCTGAGCCTAGACATCCACTCTTCTTAAACAAGACATCTTGTGCCTCCATGCCATGTCCCTCCCCACCCTTTTATTCCCACAGTTTATATTTAAATGCAGAGTTCAGTTAAATTAGCAGACAACCCAGAGGCTTTGAACATTACAAAATTATGAGAAAGGGTAGTCTTCGTGCATAGTGACACAGAGATACCCAAACTGCTTTCACCTGCCCTGGACAGAATTATATCTCAGAGTGGCATGAAAAACCCCAAACCCTCCAGGCAGTGTTCAATTCAAAGCTGATGTCTTAGAAGCTTCAAGGAAAGAAATAGCCAGGAAACCTGAAGGGGAGTTTGCAGCTGCCTCCCTCCAGTGGCTTTCTGGAGATCCAGGATCAGGTGTCTTCAGACAGGAGGGAGCCTGGCTTGATTATTACTGCCAAGGGTGAGAAAATGCCTGTAAGCATCTTGAGTGCTATAGTGGATGATCTGGATGTCTCCATTGTTGGCCATTAGCACCATCTTCTCCTTGGCCATGAGCACCCTCTTCTCACCCACCTGGCTGGCTTTGCACAGGGATGAACATCAGATGCAGCTCCTCTGGAGCAGCAAAAGCAAAGTCCAGCCCTACCCTGGGGACCAGGGGAACCTGGTGCTGCTCATATCAGAGCCAACTCTTACAAAGTGGTCTTTGCTGCTCCCACAGGTGTATGATCCCCTGAGGTTTTCTCCAGAGAACTCAGCACAGAGGCACTCCCATGCTTTCCTGCCTTTCTCTTCTGGATCCAGGTGGGACTTTCTTCATTCTTCTCCTTCCCCATAGGCTGCTTCACACAGGAGACCTAGCTCAGAGCTGAGCTCCTGAGGTTAACTCCACACTCGGTGACCATAAGCCAAGTCAGCTTGGCCAGCTCAAAAAGTCTTTCCATAACAATTTCTCCACCATACTCCATCAGCTCCAGAGTGTTTCCACACCCCAAGCTCTATGGTCGCTGTAGGGTTTCACTACTTTTCTTGTAGATTTGTGGAAATATTTACATTTTCTGTTGCCTGCACTGGGAACACAGTCTCCCTTGTTTAGGGGTGAATACCCACCGCACCTCAAAGCCAAGCTTGGCCCAGGTCTGTGTGTTTCCCACGATGTATCAATAGATAGATTCAGGGTACTGTGTTCTCAGTAATTTTCAAGATGAGATACTCCACATAGAGCCAAAAATAACCTTTCTCAGGTATCTGGGGTTTTAGCTGGATCCATGTAGAACTGGTTATCTCAATCTCAGATCTTTTTTCAGTGCTTATTAATAAAGAAGAGCAATACCTGCAAAGCTGGGCACCTTTTGCTGTGGCATCAGGAAATTATTGGATAAGCTGTGGTGTCATCCTTGCAGAAGCTGGAAGTACACCAGCACCCCAAAGCTGCTGTTTTGAGAAGATAACACAGGGGCTGAGCCCAGCTTGAGGGCTTCAATTAGAATATTTGTTGTTTTCTCCCCAGGAACTGCATCGGGCAGCAGTTTGCCATGAATGAGATGAAGGTGGCACTGGCCCTGACCCTGCTCCGCTTTGAACTCTCCCCCAACCCATCCAAGCCTCCCTCACTTCTATCACAGGTCATCCTCAGGTCTAGCAATGGGATCCACGTGCATTTGAAGAAGATTCGCTGACCCAGTGGGGTACAACGGTGGTGACAAGTGCTTTCCCAAGAACCATGCTCCCCCCAGAGGTTTGAAAGGGTGGCACCAAAAAGACCCACCTTGGCTACCTAAGACCTCTTCCACAAGGGTTTTTTGCAGTATGGCTGTGCCTCAGCCTTCACCTCCAGAGGATTGTCCACATCCTCTTTATCTCCTCACCTCTAATCTGCCCTTTCATGCTACCTAGTAGGACTTTTGCTGCCTGCCTGTGTATTTGCACTAATGCCAGTTCCCTGCTTAGGTGCAGCCATGAACAATGCTGGTGTGTCTTGTACAAGCGTCTTAAAGCCTGGGCACTACCTGAGCACCAAATCCCTGCCCTACCTCCAGCCTGGGTGTGCCAGGGCAGGAGATCTCCTCCCTGTAGCAAAACAGCATTCTCACACATCACTGTCCAGATCATTTCTCCTAATTTGTGCTGGAGCTGGCACTGCGCCTGCTGTTAGAGAAACAAAGACCAGCAGGTTTTTCTGCCCTAGCACTGAACTTCCTTGAGCTGAGGGTGCTCAGGAGCAAGAACAGAGACATGACACCAGCTAACAAGGACAAAGCACTCATTGCCCTCCGAACAGCACATAATCAGACTTCTCCTCTCTGAAATGAGAATAAAGAATCATGAAGATTCTCCCCCAAGTGTGGCTTTGGCTTCCTTTTCGTTTGCGGGCCAAGAAGGTTCCAGGATGAATTCTGGCATCACACAGGCAAGGGTGCAGCCCTGTGAGTGTTTTCTCAAGTTACACAGACTGTCTTGGCAGATTTGCTCCTGGCTGAGAATGAGGAGCCTGTTTCTACTCCTCCCACACCACAAGTCACAGAGCCCTCACCTCTGCCTTTGAGTTTCCGTGGTAAGGAAAGAGGAGGCTGAGGGGAGACCTTATTGCTCTCTACAGCTACCTGAAAGGAGGTTGTGGAGAGGAGGGAGCTGGGCTCTTTTCCCAAGTGACAGGGGACAGGATGAGAGGGAATGGTCTCAAGCTCCACCAGGGGAGGTTCAGGCTCGACATAAGGAAAAAAACTTATCACGGAAAGGGTCGTTGGGCACTCACAGAGGCTGCCCAGGGAGGGGATTGAGTCACCTTCCCCGGAGGTGTTTAAGGGATTAGTGGATGAGGTGCTGAGGGACATGGTTTAGTGATTGATGGGAGTGGTTGGACTCGATGATCTGGTGGGTCCTTTCCAACCTGGTGATTCTACAAAATGACCGAACTGATCTGGAGTCAAAGCAAAATAGAAATCATTGCACACACACAAACCATCAAATGCCAGTGACAAGAACAAAATCAGCTTGAGAAAACGTCATAAGAGGGAGCGTGAGTCCATCTCAAGCCCCTTTCTGCAGAGGCTGAGAACTGACCACTCAGTACATGAATGAGCTGCCCAAGCACTGCAGGTTTTGGGTGGCAGGGACCCACTGCAAGGCCTCCCCCTCCAGCAGCAGCTATAGGTGGCTCCCAAGTCAAGGCAGATCTGCTGGATGAGCTGAGGGTCTGGGGTGGGAAATGAATCGCTAGGTGGCAGTGGGAGACCCAGAAAAAAACTCAGTGACTTCCCTGGACCTTAGGAAAACGTCCTGGGCTTGGCAGGGAGTATGGCCGTGGCCAGCAGGGCAGCTGATGGGCCCCGTCTGTGGGGACATCCCTGCCTCATCCGCACCGTCAGCCCTTTTGGGGAAGCAGAGCAAGCACAGCTCTGTCGCAGTCCCCGGAATGATAGTGGTGTTACACCAGGGAAAGATTGTCGCTGTGGATGCCCAGGCAGTTAGCTGGCATCAGGGGAAACTGAGGTACAGGAGGCTGCACACACACCACAGTGAGAGACAAGGCTCTTTGTCCAGCTCTTACCTATGGCAACAGCATCACCACCAGCACTGTAGGCACTAACATAGCCAAACCATGTCTGTCTGCCTGGGCAGCTCAATTCTGCTTGTGACCAGACCAGGACAGCCAAACGTGAACATCTCTACATCTGCATAAACCCCTGCTTCCCATCTCTGCCATCAGTTTGAGAAACAAAACTCCCTTAGGGCTAGATCCAGACCTTCATTTTGGCTGCTTCGTTATCTAACAGGACAGGGATGCTGTGAATAACCAATAAGGTGCAGCCTGTATTTATTTTGCAAGGCAGCTGGGCAGTGAGTTTGTTTTCTCCCCACTCCTTCCTTTTCTCACCCTAGGAAGGGATGGGGTGCAGGTTGTGTAGGTGCCATCACCCTTGCCAGTGGACTCAGACTGGTCTCAAAGTTCTGACTCCAGCTCTCCTGCCCAGTTACAGCACAGCGAGGCCGTTGGAGGGCAGCAGTTTCATAGAATCACCGAATCGCCAGGTTGGAAAAGACCCACCGGATCATCGAGTCCAACCATTCCCACCAATCACTAAACCATGCCCCTCAGCACCTCATCCACCCGTCCTTTAAACACCTCCAGGGAAGGTGACTCAAACCCCTCCCTGAGCAGCCTGTTCCAGTGCCCAATGACCCTTTCCGTGAAAAATTCTTTCCTGATGTCCAGCCTGAACTTCCCCTGGTGGAGCTTGAGGCCATTCCCTCTTGTCCTGTCCCCTGTCACTTGGGAGAAGAGCCCAGCATCCTCCTCTCCACAACCTCCTTTCAGGTAGTTGTAGAGAGCAATGAAGTTTGATGCAGCTTTTCTTTACTGGCTCTTATTTGTCAGGCATTTCAGACAGTCATACAGGAGCAAGCAAGCTGCCTTTCGGCTCTGATTATCCATTCTCTGGCTTGTGGTTCAAGCAATGAGCTTGGGGATCACTTGGCCACAAAGGTCCAGCCCAGTCTGCTCTGTGATGGGTTGCAAAGGTAACTTGGTGGCACTTAAAGATCTATGGCATCTTCTGGTTTGAGCATGGCAGGATAAGGCCAGACAGAAAAAGCTAGACCTGATGAGGACCCACAGCCACTGCCCATCCCTGTGTCCACAAGGTGCCCTGCTTGGCTTCCCAGCCCTGTATTTTGAGGCCATCACCCTACTCACTGATATGACTGAAGCTGCTTGTTTGGTTTCCAAGAGTCCTCCTGAATGTTATGAATGGCCAGACCACAACCACTTCCAACAGAGACTTTCAGCAGAGAAATAACTCTGGGAAATCTTCTCAGGAGAGAGAGAGAGACAGACAGACAGACAGACAGAGAGAAAGAAGACACTCCTGCCATTTTTGATGCAAAATAAAAAAGTGTCATTATTCCAGGCAGCCCTGGCAATAAGTGAGGTAGCCTGAGCCAAACACTTTAGAATCTCTTCCTGCTAAGAATCACACCAGGTTTGCAGTTTGAAGGACCAAAGCTTTCAGGAAGGTCTCTCAGCACTGATGCATCATGGAGCCATAACACAGTGGCAACCAAGAGAAAATTCTGCTTTTCAGCTTATCCGGGTCAAACCGGGCAGCCCAAACATCCCCCTGCCTTCAAACACTGGCAGTTTCTGGACAGCAGCGTGTTTAAGATAACCTCCTCTGCCTAGTCACTGCTAAACGGCTTTGAGAGCAGCAAAAAGCTACATGAGGAGCCGGGCAGCACCCAGTGACACAGATCTAATCACCCGAGCATTTGCCCCAAATGTCTCCCTGCCAGGCGATGACATTTCTGTGCTGTCTCGGCTCTCTCCTTCTATCACCATGGCTACGGCAGCCGCCAATCCACAAGCAAATCCTTCCAGGGTACCACCAAACCCTCTGGGAGATGCTATGAGAGCCAACCCCTTTGGCAGGGAGACACTTCAGGGACCCCGAGACAGCCCGTAGCACCAAATATTCCCCTTTTTCTTCTTTCCCTCCTCCTTTTATTTTTTCTTTCTCTTTTTTTTTTCTTCTTTTTTGAAGCACAAACAATGGAGCTAAAAGGTTGGGTATCAGGCCGATAATCATGAATGACGTGTCGTTATTACACACCACACATTCATTATCTCCCACTCCAGCCATGTCACAGGCGGCTGGAGGAGGGCAGATAACGGGGTGCCTTCATGCAGATGGCTTATTATCAGGATGTTCCAGGAGGGGCTTTAAGACAGTTAGTGATGCTGTTTGCCAGTTAAAGATTAGAGACCCCAGAGAATAATTAACAATCCCAAAACCCAGTTTTTCTGCTGGATTCTTCTGCTTTCTCCCCCCTCCCCCGTCCTCTTTAATCTATTCACTCTAGCAGGTGTAATAAAGTGATAAGGATGGGCTCCGGGGATGTTTGTTTGGCTACTACGGGTGTATAAACCAACAATGGATGGCATTTTACTTCTGGCTTTCAGTAGCTTGAATCTAGACCAAAAACTTTGCAGCCCCCTTGCCCACACACAGCCATCCCTACACGCTGTGCTCCCGGCTCCTACCTGGGTGGCTGGGCTCCTTCCCCAGCCATGATGGTTGGATGGGCTCCCTTTTTGCTTCTGGAGGTCCAAATTGCACCATTTGCATGCTCTATGTCAGGACGTGAGCCCCAGGTTACATTGCTCAGGGCCAGGGCTGGAGCTGCTTGTCCTTCCAGCAGCAGTTTACCTGCATGCAGCAAGCCTTTAATTAAATCACCTTGGAATAATTCATATAACCACAGGGCCAGGCAGTGCTAATCCACCTTTACTGGTGGTTTTAATGCAGCTACATCCACTGGGCTGTGCATGGAGATCCAAGGAATGAGGATCCAAGCTGGTCCAGGGTTGTGGTCACAACTGGAGCATCTTAAACTTAGTGGCTAAAAAGTCTCACTAACCTCAAGGACTCTGTGGAAGCCTCAAAGCAAAGGTGGCTTTCCACAAGATTCCCTGTTTGCTGTTGGTCCAAGGGATGATTTGCACCCTTCTAGGCCACAGAGGAAAGTCACAATCATAGAATCACCGTGTTGGATGAGACCCATCAGATCATCGAGTCCAACCATTCCTATCAAACACTAAACCATGTCCCTCACGTTATAACACAAAAAGACCAACCAGAATATTTTCTGCCCAAAAGGACCCTGTCCTGTCCACAACAGGTCCCAACCTTGAACATCTTCCTGAAGCCCAAGCTTCAGAGATACTGATTAATCCAGAGATTTTGGAGTGAGGGATAGGATGGGGTACCCCCAGGTGTCCTTTCCCTTCGCTGGTGGGTGTGGAGTGACTCATGGAGAACAAGGTTACCCCCAAGCTGCATAGAAAGAAGACTGGGAAGGATTTAGCCCCCAGACAAGTTAGCTCAGAGCCCTTTAGAGAAGTCCCTGAGGCTGTTGGAGGTGCCTTTCACCTCAGGGCTATTAGGTACAGCCCTAGCTCTGGAGGACATCCCTGAGCTCACAGAGTCAATACAGCAGGACTGAGCACCAGAATGCCAGAAGTTGCCTTCCCAGTCACTCTCATCCTGTGAGGGAGGGATGAGACAGCATTGTGCTTTAAACAGCATCCCCGACCCTATCAGCAAAAGATGAGATATCCTAATTATGACAGTACAGGCGAGGATCCGGGCCGTATCAGCCGGCACAGAAAGGTAAACAAGAAATATAACAATGGACCCTTAACACTCATTAGCTGTGTCAGATAATACCTCACTTTTCTCCCTTTGGGGCTTAAAATCTAATTAAGATTTTCCAACAATAAATTTCATTTATGCTTGCTCCCTTTTGTTCTTTTTAGGATCACACCAAGAAGCAGCCATCAGCCGGCTGCACAGCTTGTGGGGAGGCAGCCTGCTCTGCAGAGTCAGCTTTGGGTTGTGGTTGACAAAGGGAATTGAGGCAGGACGGCATCACAGGCTGCACGGAGGTGGGATCCCACCGGGGAGGTAGCACAATGGCTCTTGCGAAAGGTGTTTTCCCCAAGAAAGTGAACTCTGAAGGGGCACTGGCTGGGATAAGACCAAGCATCAGGGTGCCGGGTTAAAACAGGTAGTGGGGAAGCCCCATCCCTCTCCTTGGGTGGACCCATTATCATGGAAGGGATCCACAGGCTAGTCCCCAGCACATCTGCACTCCAAACCCGCACCCAGACACTGCATGGGGAACATCACTGTGGATTCAGGGTGTGCACAGGACAGGGAATAAACTCCTGCTGTTACTCATTATAAGGATGCTATTTCTAACTCCTTTTGCAACCGAAAGGTAAAAATTAATGGGTTCCCATCCTCTCGCCACACCCCCAGCCCCCAGCCCGAGTGCTGACGCAGCGGGAACACACAATGACTAATCCTCCTTAAACCCTGCTGAGCAAAGCATTACTGCTGAGCTCCGGGGAGCTTGTTTTTTTCCAAACCCGCGTGATGTTTGGCACCTATGAGAGACAAGTCAGGGGAGCAACATCCGTCAAGGACACAAATCTGGAGATTCAAGATGCAGCCTGGGGCTGGTTCAGCCTCCAGTTGCCCAAGGGAAGGTGGTAGAAGGGAACAGGTCTGATGTGATGCTGCAGACACCAGCTGCCAAGGGCTTGATCACTCCATCTCTTCTGCTTGTTTTCTTCTACCCTCATGCAGTTTCTCAGCTGGATCTGTGCTTTCTCAATGCTGAGTCTTGAGCGTGTTTTTTTAAATGCTTGCTTAGGTGAGGCTCTTCAGGGAGATACCTGTCAGGGTGGGCCTCTTACTGGAAGGCTCCTGTTTTACTCCCATGCCCAAATTTTTGTGTCACCACCCACTAGGGACATTGGTAGCTTCATCTGCAGGAGGTGAAATAGTGGATGGAGGCAGATGGTGGCACCAAGATCCAGCTCCAGTCCCAAGGTCCATCTCAAAGGGCTCCCAGCAGTGGGAAGTGGCCCATTTCAGGCTGAGCTCTCCATCAGGACTGACACAGCTTTGCTTTGGGGAATACTCAGCAGGTCTTGGTGGTTTAGGAAAACTGGGCTTTTTGAAAACCTTCACCTTGCTAGGCAGTGCCTCCACCAGGCTCAGGGCTTTTAAGGTCACCAGCAAGCACAGAGGAGTAGGAGACAGACCTTGCAGCGAGGAAGACTGTTTAGGGTTGAAGCATGGAGAGCAGGAGCTCTGCTAGTGAGAGGCAAAGCAGCACCTCCAGCCCCCAACATCCCAACTGCCTGTTTCTGGTACAGCCACCTGCAAACAGGCCTCCAGGATAGCACCTAAGCAGAGGCCAGGGGTCCACACACATACAGACCCTACCAAGGCTGCTTTTTCACAGCAGGTCTAACACTTCTCCTTACATCAATGCTCAGCAGAAAGCAAAAGAAATAGGGGGCTCGATCACCCAATGTCCTCCTGTTACCTCATCCCCCTTATTTTGCACAGCCACAAGCACAGCAGAGCCCCTAAAACCATCCTGCTCCCCCCCAAGCCCAGGGTCTGCCAAAAATGCCCCTTTTATAACGCCCCCAGCTCAGTCTCTGGACTCTCCTTGATTGCAGAGCCCCTTAGCCCTTTCCTTGCTCATCAAGGGCAGGACCCTGCACATTTCTTGAGTGATTGATGTCCCAGGTAAGGCCAAGGCGTTACAGGTCTCTCATTTCATTCTGCAAACATCTGGTTTGGGACCACTCACTGCTCCCAGAGTGATCCAAATGCTTCCCCAGAGCTGTCCCTACCTCAGTGAAAATCAAGCCCTGGTTAATGAACAACCCAGCAGGAGGGGGTTACCCACCAAGACCAGAGACCCCGGGGGAGTCAGCATTGCCTGGAGCAGCCCCTGAACCACATCATAGAATCATAGAATGATAGAAACACCAGGTTGGAAAAGACCCATTGGATCATCGGGTCCAACCATTCCTATCAATCACTAAACCGTGTCCCTCAGCGCCTCATTCACCTGTCCCTTAAACATCTCCAGGGAAGGTGACTCAACCCCCTCCCTGGGCAGCATGTTCCAGTGCCCAATGACCATTTCCATGTAAATTTTTTTCCTAATGTCCAGCATAAACATCCTGACAACTCTGGGAAGTAATTGGCATTCCAAGCCTCTGGCCATGGGAATGGGACCCAGTTGGCTGTGGCTCTGCATCCTACAGCCAGCAGGATTCAGGAAATGCTGCATTTTACACATCAAGCAGTGCTGGGAAGTGCTGGGTTGGTGTCATGCCTCAGTTTTCCCATCTGGCAAATGGAGGGGAATACTGCTCCTGCCCCCAGACAGTCCTTTGCAGCTCTGGGATGGTCCAAATGCTGAGCAAAGAAAATGCTCCGTCTTCTTTTCTCCCCTGTCGACACTCAGACATATGCAAAAATGCTCTTGTCTTCATCCAAGTGACAAAATAAGAGATGGAGCCAGGAGGGCTCACAGGGAGGTGCTGACCACCATCTAAGCACCCTTCCCATACCAGCACTGCCTTCTCTGGTGTCTTTCCTTTTCTAAACAGCCCAAAGGCTGGGAGCACCATGAGATGCCAGAAGGTCCTTTGAGTGATTAGCAAAATGACCCTCTTCACTATCTTATGGGCAACAATTCTCTTTATTGCTCACAGGGAAGATATATACAAGGGAGACTGTTCTGGCATTACGATGCATGGTGTTGTAAAAAGGAGGGTGAAATGTGGAGGAGAGAGTGGGTGTTTCATCAGCAGCTCCCCAGAGGGAAGCTTTGGGTGTGGCGAGGTCCCAGGCATCCAGCACGGACTCCTCTGTGTGTGGAGCAGGTCAGCCACCCCCTGGGACTAAGGACATCAACTTTGTTGACCAGGTGGGCTGACCACCAGGTAAGAGAGGTGGCACCTCCGGACCTCTCCTGGAAGCTGATATCCATGAGGACACCAGCCCCCAAGGCAAAAATGTACATCCTATGCGTGGGAAAAGACTAGGAAATTGTGATGTTATGGAGAGATGGTGGAGCTGCTGCACATGGGTGATGCTGGTGCAGAGGGCCCTGCAAAAATGTCCATCATGACAGCTAGAAGCAAAGTGAGAAGAAGAAGGAGGACAGCCAGCCGGGGCACCTGCTACATAGCAGTGGTGATCACCTTCTCCTCAGGTTCCAAGGTGTTCTCGTAGGCGTGCTGGTTCTCTTTGGACCTGCACCAGGAGGAAGAAGCACAGCTTTGAGCTCATTCCCAGCAAGACCAGCCTCCCCTAAGCAAGCACCGTGGTCCTGACCTACTGGTGACACCACGCACTGAGTGAGGGGTGAGGAGGGCAGGGGACATCTCCCTGACAGGAGGAGAGCCAAGTACAGGATGGGAATTGCTCTAGTTTCTAGTGAGGGCTGTTTTAACAGCCACCATCTCTGTGGTGACCTATGGCAACTTTGGAGGGGGGTGGGGTAGTGTGGCGCTGTGTTTGAAAGGTTTGATGTAGGGTAAGAAAAATGTGGTGTAGCAGGTTGCAAGGTGGTGAATGCACCGTGGGGATCAGCTGCGGGGATGGGGAGAGACTGAGGAGGAGGGAATATTCCCTCACTCTCTGCTCCTTAGCCCCTGAAGAGGATAAAACCCCCCAAACCAGGTGCATGGGACATGAGAGACACCATGCGGGAATAACCATGGCTCTACATGTCTGAGTTGCCCCCAGGGGTACAGAACAGAGCCTGGGAGCCATGGGGAGGAGATCTGAGCAAGTTCTTCACCTGAAGTTGGCTGCAGCAGTTACGTATCTCCCTTCATGGCCATTGGACATCACAGCATCCTGCTTGCCCTCAACACTCACCATGGTCTCAACGTTTTCTCTGGAGGGGAGGAAAAGAGGAGCTGAGACAGAGCAGCAGAGGGACTGTGCAGCTTGCAACGGTGATGGCAGAGAGTAAGGGACAGCAAAGAGACAATAAGGGACCTGGATGTATGATCACAGCCTCAGACTGCAAATTCAGCTCCCATCCCAGAAGGACGTGGGTGAGGAGAGATATCTTGGTGACCAATTTGCAGAGGCTGTGTCCGGCTGCCAAGTGCAAACTCCATTCTCTGGAACTGGTGCTCCCAGTGCTGGGCTGGCAGTCAGCAAGACTCATTTGTCAATACCTGGGATTGTTTTCTCTCATTAACTGGTTTTTCCAGTCGTCTTTTCTTCCATCTGTTGCAAAATAGTCCTCCACAGTCCCAGCTGACACTGAGAGAAATACTGAGGCTCTGCCAGTGCTGCAGCCACTGTGCAGGAGGGGTGCGTCTGTGCACACCCGTGCGTGCAAAGCTGAGCTGCTTCCTCTCGGATGCAAGTTTGGATTGCTCAGAGAAGGGACTGAGTGTTTGACCTCAGTCATAGCCTAAAATCTTGGGCCTGGAGCAAACCCATGGAATGACTGGTGCCAGGGATATTTAGCTGCAGAGGGTGGGTGCAGGTCCACGCTGTGTGCACATCCCTGCTTCCTCCAGCACTTGCCGTAGCGCAATTTCAGAGGTTTTTCCAAGGAACGGGATGGCATAAAGAGGCAGCAGCTTGAGCTGATAGCTGCTGTCACAGTGACAGCGCAGAGCTGGCAACATTCCAGGCTGCCGAGCCTCACTGCCCGCTTTTCTGAAGAGAGGCCAGATTAATTAAAACAAGCTGCCACCCCCCCAACACACACCCCCCTAGTCCTCCTCAGCATCCTCTGCCTCTGGGCTGGGAAGAGGAAGCTGGGCATGGGCAGAGATGGGAAACACCATCCTCGCCTCCTGCTCCACGGGCTGGGGGGCTCCTTGAGGAATAAAGCTCCTCTTTGGGAAATAAAGACTGCAGTTGCAAATAAGAGCATATAAATATATACATATACAAATATATATGCACCTTGTGTTATGCACTGGCCCTGAATGCATCCCAAAAGTTCCCCTTTAGAGGCATCTGGGGCAGAAATCAACCTGCTGAGCATAAACATATACCCCAAGCTCCCCCTCTTCAGTGTGGAGCATTTGCAGGGATGCACAGGTACGAGAAGACTCCAGCATCTCCAGCCTAAAGCATGCACACCAGTGCAGAGGAACTGGAAATCAGGTTATAGGGTAATTTTGATCTTCAACCCCTGACTTTGGGCTAGGATTCAAGATCAAGTTTCTGCAACTTAGCCAGTTAGCCTGGGTCAGCTGAGCAGGAGCAATAGCCTGTGGCTTTGCTCAGCCAGCAGTGGGCAAGAGGTAACTGGCCACACAGAGCCTTTTTCTGATGAATAAGGCCACCTCATTTGTTTGTGCCATGGGCTCTGGGTGGAGACCACTGCCACGGCTCAGTTACCTTCATCTTCTCCCAGCTCCTCTCAGTGCCTTCTTCCAACCTGACCTGGTCCGCTTTGCAAATGAAGCTGGTTTGGGCTTGTTTTCTCACACATATAAGACATCAGGGAACTGCACCTTCAAATTCATAGGAAACCAGCCCCAGGCCAGCCCCTTGAGACATTTACCCATATAAACCAGTCACAATGCTACAGCTTTCTCATCTTTCTTACAGAGTGCTCTGCCTTGGGGGTGTTCCTGTGCAGGGGGCAGTGGGAATGGATGATGTACGCTTACATCTGGCAATAAGTAACAAGGACCTGAGACCAGAACAATAAGAGGACAGGGAGATCAGGACAGAGTCTTTGCTCTCCCTGCCTGGCAGTGATCACAGCGTTCCCAGCCCTGGCACGGGGATGGAAGTTGCTGGAAGTGATCCATGCAGAGGCAGCTAAGCCCAACCCAAACCAACCCTTGAGTCTACCATACTTACACTTTCTCCTTACACCAGAACCTGTTGACTGCAAAAGCGATGGCCACCAGGACCAGAAACACAACCACTGCTATGACACCCTGTGACCATGGCTGGAGGCTGCCCCGGGCTGCAGAAAAGAAAGGAGGTTGGGTATTAGAAATCTATCCTCAGGCTTTATCTGCTTGGCCATACTTCTCCTGTCCAGCTTCACCGACGTAGAGCCAAGAGCTCAGTCCTGCAAATCTGAGCTTAGTGCATTGCTGTTAATCCAATCAGGCTTCCCTTTGTGATAGCAAAAACTTTAAGTATAAATAATAGCTGTTTCACTGGTGTTTGCATGTGGAGTGTGGTGCCGTGCAGCTTTGAGGTCCCATACGTATACAAATATACATACACAGTGGGATGCAGGTGACCCTGGGATGGGAGGATGGAATGCTGAGGGACGTGGAGGGAGAGAGGATATTTGCTCAAAGTTGCAAAGGAAAAAAGTCATAGAATTTTCAGCAAACTGTTCATCCTCCATCCCCAAATGCCACAGATGTTGTTCCTGGGTTATTTTCCAAGAACTGCCAAAGTAAAATAAGAACCCTGCCACAGGGACAGTGTAAAATTTGGTTGTCACACTCACAGCATTTCAGTAAAATCATAGAATCATAGAATCACCAGGTTGGAAGAGACCCACCGGATCATCAAGTCCAACCATTCCTATCAAACACTAAACCATTCCCCTTAGCACCTTGTCCATCTGTGCCTTAAACACCTCCAGGGAAGGTGACTCAAGCACCTCCCTGGGCAGCCTGTTCCAGTGCCCAATGACCCTTTCCTTGAAATTTTTTTTCCTAATGTCCAGCCTAAATCTCTCCTGGCCAAGTGTCAGGTCCTGCACTTGGGGCACAACAACCCTGTGCAGAGCTACA